>CM065594.1:4976537-5291147 GCA_033119425.1 Bufotes viridis
CCACCACTAGAGGGAGCTCAGGAGGTTACTGCATACAGATATATACAGCCACCACTAGAGGGAGCTCAGGCGATTACTACATACAGATATATAAAGCCACCACTAGAGGGAGCTCAGGAGAAAACTACATACAGGTATATGCAGCCAGCACTATAGGAAGCTCAGGAGATTACTTCATACAGATATATACAGCCACCACTAGATGGAGCTCAGGAGATTACTACATACAGATATATACAGCCACCACTAGAGGTAGCTCAGGCGATTACTACATACAGATATATACAGCCTCCACTAGAAAGAGCTCAGGAGATTAATACATACAGATATATATAGCCACCACTAGAGGGAGCTCAGGAGAATACTACATACAGATATATACAGCCACCACTAGAGGGAGCTCAGGAGATTATTAAATACAGTTATATACAGCCACCACTAGAGGGAGCTCAGGAGATTACAACATACAGATATATACAGCCACCACTAAAGGGAGCTCAGGAGATTACTACATACAGATATATATATAGCCACCACTAGACAGAGCTCAGGAGATTACTGTAAACAGATACATACAGCCACCACTAGAGGGAACTCAGGAGATTACTACATACAGTTATATACAGCCACCACTAGAGGGATCTCAGGAGATTACTGTGTACAGATATATACAGCCAGCACTATAAGGAGCTCAGGAGATTACTGCATACAGATACATATATAGCCACCACTAGACAGAGCTCAGGAGATTACTGTAAACAGATACATACAGCCACCACTAGAGGGAGCTCAGGAGATTACTACATACAGATATATACAGCCACCACTAGAGGAGCTCAGGCGATTACTACATACAGATATATAAAGCCACCACTAGAGGAGCTCAGGAGATTACTACATACAGATATATACAGCCACCACTAGAGGAGCTCAGGAGATTACTGCAAACAGATATATACAGCCACCACTAGAGAGCTCAGGAGATTACTGCATACAGATATATATATAGCCACCACTAGAGGAGCTCAGGAAATTACTACATACAGGTATATGCAGCCAGCACTATAGGAAGCTCAGGAGATTACTACATACAGATATATACAGCCACCACTAGAGGGAGCTCAGGAGATCACTACATACACATATACACAGCCACCACTAGAGGGAGCTCAGGAGATTACTACATACAGATCTATACAGCCACCACTAGAAGGAGCTCAGGAGATTACTACATACAGATATATATAGCCACCTCTAGAGGGAGCTATGGAGATTATTTCATAAATATATATACAGCCACCACTATGGTGAGCCCAGAAAAGTACTGCATACACGTACATACAGCCACCACTAGTGGGAGATCAGGAAAATTACTACCTACAGATATATACAGCTACCACTAAAGGGAGCTCAGGACATTACTACATACAGATATATACAGCCACCACTAGAGGGAGCTCAGGAGATTACTAAATACAGGTATATACAGCCACCACTATAGAAAGCTGAGAAGATTACTGCATACAGATATATACAACCACCACTAGAGGGAGCTCAGGAGATAATTGCATACAGATATATACAGTCACCACTAGAGGGAGCTCTGGAGATTACTGCGTACAGATATATACAGTCACCACTAGAGGGAGCCCAGAAGATTACTGCATATACATATATACAGCCACCATTAGTGTGAGCTCTGGAGATTACTATATACAGATATATACAGCCACCACTAGAGAGAGCTCAGGAGATTACTACATACAGATATATACAGCCACCACTAGAGAGAGCTCAGGAGATTACAGCATACAGATATATACAGCCATCACTAGAGGGAGCTCAGGAGATTACTACATACAGATATATACAGCCACCACTAGAGAGAGCTCAGGAGATTACAGCATACAGATATATACAGCCATCACTAGAGGAAGCTCAGGAGATTACTACATACAGATATATACAGCTACCACTAGAGGGAGCTTAGGAGATTACTACATACAGATATATACAGCCACCACTAGAGGGAGCTCAGGAGATTACTGCAAACAGATATATACAGCCACCACTAGAGGGAGCTCAGGAGATCACTACATACAGATATTTACAGCCACCACTAGACGGAGCTCAGGAGATTACTACATACAGGTTTATACAGCCACCACTATAGGAAGCTCAGAAGATTACTGCATACAGATATATACAACCACCACTAGAGGGAGCTCAGGAGATAACTGCGTACAGACATATACAGTCACCACTAGAGGGAGCTCTGGAGATTAATGTGTACAGATATATACAGTCACCACTAGAGGGAGCCCAGAAGATTACTGGATACACATATATACAGCCACCACTAGTGGGAGCTCATTAGGTTACTATATACAGGTATTTACAACTACCACTGGAGGGAGCTCTGGAGATTACTGCATACAGATATATACTGCCACCACTAGAGAGAGCTCAGAAGATTACTGCATACAGATATATACAGCCATCACTAGAGGGAGCTCAGGAGATTACTACATACAGATATATACAGCAACCACTAGAGAGAGCTCAGGAGATTACTACATACAGATATATACAGCCACCACTAGAGAGAGCTCAGGAGATTACTACATACAGATATATACAGCCACCACTGGAGGGAGCTCAGGAGGTTACTGCATACAGATATATACAGCCACCACTGGAGGGAGCACAGGAGATTACTGCATACAGATATATACAGCCACCACTGGAGGGAGCACAGGAGATTACTGCATACAGATATATACAGCCACCACTAGAGAGAGCTCAGGAGATTACTGCATACAGATATATACAGCCATCACTAGAGGGAGCTCAGGAGATTACTACATACAGATATATACAGCCACCACTAGAGGGAGCTCTGGAGATTACTACATACAGATATATACAGTCACCACTAGAGGGAGCTCAGGAGATTACTACATACGATATATACAGCCACCACTGGAGGGAGCTCAGGAGGTTACTGCATACAGATATATACAGCCACCACTAGAGGGAGCTCAGGAGATTACTGCATACAGATATAAACAGCTATCACTACAGCGAGCTCATTAGATTACTACATACAGATATATACAGCCACCACTGGAGGGAGCTCAGGAGGTTACTGCATACAGATATATACAGCCACCACTGGAGGGAGCACAGGAGATTACTGCATACAGATATATACAGCCACCACTGGAGGGAGCACAGGAGATTACTGCATACAGATATATACAGCCACCACTAGAGAGAGCTCAGGAGATTACTGCATACAGATATATACAGCCACCACTAGAGGGAGCTCTGGAGATTACTACATACAGATATATACAGCCACCACTAGAGGGAGCTCAGGAGATTACTACATACCGATATATGCAGCCACCACTGGAGGGAGCTCAGGAGGTTACTGCATACAGATATATACAGCCACCTCTAGAGGGAGCTCAGGAGATTACTGCATACAGATATATACAGCTATCACTACAGCGAGCTCATTAGATTACTACATACAGATATATACAGCCACCACTAGAGGAAGCTCAGGAGGAGATTACTTTATACAGATATTTGAGCCTCCACAAGGGCAAACTCTGCAGATTACTGCCGACACATATATACAGCCGCTAAAAGAATCTTAGATAACTGTTTACAGATATTTACATTATATGTTTGCATAATCTTTATGTATTGAGCTCCCCTCTAGTGGTGGCTACATAATCTGTATGTAGTGAGCTCCCTATGATAGTAGCTGTATAATCTGAATGTAGTGAGCTTCCTCTAGTGGAGTCTGTATAATCTATATGCAGTGAGCTCTCTCTAGTGGAGGCTGTATAATCAGATGATTTTCCTATTTCATGACGTAAAGTCATGATTTTATTAAAGACACGGAGGCGAGTATTGCTATTCTCCTTCTTTACTCTGACCAATAGCAGCAAAGAAAAAATGAACATGTGATCAAACCCCTCCCCATAGACCCAGTATAACAGGCAACTCCTCCTGCAAAACCTCCTCTTTCTTTGTAATTGAGTCCAAAAGTCCAAACAAAACTGGAAACCAAAATCCCGAACATCACGGGAAAGAACCGCCATCCATCCGGAAGCGAACCAGGAACAACTGGAACTAAACGTTGACGGATACTCCACATCCCGTCCATAATGAGATCGGCTGGAACCTAACTGCCGACCCTCCGAACCACCACACAGATCAAGGAAGACTGCGTACCATGCCAGTCTCAACCTGAAAGATGAAAATAGAGAGTGATAGAAAAACAAAGTGATACATAGTATCTAAAATAAAATGGTTGCGACAAACCTACTCAGGAAAAACTCAGAGTGAAATCATTATGCGCATGACAAAACAAAACCACCATATACATAATCATAAATACTTACATAGGGAGGGAACACAGAGGGCGGGCAATACTCGCCTCCGTGTCTTTAATAAAATCATGACTTTACGTCATGAAATAGGAAAATCATCTGATTTTATTACAAGACCCGGAGGCTCCTATTGCGAGTTCAAAGTCTAAGACATGTTATCAATGATGGAAGAAAAAACATGCGGACTTGGTCTAAAATAAAATTCCCTGAACGTGGAGACACTGGACCAGTCCGCCAATTTTAAAATGTCCTCCAGTCTGGCACTAGAAACCGCCAAAGAGGTAGCAGATGCCCCCCTAGCGGAATGTGCAGAAAAAAGAGAGACGTCCACACCCGCCAACTCCATGATCCACCTCGCAAGCGTGGGGGTAGACACTGGCGCAAAAGGCCGAATCGTGGAAAGGAAGAGCTGCGGAACTCATGAGGACGATGAGGAGAAGTGCGGGCTTCATATTCCTTGAGGCATGTCACGGGACAAAGCGAAGGCGAAGCCGTGAAAGCAGGGTAAGAGACCGAACGTATGTGGGTCTTAGTCCTCCTAGAGATGTCAAAAGTGACCCCATCCGGGGTGTACGAGCGAGCATCATAATCCAAAGCCCAAACATCCGACACCCGCTTGCAGGAAATCAGGCAAAAAAGAGTGACAAGCTTCGCAGATAACTGCCTTAGGGAAAGCTCTGAATTCTGAGGCCAAGAGGACAAAACGAAAGGACACAAGACACGTCCCAAGTGGCCGTGAATCTTAGTCTCGGGGTCGAGACATACGAGAGCCGCGCAAAAGACGCCAGACCAAAGGGTGTTGACCTGCAGGAGTACCGTCAAAGCCTTGGTGAGATGGCCGATCTGAACAGGCTGATTGTGCGATAAGCCTTGCCCTGGTCGAAGAGGGAAAATAGGAAATGCAAAATCTCCGTCACAGGTGCTGAAACGGGATCCAAGTCCCTAGCCAAGCACCAGCCAGCCCAAGACCCCCAGGCTGATCTATAAGATCTCCTGGTGCCTGGGGCCCATGCGTTCTCCAAAAGGACTCTAGCTGTGCCCGAAACTATACTCCCTGAAATCCGACACGCCAGCAGGCGCAGGGTCCCGTCCGAGATTAGAGGATGCGGCTGGTGATGAGGGCCACGGAGGAGAGTCAGAGACGTCGGGAGCAGACGTGGGATCTCGATCATCATCTCCAGAAGGTGGGGAAACCACGATTGGGAGCTCCAAAACGGAACCAGCAGGGTCAGTTCCGCGACACACCGGCGCACTTGAAGTAGGGTCCGGGAATCAGTTGGAATGGTGGGAATGCGTAGAGGAGGCCCTTGGACCAATCCTGGAGAAACGCATCCACCGCCTCGGCTTCCGGATCCGGGCGCCAGCTGTAAAACCGTGGCAGTTGCGTGTTCAGGCGGGAGTCAAACAGGTCGATGCAGAAGGGTCCCCAAGTTGACATCAAAGAGCGGAATACCGCTGGATCTAACTGCCAGTCGCTGGAGTCCGATAAATGACGAGAGCTCCAATCCGCGTGAATGTTGTGGACGCCCAGAAGATACTCCGCCAAGACAATCAATTCCTTGGATAGGCAGTAGTCCCAGAAATCCTTTGCCAAACGTGACAATATAGTGGACCGGGTTCCACCCATGCCGTTGATGTAACGCACCGCTGACACATTGTCCATGCGTAATTGAATGCAGGATCTGGCTGTGTCCCTCGTGAAGCTCTTGATTGCGAACAAACCCGCCAACAGTTCCAGCGCATAGATGTGGAATCCCGTTTCGATCTCTGACCAGCCGCCTCCAGTCGTGATTCCCTCGCAGTGAGCCCCCAGCCCGACAGGCTGGCGTCCGAGTCCACCACGAAATCCGGACGATGACCAAAAATAGCCTTGCCGTTCCAGGCATGCAAGTTGTGGATCCACCAGGATAGCTCTTCCTTGGTCTCTTCGTCCAAGGAAATCCAGTCCGCGTAAGGAAGCCCCCGTCCGTAGATGAGAAATTTTCAGCCGTTGCGGAGCCCGGTAATGAAGCGGGGCTGGGAATACCGCCTGGATAGATGAGGCCAAAAGACCTATGATCCTCGCTAGTTGACGCAACGGGATCTGGCAGGATGACCTGGCTCTGAGTAATTCTTTCCGAATTGACCGAAACTTGGCCGATGGTAAGCTGAGGGTCCCCGCAGTGGAGTCCACCATGAACCCGTGGAACTCCATTTTGCGAGACGGAGAGATACAGGATTTCTCCCGGTTGAGCAGGAACCCCAGATCTGAGAGAAGGTCCATGGTCCAGCGAAGGTGATCCAGTAACACCGAACTGTCCTGAGCCATGATCAGGATGTCGTCTAGATATATGATGAGGCGAACTCCCCGACTGCGAAGCCAGGCCATGGCTGGGCGCATAAGCTTGGTGAAACACCATGGAGCCGAAGAGAGGCCGAATGGGAGGCACGTAAACCGCCAAATTCTGTCCTGCCAAGAAAAACAGAGGAGATTCCTGGACGCGTCCTCTACCGGGACCGTAAGATAAGCATCTTTTAGGTCCAATTTGACCATCCAATCGCCCATCTGCAATAAGTCCCGCAGCAGGTGGATGCCCTCCATCTTGAAGTGGCGGTATATGACAAACGCGTTGAGAGCGCGTAAATTGATGACGGGCCTCATTTGGCCCCCTTTCTTCGCAACCAGGAAGATGTTGCTGATTACCCCATAAGGGGTGCTGGGGCTGGCTCTATGGCTCCCTTGTGGAAAAGATCCGACAATTCGGAATCCACCAGAGTGCGGCTCTTTTCTGACAGCACCACGGGGTGTGGAGCTGGAATGGACAATCGGAGGGTCGTGAGTTCAATATGGAAACCCCTGACCGTGGATAGGACCCATTGGTCTGAGGTGATGTGAGACCAGGCCTGAGAAAAAGAGCGTAGCCTGCCCCCGACACAAACACTTAAAGAACTGAAATGGGGTATCGGTCTTACCGTAGGGCGTCTGGAATTGGGATTTCCTCTGTACCCCTAGACCTCCAAGAACTTCCACGGAAAGGGAAAAAGGATGCTGGTAGAGACCCTACCGTGGAATACTCTCTTCATGGAGCTCTGGGCTTTGTCTAGGGCGGTGAAAGCTCCTACAAAGCGACCTAGGTCCTTTATAAAGGACTCTCCAAATAATAGGCCCTGGGCCTCTTTACCAGCCTCAGTAAGCGCCAGGTTAGAAAGCTTCGGTTCTATTTTAAATAAGATGTCTTTACGCCGTTCAATGGATAGGGACGTATTTACGTTGCCTGCTATGCAGATGGCGCGCTGCACCCATTCGCGCAACTCAACAGGGTCTACCCCTCTGTTCTCAGCCTTTGCCACTTCTGCAAGGTCAAATATCTTGGCTAGAGGGCCGAAAATGTCAAGGAGTTTATCTTGACAGGAGCGTAGGGCTGACTCCAGGCCTCTACGCGGGTTCCAACCTGCCTTAGCGAGAAATTGAGTCATTTTGGGGTCTACAGACGGGGTCTCGCAGACCTTATTGGGGACGACTGGTCTGGGGCATTCCGCCCTGAGTTTGTTGCGAGCCTCTTTGGACAGAGGGCAGCGCACACGAGCCTCCAAATATTTGGAAACATGTTCCAGAGGCAACCATTCCGCAGAACGCGGGTGATGGAGCGAATCTGGGTTGAATAACGGATCCCCAGAGGGTCCACTAAATCTGCAGGCACAGCATCCGCAGACGACAGCTGGGCACTACTCCCGGGTACGGGGTTAGATTCCATGACCCCGGAGGGGTCCTGCTCTGCCTCATCAAAGGCGTCATCCATAGCCTCCTCCTCGGACCCGATCTCAGAGTCGGTATCCCACTCTTGCTGTGCTCTAGCACTTTTCCAATTTCGCGTACGTTCTGCCTGACGCGTACAGGCTCTTTGCGCGAACTAAGCGCGCCAACATTGGTGGGAACATCATCACCTTTCAATCTCTTTCTGGAGGCAGATGGCCCTGGCCCGGCCGGTTTAGAAACCGTATCGGGCTGCGATATTTGTTAGGTAGCTGGATGGGCAGCTAGGGCCTGAGCAATAGACTGGGATATGACAGAAGTCATTGATCCCATAGCCTCTGCAATGGCATTGGAAACAGAAACTTGAAAGGCATGGGATGGGTCATTAAGGACTCTGCCCTGACCATCCTGCCCTGAGGGGTTAACTCAGCCAGAGGAAAATCATCCTCTGCTGAACCCTGTCCACTGTGCTGTGAATTAGGCATCTTCTGGCCCCTAACAATTTGTGATATAATGGTAAGGGGTATTGCTGGTGGCACTAGGGACAAACTGGCTAGAGGGATTTGCCCCAGGCCAGGAGAAGAAACACTGAGTACAAGAGGTAACCTGAAACAAAGAATGGCTGCAGGACGAGGCAGCCGAGCACAGGAGTGTACAGAAGCAGGAAGTGCCCGAGATAACAGAACAGGAGGAAGGGAAATCCCCCGACATGAGGGAGATCAAAGCCACAGACCGCGGCAAGCTCAGCAGGGAAAAACCACAGAGGTGAGAGAGAGAGATAAGATGGGGGCTGCAACTGCATGAGAGCAAGAGTCACAGGGACTTACATGGGTACAAAAGTCAACAGCATTACACACTTACAAAGAGAGCAGCTCAAATAAGAGATAGCCATAGAATATAGGAGAGAGGCAAAGAGATATAACCTATAATGCACAGAGCCTGACAGACAAGGCAAACCCTAAGGAGAGAAACAGGGAGCAAAACTCCCCATAGACAGATAATGGATGGAAAACTACAACAAGGATATATATATATACTGTATAGCCAAACAGGCAAAAACCTTCAGTGTGTACTTATCTCTGCGGTCAGCAGCAAAGAAAGAGGAGGTTTTGCAGGAGGAGTTGCCTGTTATACTGGGACTATGGGGAGGGTTTGATCACATGTTCATTTTTTCTTTGCTGCTATTGGTCAGAGTAAAGAAGGAGAATAGCAATAGGAGCCTCCGGGTCTTGTAATAAAATCTGTATGTAGTGAGCTCCCTCTAGTGGTGGCTGTATAATCTGTATGTAGTGAGCTCCCTCTAGTGGTGGCTGTATAATCTGTATGTAGTGAGCTCCCTCTAGTGGCTGGCTGTATAATCTGTATGTAGTGAGCTCCCTCTAGTGGTGGCTGTATAATCTGTATGTAGTGAGCTCCCTCTAGTGGTGACTGTATAATCTGTATGTAGTGAGCTCCCTCTAGTGGTGGCTGTATAATCTGTATGTAGTGAGCTCCCTCTAGTGGTGGCTGTATAGTCTGTATGTAGTGAGCTCCCTCTAGTGGTGGCTGTATAATCTGTATATAGTGAGCTCCCTCTAGTGGTGGCTGTATAATCTGTATGTAGTGAGCTCCCTCTAGTGGTGGCTGTATAATCTGTATGTAGTGAGCTCCTCTAGTGGTAGCTGTATAATCTGTATGTAGTGAGCTCCCTCTAGTGGTGGCTGTATAGTCTGTATGTAGTGAGCTCTCTATAGTGGTGGCTGTATAATCTGTATGTAGTGAGCTCCCTATAGTGGTGACTGTATAATCTGTATGTAGTGAGCTCCCTCTAGTAGTGGCTGTATAATCTGTTTGTAGTGAGCTCCCTCTAGTGGTGGCTGTATAATCTGTATGTAGTGAGCTCCCTCTAGTGGTGGATGTATAATCTGTATGTAGTGAGCTCCCTCTAGTGGTGACTGTATAATCTGTATGCAGTGAGCTCCCTCTAGTGGTGGATGTATAATATGTATGTAGTGAGCTCCCTCTAGTGGTGGCTTTTATAATCTGTAAGTAGTCAGATCCCTCTAGTGGTGGCTGTATAGTCTGTATGTAGTGAGCTCCCTCTAGTGGCGGCTGTATAACCTGTATGTAGTGAGCTCCTTCTAGTGGTGGCTGTACAATCTGTATGTAGTGAGCTCCCTCTAGTGGTGACTGTATAATCTGTATGTAGTGAGCTCCCTCTAGAGGTGACTGTATAGTCTGTATGTAGTGAGCTCCCTCTAGTGGTGGCTGTATAGTCTGTATGTAGTGAGCTCCCTCTAGTGGTGGCTGTATATATCTGTATGTAGTGAGCTCCCTTTAGTGGTGGCTGTATATATCTGTATGTAATGAGCTCCCCTAGTGGTGGCTGTATAATCTGTATGTAGTGAGCTCCCTCTAGTGGTGACTGTATAATCTGTATGTAGTGAGCTCCTGCTAGTGGTGGCTGTATAATCTGTATGTAGTGAGCTCCCTCTAGTGGTGACTGTATATTCTGTATGTAGTGAGCTCCCTCTAGTGGTGACTGTATAATCTGTATGTAGTGAGTTTCCTCTAGAGGTGACTGTATAGTCTGTATGTAGTGAGCTCCCTCTAATGGTGGCTGTATATATCTGTATGTAGTAATCTCCTGAGCTCCCTCTAGTGGTGGCTGTATAATCTGTATGTAGTGATCTCCCTCTACTGGTGGCTGTATAATCTGTATGTAGTGAGCTCCCTCTAGTGGTGGCTGTATAATCTGTATGTAGTGAGCTCCCTCTAGTGGTGACTGTATATATCTGTATGTAGTGAGTCACAGGGACTTACATGGGTACAAAAGTCAACAGCATTACACACTTACAAAGAGAGCAGCTCAAATAAGAGATAGCCATAGAATATAGGAGAGAGGCAAAGAGATATCACCTATAATGCACAGAGCCTGACAGACAAGGCAAACCCTAAGGAGAGAAACAGGGAGCAAAACTCCCCATAGACAGATAATGGATGGAAAACTACAACAAGGATATATATATATACTGTATAGCCAAACAGGCAAAAACCTTCAGTGTGTACTTATCTCTGCGGTCAGCAGCAATGAAAGAGGAGGTTTTGCAGGAGGAGTTGCCTGTTATACTGGGTCTATGGGGAGGGGTTTGATCACATGTTCATTTTTTCTTTGCTGCTATTGGTCAGAGTAAAGAAGGAGAATAGCAATAGGAGCCTCCGGGTCTTGTAATAAAATCTGTATGTGGTGAGCTCCCTCTAGTGGTGGCTGTATAATCTGTATGTAGTGAGCTCCCTCTAGTAGTGGCTGTATAGACTGTATGTAGTGAGCTCCCCCTAATGGCTGCTGTGTAATCTGCATGTAGTGAGCTCCCTCTAGTGGTGGCTGTATAATCTGTATGTTGTGAGCTCCCTCTAGTGGTGACTGTATAATCTATATGTAGTGAGCTCCCTCTAGTAGTGGCTGTATAATCTGTATGTAGTGATTTCCCTCTAGTGGTGGCTGTATAGTCTGTATGTAGTGAATTCCCTCTAGTGGTGGCTGTATAATCTGTATATAGTGAATTCCCTCTAGTGTTGGCTGTATAATCTGTATGTAGTGAGCTCCCTCTAGTGGTGGCTGTATAATCTGTATGTATTTATCTCCCTCTAGTGGTAGCTGTATAATCTGTATGCAATGAGCTCCCTCTAGTGGTGGCTGTATAGTCTGTATTTAGTGAGCTCTCTATAGTGGTGGATCTCTAATCTGTATGTAGTGAGCTCCCTATAGTGGTTACTGTATTATCTTTATGTAGTGAGCTCCCTCTAGTAGTGGCTGTATAATCTGTTTGTAGTGAGCTCCCTCTAGTGGTGGCTTTATAATCTGTATGTAGTGAGCTCCCTCTAGTGGTGGATGTATAATCTGTATGTAGTGAGCTCCCTCTAGTGGTGACTGTATAATCTGTATGCAGTGAGCTCCCTCTAGTGGTGGATGTATAATATGTATGTAGTGAGCTCCCTCTAGTGGTGGCTTTTATAATCTGTAAGTAGTCAGATCCCTCTAGTGGTGGCTGTATAGTCTGTATGTAGTGAGCTCCCTCTAGTGACGGCTGTATAACCTGTATGTAGTGAGCTCCTTCTAGTGGTGGCTGTACAATCTGTATGTAGTGAGCTCCCTCTAGTGGTGACTGTATAATCTGTATGTAGTGAGCTCCCTCTAGAGGTGACTGTATAGTCTGTATGTAGTGAGCTCCCTCTAGTGGTGGCTGTATAGTCTGTATGTAGTGAGCTCCCTCTAGTGGTGGCTGTATATATCTGTATGTAGTGAGCTCCCTTTAGTGGTGGCTGTATATATCTGTATGTAATGAGCTCCCCCTAGTGGTGGCTGTATAATCTGTATGTAGTGAGCTCCCTCTAGTGGTGACTGTATAATCTGTATGTAGTGAGCTCCTGCTAGTGGTGGCTGTATAATCTGTATGTAGTGAGCTCCCTCTAGTGGTGACTGTATATTCTGTATGTAGTGAGCTCCCTCTAGTGGTGACTGTATAATCTGTATGTAGTGAGTTTCCTCTAGAGGTGACTGTATAGTCTGTATGTAGTGAGCTCCCTCTAATGGTGGCTGTATATATCTGTATGTAGTAATCTCCTGAGCTCCCTCTAGTGGTGGCTGCATAATCTGTATGTAGTGATCTCCCTCTACTGGTGGCTGTATAATCTGTATGTAGTGAGCTCCCTCTAGTGGTGGCTGTATAATCTGTATGTAGTGAGCTCCCTCTAGTGGTGACTGTATATATCTGTATGTAGTGAGCTCCCTCTAGTGGTGGCTGTATAATCTGTATGTAGTGAGCTCCCTCTAGTGGTGGCTGTATAATCTGTATGTAGTGAGCTCCCTCTAGTGGTGGCTGTATAATCTGTATGTAGTGAGCTCCCTCTAGTGGTGGATGTATAAATCTGTATGTAGTGAGCTCTCTCTAATGTTGGATCTCTAATCTGTGTACATGGAGTCGGTAAAAATTGAAGTCATTTTCTCTTTTAAATTCTGCTAATCTGTGGATTTATTTGTGTTCCTGGGAATGAACATTCTCTTGTCACCAGATCATGACCTTGTTGTTAACTAAATAATGCAACAAAATATCCGTGATAATGTCGCTGTGCGCGGCCCCTGTGATCCAGAAGAGATCCCTGCTCCAGTTTTGTTCTCTTCTTTCTCTGCAGCGATTTCCATTATTTTTTCCCGGGTTCATAAAGAGAAAGGTACCACCCTGCTGCTGTGCAGATCTTTTGATCGTTACGCCACTGATTTCTGCACTCTGGTGATGATTAACTCACATTTTGCTGCTTTGTGATGTCACTGTGGGGGCGGAGCCAACTTTTGTGTAATGAGCTGTTTTCTGATTGGTTGCTAATTCACGAGTGACATCTTACACACGATGCACCTATTCTGATTACTGATTGTTTCCTGCGGGTAAATCATATGGCGACATTGCGAATGATAGTAATAGCAAGGAACATTCGGAGGACGACTGGACACATTAGGCCTTATTCACACGTCTTTGTCCATGACAACTTCCGTGACATGAGGCCTTAGTCTTGACACAGTGTAAGGAATGATCCCCAGAATAGGTCTTGTCATTTTCTTGAATATTTAAGTGCAGAATTGTTTATTATACTTCAGAGCTGTACTCACTATTCTGCTGGTTATTTCTGGAAACAGTCAACAAGTTTGTGAACAGACCTTTACCAGAGCTTCTTTGCAGACACTGAACATGCAGGAGATGCTGGGAGGTTTCAGCTCTGATGGTTAAGGATGGACATGCTGTGTTCATGGTGCACGCTCGGGTCGTCCTCCGTTTATCTTGCTCCTAGTGTCAGCTTCTTGTGTAACTATCTTCTCAGAATTATTTGGCGGAGATGTGAAGGGCGTTCTCCGGAGCTCGCCCAGAAATGTATGATCTCAGCCTGCAGACGGGGAGCGTGGCCCTGAGATCAGCCGCAGTCTCACCCTGCTATCAGGAGGAGCGAAATGCAGTGAAATCTGCAGGGAAAGACCGCTCACCCTCATAGAGAAGAGGGGCCCCAGAGCTGAAATCTTAATGAAACCTCCTTCTGGTGCTGCTGCATTAAACTGTACTGCACTCCCTACTAATAGGGCCCCTCCTATGCCACATTTTCCCCTCTGCAGTTGGGGCCCCACCCTGATGCAGTTCACACCACTGTACCCACCCCTTTCCCAATGGGGCCCCCTGCTGGTGGAGCTCACACAACTATGCTCTCTCCTTTATGTTACCCCTCCTGGTGCAGTTTACACTACTATATCCCCCTAATGGGGCCCCCTGCTGGTGCGGTTCACACCACTATGGCCCCTCCAAGGGTTGGCGGTCTCAGCTCTTCTACCCCTTGGCTGCTGATTTTGGGGTACCTGCGGGAGGTGGGGGTTCAGTGAGTGCTGTGTTCACAGGTCTAACGCTTCATGCTGGTTCTTGTGTTGCAGCCCACCAGGTCTTCAGCCGAGAGCGTGTATTCCCGCACCGGATCCAGTATACCGGGCTCCCCGGGCCATACCATCTGTGTGAGTACAACCGCAGCATACTCCTCTCTGCTATCATGGATTCTCCATGGTTAAAGGGAAAGTGACATAAAAAAGTGACCTATTGTTTCAATGACATTATTGTGTTAAACATATATTTTTACAATTTTTGGTGACTTTTTTTTAACTGTATAAAAAAAAAAGTATATATTCCTGCAGCTTTTACACTGGCCACTAGACACAATGGACAGGAGGAGACCCCAGAGACTTATAGGGAAGGGGTTTCTAGGGTTAGGGGTGGAAGATAAGGTCCAAAGCTTCACTATTTAATCTGCCACTTTCCAAGATGAAAACCTGTGACCTAATACAGTACTTCTCACAGCTGAGAGTTTGTTACAGTTGTATCAAGTCTAGACGATCCTTTGCGAGCCAAACATCTGGACTCCACACTGATACATTGTAACAAACCATCCAGCAGGAGGGATCCGTGCTGCTGCTCTGGTTGTCTACACTTCAGACTAGTTTGATACATTTGATCTCTGCCGATACATTGTAACAAACCATCTGGGCAGGAGGGAACTGCTCTACTGCTGTGGTTGTCTACACTGGATACAATGTAACAGCCTGGATACATTTTAGCAAACCCCGGACTAGTTTGATACATTTGATCTCTGCCGATACATTGCCTCTTTCACACTTGCGTTGTTAGGATCCGGCGTGCACTTCTGTCCCGCCGGATCCGTAACAACGCAAGTGACCTGAAAGCATTTGAAGACTGATCAGTCTTCTAATGCTTTCAGGTTACCATGGCAGCCAGGACGCTATTAAAGTCCTGGTTGCCATAGTAGTAGTGGGGAGCGGGGGAGCAGTATACTTACCGCCCGTGCGGCTCCCGGGGCGCTCCAGAATGTCGTCAGAGCGCCCCATGTGCATGGATCACGTGAACCATGCGCATGGGGCACCCTGACGTCACTCTGGAGCGCCCCGGGAGACGCACGGGCGGTATACTGCTCCCCCGCTCCCCACTACACTTTACCATGGCAGCCGGGACTTTAGCGTCCTGGCTGCCATGGTAACCATTGAGAAAAAGCTAAACGTCGGATCCGGCAATGCACCGAAACGACGTTTAGCTTAATGCCGGATCCGGATTAATGCCTTTCAATGGGCATTAATTCCGGATCCGGCATTACGGCATGTGTTCAGGATTTTTGGCCGGAGCAAAAAGCGCAGCATGCTGCAGTATTTTCTCCGGCCAAAAAACGTTCCGGTCCTGAACTGAAGACGTCCTGATGCATCCTGAACGGATTTCTCTCTATTCAGAATGCATTGGGATAAAACTGATCAGGATTTTTCTGGCATAGAGACCCGAGGACGGAACTCTATGCCGGAAAGCAAAAACACCAGTGTGAAAGGGCCCTTATAAACCATCTGGGCAGGAGGGAACTGCACTACTGCTGTGGTTGTCTACACTGGATACAATGTAACAGCCTGGATACATTTTAACAAACCCCGGACTAGTTTGATACATTTGATCTCTGCCGATACATTGTGGTCCTGAGGATCGTAGACTGAACTCATTGTAGCTATTAGAAGGCGTTACGCCTTAGGGTACTTTTACACTAGCGTTATTCTTTTCCGGTATTGAGTTCCGTCCTAGGGGCTCAATACCGGAAAAAAACGATCCTAATGCAGTGTGAATGGAGAGCAATCCGTTCCGGATGCCTCAGGATGTCTTCAGTTCAGTCACTCTTACGGTATTTGGCCAGAGAAACACTTGCAAAAAAATGGAGTCGGTTTTCTGGTCTGCGCATGCACAGACCTTTAAAAATGCAAATAAATAAATAAATACAGCATCCGTTTTTCCGGATGACACCGAAAAGGCAGATCCGGTGTTTTAATATATTTGTTAGACGGATCCGCATCCGAATCCATCTACAAATGTTTTCCGTTTGCACACGGACTTCCGGTCTGGCAGGCAGTTTCGGCGACAGAACTGCCTGCCGGATCCTCACAACGCAAGTGTGAAAGTACCCATAGAAGTTCATTCACAGACCGCAAGCAGAGCTCTTGGAAATGGTGAGACTGTGACATTCCGATCCTCTGTGGCCCGCAGGCTAAAGTGGACGATGAGATCCTGGACTACAAGGACCTCGCCGCCATCCCTAAGGTGAAAGCCATCTACGACATCGAGCGGCCGGACCTCATCACCTACGAGTCCTTCCATACGTCCACGTATGATGAGCGGCAGAACATCGGGGAGGTGAGGCCACAATGTTGCTTTACCACAGGTTGTGCTGGGATTTGTAGTCCCGCTGCTGTACTAACGACCTCGGTGACTCTTGTCCGCAGCCGCAGAGCCCCCGGAGTGACCGTTCCTCAGTCCTGAATGAGAGAGTAAGTCAGGGCGCCCCCGATCTCTCCGCCCGTCCTCTTCTACCTCTGCTCTTTCTTAGTTCTGGGTGACATCCAATATGGCTGTCATCCAGCTTTCCTGGTGTCCTGATTGCAAACTCTCCTGTGGGCAGTCGGGAGCCTGGGAAAGCTGGGTGATGACCTCAGAGAGCTGTAATGGCGGCCATATTTCTATTCACCCAGCTTTCCTGGTGTCCTGATTGAAAAGTCCATTGTGTTCAGTCCGGTATCACTGCATGAATTGGCAATCAGGAGTCTGGGAAAGCTGGGTGACAACCTCCCAGGGAGCAGGGATGGCGGCTATATTGGTTGTCGCCCAGCTTTCCCAGGAATGGATAAAACCGTAACAAGCAGTTGAATAGAACGAGTGACAGGAGAGGACTCGGGGACGCGGGATTTTCGGGTGGAGGGTTGAGACGTCTTCTTCATGGTTTCCGTCTTCCTCGCCCCCTATAGTGTCCGTCTGTGCTCTTCCTCCTCTGCAGACCGGTCACAGACGCGCAGATTCAGCCGCGGTCAGACGAGCGGCCATGATGTCCCCATCAGTGTAGGTCGCAGAAGACTGAGGGGCGCCCGATACGTGCGCTGACCGGCAGATGTGCGCTGACCGGCAGATGTGCGCTGACCGGCAGATGTACGATGTCACCACGGTCACCATCGTATCGGCTGAATGACCCGCGTCTGTGGCCGGACTTATTCTAGACTAAACCCTCCGCTGTGATTCCTGTCACTCAGCCATCGGGGTAACGAGGCGGCAGAGAGCACCGCCATGTCTTACCGCAGTTTTACCATCCACCTGCGCAGTTTTACCGTCCACCTGCGCAGTTTTTGTCTGCTCGTTGGCGGCTGCATGTCACCAGGGGTAAGCAATAGGTGATGGGTGTAATGTGACTGCAGGACCTGACTACACAGGGTTTGTTTGTAGTCTGTAACTATGGAAACGGATAGCTCTGCATAGGAGCTGTATACATAAAACAGGAGGTACACTGGGGACACTAAAGTGTCTGTTGTGGTGATACGTCCTGCTGTGGTGTCAGGACGTTGGGGGTTTTAGGGTTTTTTGTCACCCCCTAAATCTTAAAGAAGCCCCCCACGAGCGCCCCTATTACTGTGCGCAGAACTTTCCGGCAGCTGAAGAACAGAACCGGCCTCTAAATAAAGGGATGTTGGGTTTTATTCCGCACCTGACGAGGCATCAGCAGTTTGCAGGGCACGAGGCAGAGGGAGGATGATGGGAGTGGAGGGGGCGCCCGGTGCCCCCATCGGACATGATGCCTTCTGCAATGTTCTGGACTAATGAGCAGTAGTTCCCATAGTGGGGAGGGGGCGTGATCTCAGTGTTCCAGATTCTGCTGCCTCTCATCACCCAAACTGCCAAATAGAGAGTCACAAAGGACACAAAACTCTGTACACACCCCCCATAGGGGCCACAGTGGTGACTGCAGCGCCATCTAGTGCCCATGTAGTGATTAACCCGTTATCTGCCGCCTCCGCCCCACCTGTATATCTGATGTGCTGCAGTTATTAACCCGTTATCTGCCGCCTCCGCTCCACCTGTATATCTGATGTGCTGCAGTTATTAACCCGTTATCTGCCGCCTCCACTCTACCTGTATATCTGATGTGCTGCAGTTATTAACCCGTTATCTGCCGCCTCCGCTCCACCTGTATATCTGATATGCTGCAGTTATTAACCCGTTATCTGCCGCCTCCGCTCCACCTGTATATCTGATGTGCTGCAGTTATTAACCCGTTATCTGCCGCCTCTGCTCCACCTGTATATCTGATGTGCTGGTGTTATTAACCCGTTATCTGCCGCCTCTGCTCCACCTGTATATCTGATGTGCTGCAGTTATTAACCCGTTATCTGCCGCCTCTGCTCCACCTGTATATCTGATGTGCTGGTGTTATTAACCCGTTATCTGCTGCCTCTGCTCCACCTGTATATCTGATGTGCTGCAGTTATTAACCCGTTATCTGCCGCCTCTGCTCCACCTGTATATCTGATGAGCTGCAGTTATTAACCCGTTATCTGCCGCCTCCGCTCCACCTGTATATCTGATGTGCTGGTGTTATTAACCCGTTATCTGCCGCCTCCGCTCCACCTGTATATCTGATGAGCTGCAGTTATTAACCCGTTATCTGCCGCCTCTGCTCCACCTGTATATCTGATGTGCTGCAGTTATTAACCCGTTATCTGCCGCCTCCGCTCCACCTGTATATCTGATGTGCTGGTGTTATTAACCCGTTATCTGCCGCCTCCGCTCCACCTGTATATCTGATGTGCTGGTGTTATTAACCTGTTATCTGCTGCCTCCGCTCCACCTGTATATCTGATGTGCTGGTGTTATTAACCTGTTATCTGCTGCCTCCGCTCCACCTGTATATCTGATGTGCTGATGTTATTAACCCGTTATCTGCCTTTATATTAACAGTTTCCTAATATCTGACGTTTCCCTGATTCCTCCTTCAGATTTTTTCGTATTTCAGTCTCTTACGTTGCGTCTTCCGCATCATAATAACATTGTTATATTGTCCTTTGTATTACAGTCTCCTAGAACCTTGTCTCCCACCCCTTCCGCCGAGGTGAGTCGCAGCCGCACTGAATGTTTTGCTGACACATTGTAACGATGGATCCATCTTTAGCCTCTGTCTGTCGTGTCCCTATGACAACACTTCCTCTCAGCCCTGTTCAGGGGCTTGCACGTCTGCATGCTGTAGTGGTGTGTACATTGATGGGGGTGCTGATTTTGACAAGGACAGGAAGTGTTATCATAGGGACAGACAGCTGTACGTGCAGGGATGCTGACATGAAGGTTGTGCTGATGTATGGCTGCCATTCAGGAGCCTGGGAAAGCTGGGTGACAGGCGTTGTCTCTTGTCCCCTTTCAGGGCTATATGGACGGACGAGAGCGGATAATCCAGCGGTCTACCAGCCAAGGCTCCCTCAACTCTCCCGTCTACAGCCGCCATAACTACTCGCCCACCGTCTCCCGCTCCCCGCAGCATTTCCACAGACCCGGTAAGGATCTCCCCAGTATACGGCGCCTGTCCTGTCTGACACTGCGTGAGATTCTAGGGGCCCTCAGCTATGGCAGTATGTGATAAGTGCCCGCGTCATAACTGCCATTACCGTCAGTGTACAGAAACCCGCCAGAGGTGCGAGCAGAATGGACTAAATGTAGAATCAACTCCCACCCCCCCCCCCAACCAAATCTGACATCAAGAGAACACGCAGCAATGACTGCGTCATCTGGGAGACGTATTTAGAGATGAGCGAATTTCCGGTTATAAAATTAGTTTCCTGGTAAAAAGTGAATTGCGTTATGGATTTCGTTACCACGGACCGTAACGCAGTTCTATGACGGAATGCCTTTAGAGACGTTCCGTTATTCATTCCGTCAAGAATAGAAGTCTATGGCCTGCATAACAGATCGGTACGGTTTACGTTATGCAGTGGAGTCCTCTCCTGATCCTGAGTCCTCTCCAGCATAACGTAAACCGGACGGATCCGTCCTGCAGCCCATAGACTTCTATTATGACAGAATGAATAACGGAACGTCTCTAAAGGCATTCCATTATACATTCTGTCATAGAAATGCGTTATGGTCCGTGGTGACGAAATCCATAACGCAATTTACCTGTTACCACCAAACGAAGCGTGAACGAATTTCATAACCTGAACTTTCGTGGTATTATTACATGATGTTATAGCGCCACCTAGTGCACCTAGCGTATATGTGGTCAGCAGAAAGACAACTCTCAGCAGGATATTGGAAGAATAAGGAACTGATGAGCATCGCTACAGGTGTAATATAGAGCGCCCCCTACAGGTGTAATATACAGCACCCCCTACAGGTGTAATATAGAGCGCCCCCTACAGGTGTAATATACAGCACCCCCTACAGGTGTAATATACAGCGCCCCCTACAGGTCAGGACGGACAGTGATAGGTGTAATATACAGCGTCCCCTACAGGTGTAATATAGAGCGCCCCCTACAGGTGTAATATACAGCACCCCCTACAGGTGTAATATAGAGCGCCCCCTACAGGTCAGGACGGACAGTGATAGGTGTAATATACAGCGCCCCCTACAGGTGTAATATACATCGCCCCCTACAGGTGTAATATACAGCACCCCCTACAGGTGTAATATACAGCGCCCCCTACAGGTCAGGACGGACAGTGATAGGTGTAATATACAGCGTCCCCTACAGGTGTAATATAGAGCGCCCCCTACAGGTGTAATATACAGCACCCCCTACAGGTGTAATATAGAGCGCCCCCTACAGGTCAGGACGGACAGTGATAGGTGTAATATACAGCGCCCCCTACAGGTGTAATATAGAGCGCCCCCTACAGGTGTAATATAGAGCGCCCCCTACAGGTGTAATATAGAGCGCCCTACAGGTGTAATATACAGCACCCCTACAGGTGTAATATTCAGCGCCCTACAGGTCAGGACGGACAGTGATAGGTGTAATATACAGCGTCCCCTACAGGTGTAATATAGAGCGCCCCCTACAGGTGTAATATACAGCGTCCCCTACAGGTCAGGACGGACAGTGATAGGTGTAATATACAGCGCCCCATACAGGTCAGGACGGACAGTGATAGGTGTAATATACAGCGCCCCCTACAGGTGTAATATACAGCGCCCCCTATAGGTCAGGACGGACAGTGACAGGTGTAATATACAGCCCCCCCTACAGGTCAGGATGGACAGTGACAGGTGTAATATACAGCGCCCCCTATAGGTCAGGACGGACAGTGACAGGTGTAATATACAGCGCCCCCTACAGGTCAGGATGGACAGTGACAGGTGTAATATACAGCGCCCCCTACAGGTCAGGATGGACAGTGACAGGTGTAATAAACATCGCCCCCTACAGGTCAGGATGGAAAGTGACAGGTGTAATATACAGCGCCACCTACAGGTCAAGATGGACAGTGACAGGTGTAATATACAGCGCCCCCTACAGGTCAGGATGGACAGTGACAGGTGTAATATACAGCGCCCCCTACAGGTCAGGATGCACAGTGACAGGTGTAATATACAGCGCCCCATACAGGTCAAGATGGACAGTGACAGGTGTAATAAACAGCCCCCTACAGGTCAGGATGGACAGTGACAGGTGTAATATACAGCGCCCTACAGGTCAGGGATGGACAGTGACAGGTGTAATATACAGCGCCCTACAGGTCAGGATGGACAGTGACAGGTGTAATATACAGCGCCCCCTACAGGTCAGGATGGACAGTGACAGGTGTAATATACAGCGCCCCCTAGAGGTCAGGATGGACAGTGACAGGTGTAATATACAGCGCCCTCTAGAGGTCAGGATGAACAGTGACAGGTGTAATAAACAGCGCCCCCTACAGGTCAGGATGGACTTTGACAGGTGAAATATACAGCGCCCCCTACAGGTCAGGATGGACAGTGACAGGTGTAATATACAGCGCCCCCTACAGGTCAGGATGGACAGTGACAGGTGTAATATACAGCACCCCCTACAGGTCAGGATGGACAGTGACAGGTGTAATATACAGCACCCCCTACAGGTCAGGATGGACGGTGACAGGTGTAATAAACATCGCCCCCTAGAGGTCAGGATGGACAGTGACAGGTGTAATATACAGCGCCCTCTACAGGTCAGGATGGACAGTGACAGGTGTAATATACAGCGCCCCCTACAGGTCAGGATGGACAGTGACAGGTGCAATATACAGCGCCCCCTACAGGTCAGGATGGACAGTGACAGGTGTAATATACAGCGCCCCCTAGAGGTCAGGATGGACTTTGACAGGTGTAATATACAGCGCCCTCTACAGGTCAGGATGGAAAGTGACAGGTGTAATATACAGCCCCCCCTACAGGTCAGGATGGACAGTGACAGGTGTAATATACAGCGCTCCCTACAGGTCAGGGTGGACAGTGATAGGTGTAATATACAGCACCCCCTACAGGTCAGGATGGACAGTGACAGGTGTAATATACAGCGCCCCCTACAGGTCAGGATGGACAGTGACAGGTGTAATATACAGCGCCCCCTACAGGTCAGGATGAACAGTGACAGGTGTAATATACAGCGCCCCCTACAGGTCAGGATGGACAGTGACAGGTGTAATATACAGCACCCCCTACAGGTCAGGATGGACAGTGACAGGTGTAATATACAGTGCCCCCTACAGGTCAGGATGGAAAGTGACAGGTGTAATATACAGCGCCCCCTACAGGTCAGGATGGAAAGTGACAGGTGTAATATACAGCGCCACCTACAGGTCAAGATGGACAGTGACAGGTGTAATATACAGCGCCCCCTACAGGTCAGGATGCACAGTGACAGGTGTAATATACAGCGCCCCCTACAGGTCAGGATGGACAGTGACAGGTGTAATATACAGCGCCCCATACAGGTCAAGATGGACAGTGACATATGTAATAAACAGCCCCCCCTACAGGTCAGGATGGACAGTGACAGGTGTAATATACAGCGCCCCCTACAGGTCAGGATGGACAGTGACAGGTGTAATATACAGCGCCCCCTACAGGTCAGGATGGACAGTGACAGGTGTAATATACAGCGCCCCCTACAGGTTAGTATGGACAGTGACAGGTGTAATATACAGCGCCCCCTAGAGGTCAGGATGGACAGTGACAGGTGTAATATACAGCGCCCCCTACAGGTCAGGATGGACAGTGACAGGTGTAATATACAGCACCCCCTACAGGTCAGGATGGACAGTGACAGGTGTAATATACAGCGCCCCCTACAGGTCAGGATGCATAGTGACAGGTGTAATATACAGCGCCCTCTAGAGGTCAGGATGAACAGTGACAGGTGTAATAAACAGCGCCCCCTAGAGGTCAGGATGCACAGTGACAGGTGTAATATACAGCGCCCTCTACAGGTCAGGATGGACTTTGACAGGTGTAATATACAGCGCCCTCTACTGGTCAGGATGGACAGTGACAGGTGTAATATACTGCGCCCCCTACAGGTCAGGATGGACAGTGACAGGTGTAATATACAGCGCCCCCTACAGGTCAGGATGCACAGTGACAGGTGTAATATACAGCGCCCCATACAGGTCAAGATGGACAGTGACAGGTGTAATATACAGCGCCCCCTACAGGTCAGGATGGACAGTGACAGGTGTAATATACAGCGCCCCCTACAGGTCAGGATGGACAGTGACAGGTGTAATATACAGCGCCCCCTACAGGTCAGGATGGACAGTGACAGGTGTAATATACAGCGCCCCCTACAGGTCAGGATGGACAGTGACAGGTGTAATATACAGCGCCCCCTACAGGTCAGGATGCACAGTGACAGGTGTAATATACAGCGCCCCATACAGGTCAAGATGGATAGTGACAGGTGTAATATACAGCGCCCCCTACAGGTCAGGATGGACAGTGACAGGTGTAATATACAGCGCCCCCTACAGGTCAGGATGGACAGTGACAGGTGTAATATACAGCGCCCCCTGCAGGTCAGGATGGACAGTGACAGGTGTAATATACAGCGCCCCCTACAGGTGTAATATATAGCGCCCCCTACAGGTCAGGATGCACAGTGACAGGTGTAATAAACATCGCCCCCTAGAGGTCAGGATGGACAGTGACAGGTGTAATATACAGCCCCCCCTACAGGTCAGGGTGGAAAGTGACAGGTGTAATATACAGCCCCCCCTACAGGTCAGGATGGACAGTGACAGGTGTAATATACAGCGCTCCCTACAGGTCAGGGTGGACAGTGATAGGTGTAATATACAGCACCCCCTACAGGTCAGGATGGACAGTGACAGGTGTAATATACAGCGCCCCCTACAGGTCAGGATGGACAGTGACAGGTGTAATATACAGCACCCCCTACAGGTCAGGATGGACAGTGACAGGTGTAATATACAGTGCCCCCTACAGGTCAGGATGGAAAGTGACAGGTGTAATATACAGCGCCCCCTTCAGGTCAGGATGGAAAGTGACAGGTGTAATATACAGCGCCACCTACAGGTCAAGATGGACAGTGACAGGTGTAATATACAGCGCCCCCTACAGGTCAGGATGCACAGTGACAGGTGTAATATACAGCGCCACCTACAGGTCAAGATGGACAGTGACAGGTGTAATAAACAGCCCCCCCTACAGGTCAGGATGGACAGTGACAGGTGTAATATACAGCGCCCCCTACAGGTCAGGATGGACAGTGACAGGTGTAATATACAGCGCCCTTACAGGTCAGGATGGACAGTGACAGGTGTAATATACAGCGCCCCTACAGGTCAGGATGGACAGTGACAGGTGTAATATACAGCGCCCCTAGAGGTCAGGATGGACAGTGACAGGTGTAATATACAGCGCCCTACAGGTCAGGATGGACAGTGACAGATGTAATATACAGCACCCCTACAGGTCAGGATGGACAGTGACAGGTGTAATATACAGCGCCCCTACAGGTTAGTATGGACAGTGACAGGTGTAATATACAGCGCCCCTAGAGGTCAGGATGGACAGTGACAGGTGTAATATACAGCGCCCCTACAGGTCAGGATGGACAGTGACAGGTGTAATATACAGCACCCCCTACAGGTCAGGATGGACAGTGACAGGTGTAATATACAGCGCCCCCTACAGGTCAGGATGCATAGTGACAGGTGTAATATACAGCGCCCTCTAGAGGTCAGGATGAACAGTGACAGGTGTAATAAACAGCGCCCCCTAGAGGTCAGGATGCACAGTGACAGGTGTAATATACAGCGCCCTCTACAGGTCAGGATGGACTTTGACAGGTGTAATATACAGCGCCCTCTACTGGTCAGGATGGACAGTGACAGGTGTAATATACAGCGCCCCCTACAGGTCAGGATGGACAGTGACAGGTGTAATATACAGCGCCCCCTACAGGTCAGGATGCACAGTGACAGGTGTAATATACAGCACCCCCTACAGGTCAGGATGGACGGTGACAGGTGTAATATACAGCGCCCCCTACAGGTCAGGATGAACAGTGACAGGTGTAATATACAGCGCCCCCTACAGGTTAGGATGGACCGTGACAGGTGTAATATACAGCGTTTACGTTTCACTTACGAAACCAGAGACAGAAAGCGCAATGTGAACGCGGTGGTGTGAAAATTCTTCTGTTAAAGGGACAGGGACTCGTAGCTTTAAAGGGGATGTATGAGATTAGATCCTGTTCTGCTGCTTACTAACCCGTGCGATACGGTGTATCCAGTGTAGAGGATACATTGTATGTACCTGTATCCATAGAGGCAGGACTCGGGATGTAGCCATGACAACCATTGTTATACAGCCTATCAGAGACAAGATTCGTATTATAAATGACCAATTATATGAATTCTCTGATTATGCAACATAATTAATGAGGGAAAGTTTAGCCCCCCCCCCCCCCACACTTAAAGGGGTTCTCTACTTATGCACTTAGACTTCAATTAGATGGCCCTGGGGGGGGCCCAGGCCTTGTTCATGATGGAGTCCAATCACTTCAGGGAGAGCGGTGGCCCCTACATTAGAGCTCTCCACCAAGTATGGGGACCCCACATTCTCAGCACTGGGAGGAAGGGTCCCAGCCTCCCCCCTCAAAGGAATTGTCCATAGCTGCGGCCATAGCGTGGGCAGGTTCTTCAGTTTTCTCTCCTCTGTGTCCGGTTTTGCAGCTTTAACCCTTTATGTTCCTGTAATGTTTTGATTTGGTTTCCTGTTCTGTTCAGATTCTTCGGACCCCCCATTATTTCCCAGATCTGTCTCTTATTTTGTGCTTCTTTCTGTTCTTTCCTCCCCTCCCTGGCTTTCTTTTTTTATTTGTCTGTGACCCCTGGCTTCTCTCCCCTCCCCCGTCACGTGCCAGAGTTGCTATGTACTGCTGTGCAGCGCTTGCCGTACATGCGCACTGGCAGCTTCAGCTCCGCCCACAGCGACTCCCGTCCAAACTCCCCCTTCAGGCATCATACAATACTACACGTGAAAGGTAAGGAGAGCGGACAAGCCGATGCAAGTGACGTCATTAGCTTCTCTGCCGTCAGAAGCTAATACGGCGGCTGTCCAGGCGCTCTGCCCCCCACGCGCTTCACGATTCACCGCGTGTGTTTGCTTTGTGTCCATGGCATGTTTATTACAGATGTGAATTGCTCACAGCCGATATCGGCCATCTACAGTCACAGCACAAGGGGAATGAAAAATCATAAAATATTGAGGTCACTGCCCCTTCATCTGTCACCTCACGCCTCTTCTTTATCTGATTGTGGACGACATAGAAAACCCGGGCGGCGCAGGAGGAAGGACTAGTAAGGACCACCTACAGACGGGGGAGTCAGTGCTGCAGAGCATCTAGAGGAGGTTATTCCTAGAAGAAAATTGTAGAGTTACATCCTGTATTATACTCCAGAGCTGCACTCACTATTCTGCTGGTGGAGTCACTGTGTACATACATTACTTATCCTGTACTGATCCTGAGTTACATCCAGTATTATACTCCAGAGCTGCACTCACTATTCTGCTGGTGCAGTCACTGTGTACATACATTACTTATTCTGTACTGATCCTGCGTTACATCTTGTATTAGACTCCAGAGCTGCACTCACTATTCTGGTGGTGCAGTCACTGTGTACATACATTACTTATCCTGTACTGATCCTGAGTTACATCCTGTATTATACTCCAGAGCTGCACTCACTATTCTGCTGGTGCAGTCACTGTGTACATACATTACTTATCCTGTACTGATCCTGAGTTACATCTTGTATTAGACTCCAGAGCTGCACTCACTATTCTGCTGGTGCAGTCACTGTGTACATACATTACTTATCCTGTACTGATCCTGAGTTACATCCTGTATTATACTCCAGAGCTGCACTCACTATTCTGCTGGTGCAGTCACTGTGTACATACATTACTTATCCTGTACTGATCCTGAGTTACATCTTGTATTAGACTCCAGAGCTACACTCACTATTCTGCTGGTGCAGTCACTGTGTACATACATTACTTATCCTGTACTGATCCTGAGTTACATCCTGTATTATACGCCAGAGCTGCACTCGCTATTCTGCTGGTACAGTCACTGTGTACATACATTACTTATCCTGTACTGATCCTGAGTTACATCCTGTATTATACTCCAGAGCTGCACTCCCTATTCTGCTGGTGCAGTCACTATGTACATACATTACTTATTCTGTACTGATCCTGACTTACATCCTGTATTATACTCCAGAGCTGCACTCACTATTCTGCTGGTACAGTCACTGTGTACATACATTACTTATCCTGTACTGATCCTGAGTTACATCCTGTATTATACTCCAGAGCTGCACTCACTATTCTGCTAGTGCAGTCACTGTGTACATACATTACTTATCCTGTACTGATCCTGAGTTACATGCTGTATTATACTCCAGAGCTGCACTCACTATTCTGCTGGTACAGTCACTGTGTACATGCATTACTTATCCTGTACTGATCCTGAGTTACATCCTGCATTATACTCCAGAGCTGCACTCACTATTCTGCTGGTGCAGTCACTGTGTACATACATTACTTATCCTGTACTGATCCTGAGTTACATCCTGTATTATACTCTAGAGCTGCACTCACTATTCTGCTGGTGGAGTCACTGTGTACATACATTATATTACTTATCCTGTACTGATCCTGAATTACATCCTGTATTATACTCCAGAGCTGCACTCACTATTCTGCTGGTGCAGTCACTGTGTACATACATTACTTATCCTGTACTGATCCTGAGTTATATCCTGTATTATACTCCAGAGCTGCACTCACTATTCTGCTGGTGCATTCACTGTATACATACATTACTTATCCTGCACTGATCCTGAGTTACATCCTGTAATATACTCCAGAGCTGCACTCACTTTTCTGCTAGTGCAGTCACTGTGTACATACATTACTTATCCTGTACTGATCCTGAGTTACATCCTGTATTATACTCCAGAGCTGCACTCACTATTCTGCTGGTGGAGTCACTGTGTACATACATTACTTATCCGGTACTGATCCTTAGTTACATCCTGTATCATACCCCAGAGCTGCACTCACTATTCTGCTGGTGCAGTCACTTTGTACATACATTACTTATCCTGTACTGATCCTTAGTTACATCCTGTATTACACTCCAGAGCTGTACTCACTATTCTGCTGGTAGAGTCACTGTGTACATACATTACTTATCCTGTACTGATCCTGAGTTACATCCTGTATTATACTGCAGAGCTGCACTCACTATTCTGCTGGTAGAGTCACTGTGTACATACATTACTTATCCTGTACTGATCCTGAGTTACATCCTGTATTATTCTCCAGAGCTGCACTCACTATTCTGCTTGTGCAGTCACTGCGTACATAGATTACTTATCCTGTACTGATCCTGAGTTTTATCCTGTACTGATCCTGAGTTTCATCCTGTATTAGACTCTAGAGATGCACTCACTATTCTGCTGGTGGAGTCACTGAGTACATAATTACATTACTTATCCTGTACTGATCCTGAGTTACATCCTGTAATATACTCCAGAGCTGCACTCACTATTCTGCTGGTGCAGTCACTGTGTACATAGATTACTTATCCTTACTGATCCTGAGTTACATCCTGTATTAGACTCCAGAGCTGCACTCACTATTCTGCTGGTGCAGTCACTGTGTACATACATTACTTATCCTGTACTGATCCTGAGTTACATCCTGTATTATACTCCAGAGCTGCACTCACTATTCTGCTGGTGCCGTCACTGTGTACATACATTACTTATCCTGTACTGATCCTGAGTTACATCCTGTATTATCCTCCAGAGCTGCACTCACTCTTCTGCTGGTGCCGTCACTGTGTGCATACATTACTTATCCTGTACTGATCCTTAGTTACATCCTGTATCATACTCCAGAGCTGCACTCACTATTCTGCTGGTGCAGTCAGGTCTGTATATTTTATTGCCCTCGTGTCTGCTGATCCCAGTGTCTGCGCTGCTTTTTATCACATCTTGTACGATCTGAGCTCATTTCCTACTTTCTTATTTTTTTTGTCTGATTTGCCAACTGATTTTGTGCCAGTTTTGGAGACATTTGCGCCTATTAGTCTAATTGAGAAGTTTTCAAAATTTTGCAACTTTTTTCCAACCTATTTTTGTAGAGACGCCGTTTCCATTATAAACACGACATAAACACTACATCTTCCACAATGCACTACAGCAGACACTGTTCCAGCAGGGGTTACAAGGAAAGCATAAGGTGTTTCAGGAGACCAGCAGATTTGTGATTGCAGCTCTGGGTGTGACTGGGGTATCCTGCACTGTACTGCATGTGCTGGCCACAGGCCGACATGTGTCATATTACACGTCTGTAGATAAAGATTGACTACAGAGGTGTGAACTGAGCTACTCAAGATGAGAATTTCCCACATAATTGCATACAGTGCCAAGATAAACACCAAATATCCCGCTTAGATAGTGCCATACAGTGCCCAAATAGTCCCTTACAGTACCCAGATAGTGCCATACAGTGCCCAGATAGCGCCAAGTAAAATACCAAATATCCTGCCCAGATAGTGCCCAAGATAAATACCAAATATCGTGCCCAGATAGGGCCTTACAGTGCCCAGATAGTCCCTTACAGTTCCCAGATAGTGCCATACAGTGCCCAGATAGCGGCAAGATAAATACCATATATCCCGCTTAGATAGTGCCATACAGTGCCCAGATAGTCCCTTACAGTACACAGATAGTGCCGTACAGTGCCCAGATAGTGTCATACAGTGCCCAGATAACGGCAAGATAAATACCAAATATCCTGTCCAGATAGTGCCATACAGTGCCCAGATAGTGCCTTACAGTGCCCAGATAGTTCCTTACAGTGCCCAGATAGTCCCTTACTGTTCCCAGATAGTACCATACAGTGCCCAGATAGCGGCAAGATAAATACCAGATATCCTGCCCAGACAGTGCCATACATTGTCCAGATAGTCCCTTACAGTTCCCAGATAGTGCCATACAGTGCCCAGACAGTGTCATACAGTGCCCAGATAGCTGCAAGATAAATACCAAATATCCTGCCCAAATAGTGCCATACAGTGCCCATATAGTCCCTTACAGTGCCCAGATAGTGCCTTACAGTGCCCAGATAGTTCCTTACAGTGCCCAGATAGTGCCTTACATTGCCCAGATAGTGCCAATATAAATACCAAATATCCTGCCCAGACAGTGCCATACAGTGCCCAGATAGTCCCTTACAGTTCCCAGATAGTGCCATACAGTGCCCAGACAGTGTCATACAGTGCCCAGATAGCTGCAAGATAAATACCAAATATCCTGCCCAAATAGTGCCTTACAGTGCCCAGATAGTCCCTTACAGTGCCCAGATAGTGCCTTACAGTGCCCAAATAGTCCCTTACAGTACCCAGATAGTGCCGTACAGTGCCCAGATGGCGCCAAGTAAAATACCAAATATCCTGCCCAGATAGTGCCCAAGATAAATACCAAATATCGTGCCCAGATAGGGCCTTACCGTGCCCAGATAGCGGCAAGATAAATACCAAATATCCTGCCCAGACAGTGCCATACAGTGCCCAGATAGTCCCTTACAGTTCCCAGATAGTGCCATACAGTGCCCAGATAGCGGCAAGATAAATACCATATATCCTGCCCAGACAGTGCCATACAGTGCCCAGATAGTCCCTTACAGTTTCCATATAGTGCCATACAGTGCCCATATAGTGTCATACAGTGCCCAGATAACGGCAAGATAAATACCAAATATCCTGTCCAGATAGTGCCATACAGTGCCCAGATAGTGCCTTACAGTGCCCAGATAGTTCCTTACAGTGCCCAGATAGTTCCTTACAGTGCCCAGATAGTACCATACAGTGCCCAGATAGCGGCAAGATAAATACCAAATATCCTGCCCAGACAGTGCCATACATTGTCTAGATAGTCCCTTACAGTTCCCAGATAGTGCCATACAGTGCCCAGACAGTGTCATACAGTGCACAGATAGCTGCAAGATAAATACCAAATATCCTGCCCAAATAGTGCCATACAGTGCCCAGATAGTCCCTTACAGTGCCCAGATAGTTCCTTACAGTGCCCAGATAGTGCCTTACAGTGCCCAGATAGTGCCAATATAAATATCAAATATCCTGCCCAGACAGTGCCATACAGTGCCCAGATAGTCCCTTACAGTTCCCAGATAGTCCCTTACAGTTCCCAGACAGTGTCATACAGTGCCCAGATAGCTGCAAGATAAATACCAAATATCCTGCCCAGATAGTGCCATACAGTGCCCAGATAGTCCCTTACAGTGCCCAGATAGTGCCTTACAGTGCCCAGATAGTTCCTTACAGTGCCCAGACAGTGCCTTACAGTGCCCAGATAGTGCCAATATAAATACCAAATATCCTGCCTAGATAGTGCCATACAGTGCCTATATAAATAGTGCCTATCCTTCCTACACAGTGCCATGCGGCACCTAGATACATAGTGCTAGTACTGCCTACATATGTTCATACAGGACTAGGACCGTATTTATAGCTGGTGCCATCCTAGGCACCAAGTCTGAATATTTCCTGTCAGGGCCAGAATGAGGGAAGTGGCAGACGGAATAGCTGCTGGCTAGGGCACCACTCAAGAGGCGGGTTGGCACAGGGGTGGACTGGGAAAGTATGGTGGGGCCAACATTAGTAGACGGGGTCAACTGTAGTAGCTGGGCTAATACACATAGATGAGGGCAGAAATACCACAGTGCCGCACAATATACCGCCCCAGCAGAACCAGATACCAAAGCACAGTACAATATACTGCCCCAGCAGAATCAGATACCACAGTACAGCACAATATACTGCCCCAACAGAACCAGATACCAAGGCACAGTACAATCTAGTGCCCCAGCAGAACCAGATACCACAGTGCAGCACAATATACTGCCCCAGCAGAACCAAGTACCACAGTGCAGCACAATATACTGCCCCAGCAGAATCTAGTACCACAGTGCAGCAAATATACTGCCCCAGCAGAAACTAAATACCACAGTGCAGCACAATATACTGCCCCAATCCCAATAGAACCAAATACCACAGTGCAGCACAATATACTGCCCCAGCAGAACCAAATACCACAGTGCAGCACAATATACTGCCCCAGCAGAACCAATTACCACAATACAGCCCAATATACTGCCCCAGCAGAACCAAATACCACAGTACAGCCCAATATACTGCCCCAGCAGAACCAAATACCACAGTACAGCACAATATAATGCCCCAGCAGAACCAAATGCCAAAGAGCAGCACAATATACTGCCCCCCAAGAACTATATACCACAGTGCAGCACAATCTACTGCCCCGGCAGAACCTAGAACCACAGTGCAGCAAATATACTGCCCCAATAGAACCAAATATCACAGTGCAGCACAATATACCGCCCCACCAGAACCAGATACCAAAGAGCAGCACAATATACTGCCCCAGCAGAACCAGATACCACAGTACAGCACAATATACTGCCCCAGCAAAACCAGATACCACAGTGCAGCACAATATACCGCCCCAGCAGAACCAGATACCAAAGAGCAGCACAATAGGAGTGATGTCTCCTCCTCTGATGTAAATGTTCTCTTTTCTTGTCTTCTCCTTTTAGCCCAGACCGCCATGATAAATTCTTTCAGCCTCCTAAAATCCATCTGTTTATAATAATGCAAGTATAGTGGCCCTATTAATAATAATGCCCCTTATAGTGCCCCCTTTAAGAATAGTGCCCCCAGTAATAATAATGTCCCTATAGTGCCCTCATTAATAATAATGTCCCCTATAGTGCCCCCAGTAATAATAGTGCCCTCATTAATAATAATGTCCCCTATAGTGCCCCAGTAAGAATAATGCCCCCCATAGTGCCCCCAGTAATAATAATGTCCCTATAGTGCCCCCAGTAATAATAATGTCCCCTATAGTGCCCCCAGTAATGCTAATGTCCCTATAGTGACCCCAGTAATAATAATGTCCCCTATAGTGCCCCCAGTAATAATAATGCCCCCATAATGCAAGTATAGTGGCCCTATTAATAATAATGCCCCTTATAGTGCCCCCAGTAAGAATAGTGCCCCCAGTAATAATAATGTCCCTATAGTGCCCCCAGTAATAATAATGTCCTATAGTGCCCTAATAATAGTGCCCCCATTAATAATAATGTCCCCTATAGTGCCCCAGTAATAATAATGTTCCTATAGTGCCCCCAGTAATAATAATGTCCCCTATAGTGCCCCCAGTAATACTAATGTCCCTATAGTGACCCCAGTAATAATAATGCCCCCATATTGCAAGTATAGTGCTCCCATTAATAATAATGCCCCTTATAGTTCCCCCAGTAATACTAATGTCCCTATAGTGACCCCAGGAATAATATTGCCCCCATAATGCAAGTATAGCGCCCCCAGTAATACTAATGCCCCTTATAGTGCCCCCAGTAATAATAGTGTCCCCTATAGTGCCCCTAGTAATAATGTCCCTATAGTGCCCCCAGTAATAATAGTGCCCCATATAGTGCCCCAGTAATATTAATGCCCCTATAGTGCCTCCATAAATAGTGTATATCCTTCCTACACAGTGCCATATAGTGACTAGATAAATAGTGCATATGTCGCCTATATAGTGCCAAGATAGATACTTCATATCCTAGATAAATATTTCATATGCTGACTAGATAGTTCCATCCAGTGCCAAAAATATAGTGCAGATAAGTCTATACAGTACCTAGATAAAAATGCATATATTGCCTAGGTACTGTAGTTCCACAGTCTACCCACAAAAATAGTGCATACGCTGTCTATATACTACCATACTGTACCCACATCAGTAGTGCATATGCTAAACATGCAGTGCCATACAGGACCCAGATAAAGTGTGTATGCTGCCATATTGGAACTACATAAATTGTATATACTTTACTGAGACAGAACCATGTGGTGCCCAGATAAGTACTAAATATACTGCATATTTAGGGTGATATGATGCCCAGATAAATAGTGGATATACTGCTTATATAGTGTGATATGGTCTCCAGATAAATAGTGCATATGTTCTGCCTAGATAGGTTCTTCATATACTGCCTAAATAGTGACATAGGAGACACAGATAGTGCATATACTGCCTAGATTAGTGATACAGTGCCCAGATAGATAGTGCATATACTGCCTAGATAGTGTGACATGGTGGTCAGATAAATAGGTCATATACTGCCTACATAGTGTGTTATGGTCTCCTCCAGATAAGTAGTGCATATGTACTGCCTAGATAAGTTAGTCATATACTGCCTAGATAGTGCCATGTGGTGCCCAGATAAATAGTGTATATACTGCCTAGATAGTGTCCTTTAAAATATTTCCATAACCATATATCGTGGCATGAGCGACACCTGGCGTTGTCATCCGTTACACCCTGGTCCAGTCCATTCACAGCTGATCTCACGAGACTAATGTTCGTGATATTACATTTTGTCATTTCTGTTCTTTTAGTTTTTATTTATTATTTTTTGTTCTCTGCTTTCTTTTCATTTCTGTTACTTCTTTTCATTGGAGGCACTGAGCCATCCAGCGGCAGGAACTCCCCACTCCCCTATCGGCCAGACAGTCGCCCTTTAACACCAACATACGCTCAGACCCCTAAACATTTCCATGTTCCAGGTAGGAGCTGGTGCTGTCTATGTCTCCATGTCCTGTCCGACTGTAGATCTGTAGGAGCATAACCTGTTCTGTCTCCATTGTCTTGTCTGCTGCTCGGGGAGGGAGTCATCTGTGTGTCTCAGATGTGTCACTGCTCCTCCCACTGTACAGAATGGGAGGGAATCAGTAATGTCTCCTAGAATTACAAACGCAGAAGTCAGTGATTGGATAAATACTAATTCCTGAAATGTCAACTCTGATCACGTCACAAGTTACATAGGATTTCCTTCCATAATAAAGTCACTGCGTCCATACATTACTTATCCTGTACAAATCCTAAGATATATCCTGTATTATCCTCCAGAGCTGCACTCACTATTCTGCTGGTGCAGTCACTGCGTCCATACATTACTTATCCTGTACTGATCCTGAGTTACATCCTGTATTATCCTCCAGAGCTGCACTCACTATTCTGCTGGTGCAGTCACTGTGTACATACATTACTTATCCTGTACTGATCCTGAGTTACATCCTGTATTATACTCCAGAGCTGCACTCACTATTCTGCTGGTGCAGTCACTGTGTACATACATTACTTATCCTGTACTGATCCTGAGTTACATCCTGTATTATACTCCAGAGCTGCACTCACTATTCTGCTGGTGCAGTCACTGTGTACATACATTACTTATCCTGTACTGATCCTGAGTTACATCCTGTATTATACTCCAGAGCTGCACTCACTATTCTGCTGGTGCAGTCACTGTGTACATACATTACTTATCCTGTACTGATCCTGAGTTACATCCTGTATTATACTCCAGAGCTGCACTCACTATTCTGCTGGTGCAGTCACTGTGTACATACATTACTTATCCTGTACTGATCCTGAGTTACATCCTGTATTATACTCCAGAGCTGCACTCACTATTCTGCTGGTGCAGTCACTGTGTACATACATTACTTATCCTGTACTGATCCTGAGTTACATCCTGTATTATACTCCAGAGCTGCACTCACTATTCTGCTGGTGCAGTCACTGTGTACATACATTACTTATCCTGTACTGATCCTGAGTTACATCCTGTATTATACTCCAGAGCTGCACTCACTATTCTGCTGGTGCAGTCACTTGTGTACATACATTACTTATCCTGTACTGATCCTGAGTTACATCCTGTATTATACTCCAGAGCTGCACTCACTATTCTGCTGGTGCAGTCACTGTGTACATACATTACTTATCCTGTACTGATCCTGAGTTACATCCTGTATTATACTCCAGAGCTGCACTCACTATTCTGCTGGTGCAGTCACTGTGTACATACATTACTTATCCTGTACTGATCCTGAGTTACATCCTGTATTATACTCCAGAGCTGCACTCACTATTCTGCTGGTGCAGTCACTGTGTACATACATTACTTATCCTGTACTGATCCTGAGTTACATCCTGTATTATACTCCAGAGCTGCACTCACTATTCTGCTGGTGCAGTCACTGTGTACATACATTACTTATCCTGTACTGATCCTGAGTTACATCCTGTATTATACTCCAGAGCTGCACTCACTATTCTGCTGGTGCAGTCACTGTGTACATACATTACTTATCCTGTACTGATCCTGAGTTACATCCTGTATTATACTCCAGAGCTGCACTCACTATTCTGCTGGTGCAGTCACTGTGTACATACATTACTTATCCTGTACTGATCCTGAGTTACATCCTGTATTATACTCCAGAGCTGCACTCACTATTCTGCTGGTGCAGTCACTGTGTACATGCATTACTTATCCTGTACTGATCCTGAGTTACATCCTGTATTATACTCCAGAGCTGCACTCACTATTCTGCTGGTGCAGTCACTGTGTACATACATTACTTATCCTGTACTGATCCCTGAGTTACATCCTGTATTATGCTTCAGAGCTGCACTCACTGTTCTGTAATGTAAGTAGACAGACTCCGCTGTTCCTGTTGGATTACTTTGTAACCTGTATTTTGGGGTTCCAGAGATGACAGACTCATCATTTTGCAGAATATTTTTCTTATATTTTTAAGCTTTTGTATGGATTATCATCTACTCATCCAGCATTAGATCATATGCAGTCACATCCAGAGCTGTAATCACAATTCTGCTCACACTTGGAATCCATTGCTGCCTTCTGCTGCTCCACTCTTCATTGCTCACTGCACCGCACAGGTGGACTGCTGTACAGGAGGGATTAGCAGGGTCATATGAGGCCCAACAACTTGACAGATAACAAGAGGTTATCAGAATGGTGAATGCAGCTTTGGATGTGACTGGAGAGTAATATATGATGTAAGGTAAGGCCGGTACAGATTGCTCAGGCCTGGAGCACCAAACATCAAGGGGGTCATTTACTTACCACAAATATGCATATATTGGGCGTATTTCTGATGCAGATTGCGGCGCAAAGGTCCGCAATCTACGACTTTTCCCTCCTCATGCCAGGTCTAAAAAGGGGGTGACATGGGTGGGGAAGGGGGTGGCATGGGTGGGGAAGGGGATGGGTCGGTCCGTCTCATAAACCATTTTCTACACTGGATTTAGGCGTAGTAAATGGTCTAAATGTAAGAAAGCTCTGAAGCTGGCGTAGATTTAGAAGCGGCGGTGGATCCGGCGACGTTATGTAGAGCCCTAACTCCAGCGATCCTCCACCAGCTATAGGGGATATTGGACTGGCGTTTAAAAAGCCGGTTTTGATAAATAACCCACAAAATCTTATGAAAATCACCACATTTACTGTGTCACTCTGCTCACAGGGAGAGCTCAGTAACTTTGCCATACTTTATGCAGTGAGCTTCCTCTAGTGATGGCTGTATAATCTGTATGTAGTGAGCTCCCTCTAGTGATGGCTGTATAATCAGTATGTAGTGAGCTCCCTCTAGTGGTGACTGTATAATCTGTATGTAGTGAGCTCCTTCTAGTGGTGGCTGTATAATCTGTATGTAGTGAGCTCCCTCTAGTGGTGGCTGTATAATATGTATGTAGTGAGCTCCCCCTAGTGGTGGCTGTATAATCTGTATGTTGTGAGCTCCCTCTAGTGGTGGCTGTATAATATGTATGTAGTGAGCTCCCTCTAGTGGTGGCTGTATAATCTGTATGTAGTGAGCTCCCTCTAGTGGTGGCTGTATAATCTGTATGTAGTGAGCTCCCTCTAGTGGTGGCTGTATAATCTGTATGTAGTGAGCTCCTCTAGTGGTGGCTGTATAATCTGTATGTAGTGAGCTCCCTCTAGTGGTGGCTGTATAATCTGTATGTAGTGAGCTCCCTCTAGTGGTGGCTGTATAATCTGTATGTAGTGAGCTCCCTCTAGTGGTGGCTGTATAATCTGTATGTAGTGAGCTACCTCTAGTGGTGGCTGTATAATCTGTATGTAGTGAGCTCCCTCTAGTGGTGGCTGTATAATCTGTATGTAGTGAGCTCCCTCTAGTGGTGGCTGTATAATCTGTATGTAGTGAGCTCCCTCTAGTGGTGGCTGTATAATCTGTATGTACTGAGCTCCCTCTAGTGGTGGCTGTATAATCTGTATGTAGTGAGCTCCCTCTAGGGGTGGCTGTATAATCTGTGTGTAGTGAGTTCCCTCTAGTGGTGGCTGTATAATCTGTATGTAGTGATCTCCCTCTAGTGGTGGCTGTATAATCTGTATGTAGTGAGCTCCCTCTAGTGGTGGCTGTATAATCTGTATATAGTGAGCTCCCTCTAGTGGTGGCTGTATAATCTGTATGTAGTGAGCTCCCTCTAGTGGTGGCTGTATAATCTGTATGTAGTGAGCTCCCTCTAGTGGTGGCTGTATAATCTGTATATAGTGAGCTCCCTCTAGTGGTGGCTGTATAATCTGTATGTAGTGAGCTCCCTCTAGTGGTGGCTGTATAATCTGTATGTAGTGAGCTTCCTCTAGTGGTGGCTGTATAATCTGTATGTAGTGAGCTCCCTCTAGTGGTGGCTGTATAATCTGTATGTAGTGAGCTCCCTCTAGTGGTGGCTGTATAATCTGTATGTAGTGAGCTCCCTCTAGTGGTGGCTGTATAATCTGTATGTAGTGAGCTCCCTCTAGTGGTGGCTGTATAATCTGTATGTAGTGAGCTTCCTCTAGTGGTGGCTGTATAATCTGTATGTAGTGAGGCTCCCTCTAGTGGTGGCTGTATAATCTGTATGTAGTGAGCTCCCTCTAGTGGTGGCTGTACAATCTGTATGTAGTGAGCTCCCTCTAATGGTGGCTGTATAATCTGTATATAGTGAGCTCCCTCTAGTGGTGACTGTATAATCTGTATGCACTGAGCTTCCTCTAGTGGTGGCTGTATAATCTGTATGTAGTGAGCTCGCCCTAGTGGCGGTTTTATAATCTGTATGTAGTGAGCTCCCTCTAGTGGTGGCTGTACAATCTGTATGTAGTGAGCTCCCTCTAGTGGTGGCTATATAATCTGTATGTAGTGAGCTCCCTCTAGTGATGGCTGTATAATCTGTATGTAGTGAGCTCTCCCTAGCTGTGGATTTGTAATTTGTAAGTATTGATCTCCCTCTAGTGGTGGCTTAAGGCAGACAGAATATTATATTTTAGCTGAATGGCTGCTTGAAGTGAAGCAGGGGTTTGGGTCTCTGTGTCACCCTGTACGGTGTTGTAGCCCTGTTTACAGTAAATTAAATTAAATCGCAGGTCCCTGCACATCCCCTGTACGGCAGCCATGTTGAATTTCCATCTGCTGATAGGACAGAGGCCATCAGTGGTGGCCCCAGTGTGAGGAGAGGAGGGTGTAGAGGACCCCATAGGATACTGTGACATTATCAGATACCTGAATGCTTTAAACCTTTGTTTGACCTGAGGATCTTGAAGTCATCCCAGAAGTTCCTGGAGTTCTTCGGGGGGTCCCCGGTGTTGGTGTCATGTCCTCCCATCTGTTTCGTGTCTTCTATGTTGATACGTTTATGGCGTCTTCTCTCATTGGCTGTTGGATCTTCGGGTTGGGATAAGACCCTGCCCTTCGCTGGCATCGTCGTCTTGTCTGTGGCTCTTACAATTTTCAGATATTAATTAATCTATATTTTATTTTTCTTCCGCAGATCAAGGACTGAACATTTACCGGAAACCTCCTATCTATAAGCAGCACGGTAACGTTCCCTCTGCCTCTCGTCTGTCTTCTGCTGTGTGACCTTGGCTTGGACCATGCATGGCCAATTACTGACCCACAGTACTGACCGGACTAGAGCAGAACACGTGGTACCAGGTGGCAGATGCCGGAAACCAGTGTCTTCACTGCCTTGTTATAGACCCACCATCATAGTCAGTTCTCATCTGAACCTGGTGATCACAGCCCCCACCCACCTGAAGGCCAAGGTCGCAAACCCCTCCGAGTTCCAGCTGAACCTCCAGCACGCACCATAACTTTTTGTATATTTCTTACTTTCTCCTGTTGCCTGTAACATCAGGTATCTAATCACCGAGACGTGCCCCAAATCACCTAAAAGGTCCCCAGAATCTCAGCAATGAGTCCAGACCCCCATAAACCTGTGTGTTATAGTGCTGAGCCCCGTCATCCCTGGTAACACTGTCTTGTCTTATTCTGTTTTTTGGTTTGTTGTGTCCGTCCTTAACATGTGAGCATTCACTCATCGCATCATCATATTTCCTCAGTAAGTACCACGGGGAGACCCCCCCGAACGGCTTCACAGCCCCTGCACCTCCTTGTGTCCTGCTCCCAGAAACTTTACTGTCTCTGTCCAACTAGCTGCCATGCAAAATCCTCCTGCAACAGCTGTACTTCCAACACTCACCACCAGAGCGCGCTGCAACACCCTGACACAAATATTGAGTATAGATAATGTAGTAGATGTCACCTGCAGTCCTATGTAACACCGCAGATAACACAGTGATAACTCCCTGAGTACAGATAATGTAGTAGATGTCACCTGCAGTCCTATGTAACACCACAGATAACACAGTGATAACTCTCTGAGTACAGATAATGTAGTAGATGTCACCTGCAGTCCTATGTAACACCACAGATAACAGGGTGATAAGTCTCTGAGTATAGATAATGTAGTAGATGTCACCTGCAGTCCTATGTAACACCACAGATAACACAGTGATATCTCTCTGAGTACAGATAATGTAGTAGATGTCACCTGCAGTCCTATGTAACACCACAGATAACACAGTGATAACTCTCTGAGTACAGATAATGTAGTAGATGTCACCTGCAGTCCTATGTAACACCACAGATAACGCAGTGATATCTCTCTGAGTACAGATAATGTAGTAGATGTCACCTGCAGTCCTATGTAACGCCACAGATAACACAGTGATAGCTCTCTAAGTATAGATAATGTAGTAGATGTCACCTGCAGTCCTATGTAACACCACAGATAACACAGTGATAACTCTCTGAGTACAGATATTGTAGTAGATGTCACCTGCAGTCCTATGTAACACCACAGATAACACAGTGATAACTCTCTTAGCACAGATAATGTAGTAGATGTCACATGCAGTCCTATGTAACACCACAGATAACACAGTGATTACTCTCTGAGTACAGAAAATGTAGTAGATGTCACCTGCAGTCCTATGTAACACCACAGATAACACCGTGATAATTCTCTGAGTACAGATAATGTAGTAGATGTCACCTGCAGTCCTATGTAACACCACAGATAACACAGTGATAACTCTCTGAGTACAGATAATGTAGTAGATGTCACCTGCAGTCCTATGTAACACCACAGATAACACAGTGATAACTCTCTGAGTACTGATAATGTAGTAGAAGTCACCTGCAGTCCTATGTAACACCACAGATAACACAGTGATAACTCTCTGAGTACAGATAATGTATTAGATGTCACCTGCAGTCCTACGTAACACCACAGATAACACAGTGATAACTCTGAGTACAGATAATGTAGAAGATGTCACCTGCAGTCCTATGTAACACCACAGATAACACAGTGATAATTCTCTGAGTACAGATAATGTAATAGATGTCACCTGCAGTCCTATGTAACACCACAGATAACACAGTGATAATTCTCTGAGTACAGATAATGTAGTAGATGTCACCTGCAGTCCTATGTAACACCACAGATAACACAGTGATAACTCTCTGAGTACAGATAATGTAGTAGATGTCACCTGCAGTCCTATGTAACATCACAGATAACACAGTGATAGCTCTCTGAGTACAGATAATGTAGTAGATGTCACCTGCAGTCCTATGTAACACCACAGATAACACAGTGATATCTCTCTGAGTACAGATAATGTAGTAGATGTCACCTGCAGTCCTATGTAACACCACAGATAACACAGTGATAACTCTCTAAGATACAGATAATGTAGTAGATGTCACCTGCAGTCCTATGTAACACCACAGATAACACAGTGATAACTCTCTGAGTACAGATAATGTAGTAGAGGTCACCTGCAGTCCTATGTAACACCACAGATAACACAGTGATAACTCTCTGAGTACAGATAATGTAGTAGATGTCACCTGCAGTCCTATGTAACACCACAGATAACACAGTGATAACTCTCTGAGTACAGATAATGTAGTAGATGTCACCTGCAGTCCTATGTAACACCACAGATAACACAGTGATAACTCCTGAGTACAGATAATGTAGTAGATGTCACCTGCAGTCCTATGTAACAGCACAGATAACACAGTGATAACTCTCTGAGTACAGATAATGTAGTAGATGTCACCTGCAGTCCTATGTAACACCACAGATAGCACAGTGATAACTCTCTGAGTACAGATAATGTAGTAGATGTCACCTGCAGTCCTATGTAACACCACAGATAACACAGTGATAACTCTCTGAGTACAGATAATGTAGTAGATGTCACCTGCAGTCCTATGTAACACCACAGATAACACAGTGATAACTCTCTGAGTACAGATAATGTAGTAGATGTCATCTGCAGTCCTATGTAACACCACAGGTAACACAGTGATAACTCTCTGAGTACAGATAATGTAGTAGATGTCACCTGCAGTCCTATGTAACACCACAGATAACACAGTGATATCTCACTGAGTACAGATAATGTAGTAGATGTCACCTGCAGTCCTATGTAACACCACAGATAACACAGTGATATCTCTCTGAGTACAGATAATGTAGTAGATGTCACCTGCAGTCCTATGTAACACCACAGATAACACAGTGATAACTCTCTGAGTACAGATAATGTAGTAAATGTCATCTGCAGTCCTATGTAACACCACAGGTAACACCGTGATAACTCTCTGAGTACAGATAATGTAGTAGATGTCACCTGCAGTCCTATGTAACACCACAGATAACACACAGTCAGGACAAATACTACAATCAGTTGCTCTTCACTTTGCTTTTCGCTTTATCTTCCATCTTGCCCCTTTATCTGCCTCGGCATTAACCCTTTAACCTCCTGGGCTCCCTCTCGCCTGGCGGCTGCATGCTCCTGTATCACAGGTCTCTCTGGTGATTTCCGTGGCCCCGTGCACTAGGACATGATGTGGCCTCCAGTGAAGCTCAGTCTTTGGGGAGCTCCTTTTTTCTGGATGACGCTGCAATGTCCAGAGATGAGTTCTCTGTGAGACTTCAGCAGCCCTTTAGTATCATGTTTTAATGAAAGTAACTGTTTCTAGACGTTATCTGTTACTGGGAAAGCTGGGTATTACAGCAGGTGCCGCTGAGACTGGTAGAAGCCTAGCTGAGGGCGACTTTGGATGTGGACAGGTTTGCTATTTGGGGCTGTAGGAAAGCAGGGTGGTGACGGTGGAAGCCATAACGGGGCGCACTTCGTCCTTCACTCTGCTTTCCCACAGTCGGATTGACGTGAATTTGCAAGACGGTGAATGAGTTTCTAGTTGTTAGTAGTGAGGAGCTGAGAGAGAACTGTAAGCGGCTGCATCACAAGAGCCTCCATTCTCTTCTGGGCTCAGCCTTGGTTAGCGGAAAATTAGGAGCAATGGTTGGTTTCTGACAACGCAAGGATTAACTGGACTGACACCTCATCCAATAAAATACAGCCATTCATAGGAATGTGCAGCGTCTCTGAAAAATCAGCCTTGCATTAAGATTGGCGCAGGCATTGAATGTTCACATTGTGAGATGCAGCCAAGCCTGTCCCGAGTATAAGAAATGACACAACATGGACAATAATATAGGTCACCAATGACATGGAAACAATGTATCCCTGTAGGAGGAGGGGTGGACTGTATACTAAAGCATCTAAAAACCGATCCTTCATATGAAAACGCTAACCCATGCAAAACTCTGACTGACCCATGAAAACATGGAAGCAGCAGGAACAATTTACATCTAAATACAAGAATATAACTACTATAATACTGCTCCTATGTACAAGAATATAACTACTATAATACTGCCTCCTATATACAAGAATATAACTACTATAATACTGCCTCCTATGTACAAGAATATAACTACTATAATACTGCTTCTATATACAAGAATATAACTACTATAATACTGCTCCTATGTACAAGAATATAACTACTATAATACTTCCTCCTATGTACAAGAATATAACTACTATAATACTTCCTCCTATGTTCAAGAATATAACTACTATAATACTGCTCCTATGTACAAGAATATAACTACTATAATACTTCCTCCTATATACAAGAATATAACTACTATAATACTGCCTCCTATGTACAAGAATATAACTACTATAATACTTCCTCCTATGTACAAGAATATAACTATTATAATACTGCCTCCTATGTACAAGAATATAACTACTATAATACTGCTCCTATGTACAAGAATATAACTACTATAATACTGCCTTCTATGTACAAGAATATAACTACTATAATACTGTTCCTATGTACAAGAATATAACTACTATAATACTGCCTCCTATGTACAAGAATATAACTACTATAATACTGCCTTCTATGTACAAGAATATAACTTCTATAATACCGCTCCTATGTACAAGAGTATAACTACTATAATACCGCTCCTATGTATAAGAATATAACTACTATAATACTGCTCCTATGTACAAGAATATAACTACTATAATACTGCCTTCTATGTACAAGAATATAACTTCTATAATACCGCTCCTATGTACAAGACTATAACTACTATAATACTGCTCCTATGTACAAGAATATAACTACTATAATACCGCTCCTATGTAGAAGAATATAACTACTATAATACTGCTCCTATGTACAAGAATATAACTACTATAATACTGCTCCTATGTACAGGAATATAACTACTATAATACTTTTCCTATGTACAAGAATATAACTACTATAATACTGCTCCTATGTACAAGAATATAACTTCTATAATTCTGCTCCCTATGTATGGTATTATTTTAGAATACTGCCTCCTGGTGAGAAGGTTTATGCCGTGCTTTGTCAGGTTGGAGGTCTGTCAGCGGTCTTCATGTGTTGGGTGGTTGGGGGGCTCAGTGGTCAGGGTGCTCTGGTAGATATGGGGGTTGGGGAGTCACAGTGTCTTGGTGCACGGGGTCCTTCTCATGATGCAGCAGGTGAAGGTTGAGGTCCTGCATGGCACATTTACTCACTGAGCCAAAGAGCTAAGTTACAACCTGATCCTATTTAGATGCAGCTGCCATGGCAGCGTTCAACAACAGCTCCGAGGATATCATCAAGTCTTCCAAGTTCCCAGCTGCCCACGCTCCGGCGCCCGGCGAAGTCCCAAAGATTGAGACCGACTATTGGCCCGGTCCTCCCTCACTTGCTGCTATAGGTAGGGAAGCTGAGCGTGGAACCATCAGATGGAGGGAGGGTGAGATGGTGCAGATGTGTGACGCCACATTCCGTGTCTCCTGTCATTCTACTGGTGCAGCAGGGTTTGGTGCAGCTGCCGGCACCTGGTATCCTGTTAATGTTACCATCCTAGGTGAAAACAATATTTTTTTAAGGCTTTAAAGGGATTACAGAGAAGTTCTAGAACTTTCTAATAGACTTTCTTTCAGCTTCTCTCCATTATCAGGATCACTGCTTGCTGTTAAGTTGTATCCAGTCTGGACAATACTGAGAACCTCGGACGGACACATTGTACCCTCATTGATACCTTGTAACTATCTGTCAGGCCAGGGAGACATTAGAACTGCTCAGTTGTGTCTCTCATGGATGATTGTCTAGATTGGATACAGAGACAAGAGCCCAATGCGTTTTCAGTCCCTGGAAAAAGCTAATCACTGACAGCAAGCACTGATCTTGCAAATGGTTGTGAAGTCTGGTAGCAAGTTAAAAAAAAAGTTCAGTATTAAATCATTTAGCCTAATTTTCAGAACACGGTGTAGGAATTACCTCAGACTGAGGTGCAGCCTGTATTATGCTCCATTTCTGCATTCATCAGTCTGTAGGCTTCAGAGCTGACATTTCCCAGCATTCCCTGCTTGTTCAGTGAGTCTCCTGAGATTGTACTGTCATTTTTACCAGCATCTACACAGTTATTTAATGTAACAATCACTGCTTCCCTTGCATTATAGGAGCTTAACTGTTTTAGGGATGTAGCAGAATAATGAGTGCAGCTCCGGAGCATAATATAAGCTAAAACTCTCCTCATCAGCAAGAGTCATGTTTCTGTTTCTTGTTGTCTCTTGCAGACATCCGATAATTTCACTTCACTTCACTTTTTGCCAATTTATTTCATTCTGTCTATCCCGTATGTTTCACAAATTTTCTGTCATTATTATAATCAGTGTGATCAGTCCCATCCCCAGATCACTGAGCCCTGTGATTACCCTGATCAGTCCCATCCCCAGATCACTGAGCCCTGTGATTACCCTGATCAGTCCCGTCCCCAGATCACTGAGCCCTGTGATTACCCTGATCAGTCCCGTCCCCAGATCACTGAGCCCTGTGATTACTGTGATCAGTCCCATCCCCAGATCACTGAGCCCTGTGATTACTGTGATCAGTCCCATCCCCAGATCACTGAGCCCTGTGATTACTCTGATCAGTCCCATCCCCAGATCACTGAGCCCTGTGATTACTGTGATCAGTCCCATCTCCCAGATCACTGAGCCCTGTGATTACTGTGATCAGTCCCATCCCCAGATCACTGAGCCCTGTGATTACTCTGATCAGTCCCATCCCCAGATCACTGAGCCCTGTGATTACTCTGATCAGTCCCATCCCCAGATCACTGAGCCCTGTGATTACTGTGATCAGTCCCATCCCCAGATCACTGAGCCCTGTGATTACTGTGATCAGTCCCATCCCCAGATCACTGAGCCCTGTGATTACTCTGATCAGTCCCATCCCCAGATCACTGAGCCCTGTGATTACTGTGATCAGTCCCATCCCCAGATCACTGAGCCCTGTGATTACTGTGATCAGTCCCATCCCCAGATCACTGAGCCCTGTGATAACTCTGATCAGTCCCATCCCCAGATCACTGAGCCCTGTGATTACTCTATCAGTCCCATCCCCAGATCACTGAGCCCTGTGATTACTCTGATCAGTCCCATCCCCAGATCACTGAGCCCTGTGATTACTGTGATCAGTCCCATCCCCAGATGACTGAGCCCTGTGATTACTGTGATCAGTCCCATCCCCAGATCACTGAGCCCTGTGATTACTCTGATCAGTCCCATCTCCATTTCACTGAGCTCTGTGATTACTGGGATCAGTCCCATCCCCAGATCACTGAGCTCTGTGATTACTCTGATCAGTCCCATCCCCAGATCACTGAGCCCTGTGATTACTCTGATCAGTCCCATCTCCAGATCACTGAGCCCTGTGATTACTGTGATCAGTCCCATCCCCAGATCACTGAGCCCTGTGATTACTCTATCAGTCCCATCCCCAGATCACTGAGCCCTGTGATTACTCTGATCAGTCCCATCCCCAGATCACTGAGCCCTGTGATTACTCTGATCAGTCCTATCCCCAGATCACTGAGCCCTGTGATTACTCTGATCAGTCCCATCTCCATTTCACTGAGCCCTGTGATTACTGGGATCAGTCCCATCCCCAGATCACTGAGCCCTGTGATTACTCTGATCAGTCCCATCCCCAGATCACTGAGCCCTGTGATTACTCTGATCAGTCCCATCCCCAGATCACTGAGCCCTGTGATTACTGTGATCAGTCCCATCCCCAGATCACTGAGCCCTGTGATTACTCTGATCAGTCCCATCTCCATATCACTGAGCCCTGTGATTACTGTGATCAGTCCCATCCCCAGATCACTGAGCCCTGTGATTACTCTGATCAGTCCCATCCCCAGATCACTGAGCCCTGTGATTACTGTGATCAGTCCCATCCCAGATCACTGAGCCCTGTGATTACTGTGATCAGTCCCATCCCCAGGTGACTGAACCCTGTGATTACTGTGATCAGTCCCATCCCCAGATCACTGAGCCCTGTGATTACTCTGATCAGTCCCATCCCCAGATCACTGAGCCCTGTGATTACTGTGATCAGTCCCATCCCCAGATCACTGAGCCCTGTGATTATTGTGATCAGTCCCATCTCTAGATCACTGAGCCCTGTGATTACTCTGATCAGTCCCATCTCCATATCACTGAGCCCTGTGATTACTGGGATCAGTCCCATCCCCAGATCACTGAGCCCTGTAATTACTCTGATCAGTCCCATCCCCAGATCACTGAGCCCTGTGATTACTCTGATCAGTCCCATCCCCAGATCACTGAGCCCTGTGATTACTGTGATCAGTCCCATCCCCAGATCACTGAGCCCTGTGATTATTGTGATCAGTCCCATCTCTAGATCACTGAGCCCTGTGATTACTGTGATCAGTCCCATCCCCAGACCACTGAGCCCTGTGATTACTGTGATCAGTCCCGTCCCCAGATCACTGAGCCCTGTGATTTCTGTGATCAGTCTCGTCCCCAGATCACTGAGCCCTGTGATTACTCTGATCAGTCCCATTCCCAGATCACTGAGCCCTGTGATTACTGTGATCAGTCCCATTCCCAGATCACTGAGCCCTGTGATTACTCTATCAGTCCCATTCCCAGATCACTGAGCCCTGTGATTACTCTGATCAGTCCCATCCCCAGATCACTGAGCCCTGTGATTACTCTGATCAGTCCCATCCCCAGATCACTGAGCCTCAGATTACTGTGATCAGTCCTATCCCCAGATCACTGAGCCCTGTGATTACTGTGATCAGTCCCATCCCCAGATCACTGAGCTCTGTGATTACTGTGATCAGTCCTATCCCCAGATCACTGAGCCCTGTGATTACTCTGCTGATCAGTCCTCATCCCCAGATCACTGAGCCCTGTGATTACTGTGATCAGTCCCATCCCCAGATCACTGAGCCTCTGTGATTACTCTGATCAGTCCTATCTCCCAGATCACTGAGTCTCTGTGATTTCTGATCAGTCTCTATCCCCAGATCACTGAGCCCTGTGATTACTCTATCAGTCCCATTCCCAGATCACTGAGCCCTTTGATTACTCTGATCAGTCCCATCCCCAGATCACTGAGCCCTGTGATTTCTGTCATCAGTCCCATCCCCAGATCACTGAGCCCTGTGATTACTCTGATCAGTCCCGTCCCCAGATCACTGAGCCCTGTGATTACTGTGATCAGTCCCATCCCTAGATCTTTGAGCCCTGTGATTACTGTGATCAGTCCCATCCCCAGGTGACTGAACCCTGTGATTACTGTGATCAGTCCCATCCCCAGATCACTGAGCCCTGTGATTACTCTGATCAGTCCCATCCCCAGATCACTGAGCCCTGTGATTACTCTGATCAGTCCCATCCCCAGATGACTGAGCCCTGTGATTACTGTGATCAGTCCCATCCCCAGATCACTGAGCCCTGTGATTACTCTGATCAGTCCCATCCCCAGATCACTGAGCCCTGTGATTACTCTGATCAGTCCCATCCCCAGATGACTGAGCCCTGTGATTACTGTGATCAGTCCCATCCCCAGATCACTGAGCCCTGTGATTACTCTGATCAGTCCCATCCCCAGATGACTGTGCCCTGTGATTACTGTGATCAGTCCCATTCCCAGATCACTGAGCCCTGTGATTACTCTATCAGTCCCATTCCCAGATCACTGAGCCCTGTAATTACTCTGATCAGTCCCATCCCCAGATCACTGAGCCCTGTGATTATTGTGATCAGTCCCACCCCCAGATCACTGAGCCTTGTGATTACTGTGATCAGTCCCATCCCCAGATCACTGAGCCCTGTGATTACTCTGATCAGTCCCATCCCCAAATCACTGAGCCCTGTGATTTCTGTCATCAGTCCTATCCCCAGATCACTGAGCCCTGTGATTACTCTGATCAGTACCGTCACCAGATCACTGAGCCCTGTGATTTCTGTCATCAGTCCCATCCCCAGATCACTGAGCCCTGTGATTACTCTGATCAGTCCCATTCCCAGATCACTGAGCCCTGTGATTACTGTGATCAGTCCCCTCCCCAGATCACTGAGCCCTGTGATAACTGTGATCAGTCCCATCTCTAGATCACTGAGCCATGTGATTACTCTGATCAGTCCCATCCCCAGATCACTGAGCCCTGTGATTACTGTGACCAGTCCCATCCCCAGATCACTGAGCCCTGTGATTACTCTGACCAGTCCTATCCCCAGATCACTGAGCCCTGTGATTACTCTGATCAGTCCCATCCCCAGATCACTGAGCCCTTTGATTTCTGTGATCAGTCCCATCCCCAGATCACTGAGCCTTCTGATTACTCTGATCAGTCCCATCCCCAGATCACTGAGCCTTGTGATTACTCTGATCAGTCCCATCCCCAGATCACTGAGCCCTGTAATTACTCTGATCAGTCCCATCCCCAGATCACTGAGCCCTTGTAATTACTCTGATCAGTCCCATCCCCAGATCACTGAGCCTTGTGATTACTCTGATCAGTCCCATCCCCAGATCACTGAGCCCTTGTGATTACTCTGATCAGTCCCATCCCCAGATCACTGAGCCCTGTAATTACTCTGATCAGTCCCATCCCCAGATCACTGAGCCTTGTGATTACTCTGATCAGTCCCATCCCCAGATCACTGAGCCCTGTGATTACTCTATCAGTCCCATCCCCAGATCACTGAGCCCTGTGATCACTGTGATCAGTCACTTCTATGGTCTTATATATACCTTCATGTAACTTCTGGACCTTTGACCTTAGATCTAATAAACTGACTGTAATGGTGTAAGTTATGAGATGATCTTTTGGGATCTGGTTGTGATTAGGTAATCACTAAGTTTCCTGCATTTAGGGGACACAAGAAGAAGATCCAGCGGTCGGGAGGAGGAAGATGAGGAATTGCAGAGACGACGACAACTTCAGGAAGAACAGTTGATGAAGGTGAGAACCACCCCACATGAAAATCCTGCCTTTTGGGCTCCTCCCCCATGTCAGACTCCACCCCTGAGGAAGTTTCCTGAAGTTATTGAGGGGGAATCCTCAGAAAACATTACATTAAAGCGGAAAAGCCCCGTGAATATGTGACCTTTATATAAAAGGTTTGGTCTGAAGTCAGTAAAGCAGTCACACAGCTTCAGTTTGTTACAGTGTGTCAGTTCAGGGGAGGGCATTTTCCTGCTGCTGTGTTTAGCGCACACAGAATTGTCCATAACAATGACCCCCAAACCTCCAGCTATTATTATACTATTCTAAAACTACTACTCCCATCAAAAGCTGGAGAGCCACAGAATGGAGACCACTGGCATACACTGGTCATTGCTACACGCCTTCAGCTGAAGGAGCAGGACTGCAAGACAACAGATTCTCAGGAAGCAAACAACAAATGTTTCCATTCACTGACAGTAAGCAGAGATTATGAACTGGTAAAATATTAAAATGGCATCAGATTCATAATCCATGTTTTTCCTTTAGCTGAATTCGGGTCTTGGACAGCTAATACTGAAAGAGGAGAAGGAAAGCCGGGAGCGGCCGCACTCCGCCAGCAGATACGACTCCGCGCTCCTGTCCTGTAAGGAACGTCATGAATCCTACATGTATTATTACATACTGAGCAGTGGGGAGGTACGAGGTAGACAATACCTCAAGACATAGGGAGATGTGAAGTATAAACATCCTCAACCATGGTGTATAGGAGAGGTGTGAGGCACAGACTACCTCAAGCCTTAGTGTATAGTAGAGGTGTGAGGAACAGACTACCTCAAGACTTAGTGTATAGTAGAGGTGTGAGGCACAGACTACCTCAAGACTTAGTGTATAGTAGAGGTGTGAGGCACAGACTACCTCAAGCCTTGGTGTATAGTAGAGGTGTGAGGCACAGACTACCTCAAGCCTTAGTGTATAGTAGAGGTGTGAGGCACAGAATACCTCAAGCCTTAGTGTATAGTAGAGGTGTGAGGCACAGACTACCTCAAGCCTTAGTGTATAGTAGAGGTGTGAGGCACAGAATACCTCAAGCCTTAGTGTATAGTAGAGGTGTGAGGCACAGACTACCTAGCCTTAGTGTATAGTAGAGGTGTGAGGCACAGACTACCTCAAGCCTTAGTGTATAGTAGAGGTGTGAGGCACAGAATACCTCAAGCCTTAGTGTATAGTAGAGGTGTGAGGCACAGAATACCTCAAGACTTAGTGTATAGTAGAGGTGTGAGGCACAGAATACCTCAAGCCTTAGTGTATAGTAGAGGTGTAAGGCACAGACTACCTCAAGCCTTAGTGTATAGTAGAGGTGTGAGGCACAGACTACCTCAAGCCTTAGTGTATAGTAGAGGTGTGAGGCACAGACTACCTCAAGCCTTAGTGTATAGTAGAGGTGTGAGGCACAGACTACCTCAAGCCTTAGTGTATAGTAGAGGTGTGAGGCACAGACTACCTCAAGCCTTGGTGTATAGTAGAGGTGTGAGGCACAGACTACCTCAAGCCTTAGTGTATAGTAGAGGTGTGAGGCACAGACTACCTCAAGCCTTAGTGTATAGTAGAGGTGTGAGGCACAGACTACCTCAAGCCTTAGTGTATAGTAGAGGTGTGAGGCACAGACTACCTCAAGCCTTAGTGTATAGTAGAGGTGTGAGGCACAGACTACCTCAAGCCTTAGTGTATAGTAGAGGTGTGAGGCACAGACTACCTCAAGCCTTAGTGTATAGTAGAGGTGTGAGGCACAGACTACCTCAAGCCTTAGTGTATAGTAGAGGTGTGAGGCACAGACTACCTCAAGCCTTAGTGTATAGTAGAGGTGTGAGGCACAGACTACCTCAAGCCTTAGTGTATAGTAGAGGTGTGAGGCACAGACTACCTCAAGCCTTAGTGTATAGTAGAGGTGTGAGGCTAGACTACCTCAAGCCTTAGTGTATAGTAGAGGTGTGAGGCACAGACTACCTCAAGCCTTAGTGTATAGTAGAGGTGTGAGGCACAGACTACCTCAAGCCTTAGTGTATAGTAGAGGTGTGAGGCACAGACTACCTCAAGCCTTAGTGTATAGTAGAGGTGTGAGGCACAGACTTCTCAAGCCTTAGTGTATAGTAGAGGTGTGAGGCACAGACTACCTCAAGCCTTAGTGTATAGTAGAGGTGTGAGGCACAGAATACCTCAAGCCTTAGTGTATAGTAGAGGTGTGAGGCACAGACTACCTCAAGCCTTAGTGTATAGTAGAGGTGTGAGGCACAGACTACCTGAAGCCTTAGTGTATAGTAGAGGTGTGAGGCACAGACTACCTCAAGCCTTAGTGTATAGTAGAGGTGCGAGGCACAGACTATCTCATGTATTTCACAGAGGAGGTCTGAGGCACTGCGTCTAGCTTTAGTGTACTGCAGTGTTATGAGGCACAGTGTACCTCAAACCTCAGCGCTGTAGCAGTATGAAATCTTTCAGTTCTATTATTGCGAGGTCTTTTTGTCTGATTGGTTGATGTTTTCTTCAGCTCTTCGCTCCGATGCATCCAAGACGTCCTCACTCCCGGGGTACGGAAGGAATGGCCTCCATCGGGTACGGCTGAATCAAACACAAGAGCTTACAATCTACAGGGGTCAGAGCATGGTTAAGCAGACATGGGAATCTCTTCCAGTTTCCCTTTTCCCTGATAATTTGGCCACCAGGGGGCGCAGCTGCACCGAGTTCCCCTCCCACTGTTTTCCTAGGTCCAAGCCTCTAATTAGCGCTCGTGTTGTGTCCTAACGATGATAAAATATTCACAGAATTGATTCTTGTCATGGAGAGATCTGGAAATGTCATCTCTGGGGGGAGGGGGGCGTGTCCCTCACACTGCCACTGTTCATTCATTTAAAGAGAAATTCCACCAAAGGAAGAAAGATCCATTTAAGGCTGGATTTGTATAGATGAGTGCTCTCAGCCATCCACGTGGAGAGTCCCTTTAAATACTTGTAGCCATATCTTGTAAAGCTACATTTAGACGAACATCCAGTACTCCTAAATATCTGCTGGTCCGGCGCTGGATGGTCTGGCTTGGACGAGGGGACTCATCCTTCCGGGCAGGGGCATAGCTGCAATAGAGGCAGACCAGGCAGCTGCTATGGGGCACAGGGGAGGGGGGCCCCACACACGGAACTTGCTCTTCTCTTCCACTAGGGGGAGCTCAATGCAAAGAGATAACTACAGCTTCCATGGTAGTTGCGATAATTCCTGTTCACTGAGCTCCCCCTAGTGGCGGCCGCAGGCAGCTTTGTAATAGAAAAGAAGCGAGATTTATCAATGTCTTTTTGCCCGTTTTACACTGAGAATAATGTTGTTCAGAAGGAGCGTCATATATTTGAAGCACCGGTTCCACTTTTTACCACATAAAAGTCAGATAAAGTTAGCGAGGCCAAACACAACCTTTTATAAATGAGAATTTGTTTAATGAAATTTTTTTTCCACCCGACTAAAAAAAAACATCAATTTGTCAGAGATCAGGGGCGTTGCCTGGGGGTGATTGGCACACGTACACTGGGAGACTAGGTGCAAAGGGCCAATGCTAAGCTTTGTTATGGGCCCTATGAGATCTGTGACAGTTTTATTTTCCCTTGCAGCCGGTGTCCACGGATTTCGCCCAGTACGACAGTTATGGAGACATCAGTGGTGGAGTGCGAGGTGAGCGGCTGCATCTCGTATCAGACTGACGTCTGAGGCAGAGGTATTGTAATCTGTGATCCCTCGCCCTAGACTAACCTCTGCCCTGTGTTTTCTTTCCTTGCAGATTATCAGGTAGGTGCCCCTGGTGTCCTCTGCTGTAAGTCTTTATACACTCCACACTCCCCCCTGTGGTAAGAGGTGGTATTGTCAGCCACGTGTGTGCAGTTAGAAGCCCATAGATTCTGTGTTCTCCCTTTTATGATATTATTATAGTGTTACCATTGTGCCGGTGTGTTGGAGTATAGTGCGTGTTGGAGTATAGTGCGTGTGTTGGAGTATAGTGCGTGTTGGAGTATAGTGCGTGTTGGAGTATAGTGCGTGTTGGAGTATAGTGCGTGTTGGAGTATAGTGCGTGTTGGAGTATAGTGCGTGTTGGAGTATAGTGCGTGTTGGAGTATAGTGCGTGTTGGAGTATAGTGCGTGTTGGAGTATAGTGCGTGTTGGAGTATAGTGCGTGTTGGAGTATAGTGCGTGTTGGATTATAGTGCCTGTTGGAGTATAGTGCCTGTTGGAGTATAGTGCCTGTTGGAGGATAGTGCGTGTTGGAGGATAGTGCGTGTTGGAGGATAGTGCGTGTTGGAGGATAGTGCGCGTTGGAGGATAGTGCGCGTTGGAGGATAGTGCGCGTTGGAGGATAGTGCGCGTTGGAGGATAGTGCGCGTTGGAGGATAGTGCGCGTTGGAGTATTGTGCGCGTTGGAGTATTGTGCGCGTTGGAGTATAGTGCGCGTTGGAGTATAGTGCGCGTTGGAGTATAGTGCGCGTTGGAGTATAGTGCGCGTTGGAGTATAGTGCGCGTTGGAGTATAGTGCGTGTTGGAGTATAGTGCGTGTTGGAGTATAGTGCGTGTTGGAGTATTGTGCCTGTTGGAGTATTGTGCCTGTTGGAGTATAGTGCCTGTTGGAGTATAGTGCGTGTTGGAGTATAGTGCGCGTTGGAGTATAGTGCGCGTTGGAGTATAGTGCGCGTTGGAGTATAGTGCGCGTTGGAGTATAGTGCGCGTTGGAGTATAGTGCGCGTTGGAGTATAGTGCGCGTTGGAGTATTGTGCCTGTTGGAGTATTGTGCGTGTTGGAGTATAGTGTGCCTGTTGGAGTATAGTGTGCCTGTTGGAGTATTGTGCCTGTTGGAGTATAGTGCGTGTTGGAGGATAGTGCGTGTTGGAGGATAGTGCGTGTTGGAGGATAGTGCCTGTTGGAGTATTGTGCCTGTTGGAGTATAGTGCGTGTTGGAGTATAGTGCGTGTTGGAGTATAGTGCGTGTTGGAGTATAGTGCGCGTTGGAGTATAGTGCGCGTTGGAGTATAGTGCGCGTTGGAGTATAGTGCGCGTTGGAGTATAGTGCGCGTTGGAGTATAGTGCGCGTTGGAGTATAGTGCGCGTTGGAGTATAGTGCGCGTTGGAGTATAGTGCGCCTGTTGGAGTATTGTGCCTGTTGGAGTATAGTGGGTGTTGGAGTATAGAGTGTGTGGGTGTTGGAGTATTGTGCCTGTTGGAGTATAGTGCGCGTTGGAGTATAGTGCGTTGGAGTATTGTGCCTGTTGGAGTATTGTGCGTGTTGGAGTATAGTGTGCCTGTTGGAGTATTGTGCCTGTTGGAGTATTGTGCCTGTTGGAGTATAGTGCGTGTTGGAGTATAGTGCGTGTTGGAGGATAGTGCGTGTTGGAGGATAGTGCGTGTTGGAGGATAGTGCGTGTTGGAGTATAGAGTGTGTGCGTGTTGGAGTATTGTGCCTGTTGGAGTATTGTGCGCGTTGGAGTATGTGCGCGTTGGAGTTGTGCGCGTTGGAGTATTGTGCGCGTTGGAGCATGTGCGCGTTGGAGTATGTGCGCGTTGGAGTATTGTGCGTTGGAGTATTGTGCGCGTTGGAGTATTGTGCGTATTGGAGTATAAAGTGTGTTGGAGTATTGTGCGTGTTGGAGTATAGTGCGTGTTGGAGTATAGTGCGTGTTGGAGTATTGTGCGCGTTGGAGTATTGTGCGCGTTGGAGTATTGTGCGCGTTGGAGTATGTGCGCGTTGGAGTATTGTGCGCGTTGGAGTATTGTGCGTATTGGAGTATGGTGCGTGTTGGGCATTGTGCGTGTTGGAGTATTATGCGCGTTGGAGTATAGTGCACGTTGGAGTATTGTGCGTATTGGAGTACAGGGCGTATTGGAGTATAAAGTGTGTTGGAGCATAGTGCGCGTTGGAGTATAGTGCGCGTTGGAGTATAGTGTGCCTGTTGGAGTATTGTGCCTGTTGGAGTATTGTGCCTGTTGGAGTATAGTGCGTGTTGGAGTATAGTGCGTGTTGGAGGATAGTGCGTGTTGGAGGATAGTGCGTGTTGGAGTATAGAGTGTGTGCCTGTTGGAGTATTGTGCCTGTTGGAGTATTGTGCGCGTTGGAGTATTGTGCGCGTTGGAGTATTGTGCGCGTTGGAGTATTGTGCGTATTGGAGTATGGTGCGTGTTGGAGTATTGTGCGTGTTGGAGTATTGTGCGCGTTGGAGTATAGTGCACGTTGGAGTATTGTGCGTATTGGAGTATAGGGCGTATTGGAGTATAAAGTGTGTTGGAGTATAGTGCGCGTTGGAGTATTGTGCGTGTTGGAGTATAGTGTGCCTGTTGGAGTATTGTGCCTGTTGGAGTATTGTGCCTGTTGGAGTATAGTGCGTGTTGGAGTATAGTGCGTGTTGGAGTATAGTGCGTGTTGGAGGATAGTGCGTGTTGGAGTATAGAGTGTGTGCCTGTTGGAGTATTGTGCCTGTTGGAGTATTGTGCGCGTTGGAGTATTGTGCGCGTTGGAGTATTGTGCGCGTTGGAGTATTGTGCGCGTTGGAGTATTGTGCGCGTTGGAGTATAGTGCGCGTTGGAGTATAGTGCGCGTTGGAGTATAGTGCGCGTTGGAGTATAGTGCGTGTTGGAGTATAGTGCGTGTTGGAGTATAGTGCGTGTTGGAGTATAGTGCGTGTTGGAGTATTGTGCCTGTTGGAGTATTGTGCCTGTTGGAGTATAGTGCCTGTTGGAGTATAGTGCGTGTTGGAGTATAGTGCGCGTTGGGTATAGTGCGCGTTGGAGTATAGTGCTGCGTTGGGTATAGTGCGCGTTGGAGTATAGTGCGCGTTGGAGCATAGTGCGCGTTGGAGTATAGTGCGCGTTGGAGTATTGTGCCTGTTGGAGTATTGTGCGTGTTGGAGTATAGTGTGCCTGTTGGAGTATAGTGTGCCTGTTGGAGTATTGTGCCTGTTGGAGTATAGTGCGTGTTGGAGGATAGTGCGTGTTGGAGGATAGTGCGTGTTGGAGGATAGTGCCTGTTGGAGTATTGTGCCTGTTGGAGTATAGTGCGTGTTGGAGTATAGTGCGTGTTGGGTATAGTGCGTGTTGGAGTATAGTGCGCGTTGGAGTATAGTGCGCGTTGGAGTATAGTGCGCGTTGGAGTATAGTGCGCGTTGGAGTATAGTGCGCGTTGGAGTATAGTGCGCGTTGGAGTATAGTGCGCGTTGGAGTATAGTGCGCGTTGGAGTATAGTGCGCGTTGGAGTATAGTGCGCCTGTTGGAGTATTGTGCCTGTTGGAGTATAGTGGGTGTTGGAGTATAGAGTGTGTGGGTGTTGGAGTATTGTGCCTGTTGGAGTATAGTGCGCGTTGGAGTATAGTGCGCGTTGGAGTATTGTGCCTGTTGGAGTATTGTGCGTGTTGGAGTATAGTGTGCCTGTTGGAGTATTGTGCCTGTTGGAGTATTGTGCCTGTTGGAGTATAGTGCGTGTTGGAGTATAGTGCGTGTTGGAGGATAGTGCGTGTTGGAGGATAGTGCGTGTTGGAGGATAGTGCGTGTTGGAGTATAGAGTGTGTGCGTGTTGGAGTATTGTGCCTGTTGGAGTATTGTGCGCGTTGGAGTATTGTGCGCGTTGGAGTATTGTGCGCGTTGGAGTATTGTGCGCGTTGGAGTATTGTGCGCGTTGGAGTATTGTGCGCGTTGGAGTATTGTGCGCGTTGGAGTATTGTGCGTATTGGAGTATAAAGTGTGTTGGAGTATTGTGCGTGTTGGAGTATAGTGCGTGTTGGAGTATAGTGCGTGTTGGAGTATTGTGCGCGTTGGAGTATTGTGCGCGTTGGAGTATTGTGCGCGTTGGAGTATTGTGCGCGTTGGAGTATTGTGCGCGTTGGAGTATTGTGCGTATTGGAGTATGGTGCGTGTTGGAGTATTGTGCGTGTTGGAGTATTGTGCGCGTTGAAGTATAGTGCACGTTGGAGTATTGTGCGTATTGGAGTATAGGGCGTATTGGAGTATAAAGTGTGTTGGAGTATAGTGCGCGTTGGAGTATAGTGCGCGTTGGAGTATAGTGTGCCTGTTGGAGTATTGTGCCTGTTGGAGTATAGTGCGTGTTGGAGTATAGTGCGTGTTGGAGGATAGTGCGTGTTGGAGGATAGTGCGTGTTGGAGTATAGAGTGTGTGCCTGTTGGAGTATTGTGCCTGTTGGAGTATTGTGCGCGTTGGAGTATTGTGCGCGTTGGAGTATTGTGCGCGTTGGAGTATTGTGCGTATTGGAGTATGGTGCGTGTTGGAGTATTGTGCGTGTTGGAGTATTGTGCGCGTTGGAGTATAGTGCACGTTGGAGTATTGTGCGTATTGGAGTATAGGGCGTATTGGAGTATAAAGTGTGTTGGAGTATAGTGCGCGTTGGAGTATTGTGCGTGTTGGAGTATAGTGTGCCTGTTGGAGTATTGTGCCTGTTGGAGTATTGTGCCTGTTGGAGTATAGTGCGTGTTGGAGTATAGTGCGTGTTGGAGGATAGTGCGTGTTGGAGGATAGTGCGTGTTGGAGTATAGAGTGTGTGCCTGTTGGAGTATTGTGCCTGTTGGAGTATTGTGCGCGTTGGAGTATTGTGCGCGTTGGAGTATTGTGCGCGTTGGAGTATTGTGCGCGTTGGAGTATTGTGCGCGTTGGAGTATTGTGCGCGTTGGAGTATTGTGCGCATTGGAGTATTGTGCGCGTTGGAGTATTGTGCGTATTGGAGTATAAAGTGTGTTGGAGTATTGTGCGTGTTGGAGTATGGTGCGTGTTGGAGTATGGTGCGTGTTGGAGTATTGTGCGTGTTGGAGTATAGTGCGTGTTGGAGTATAGTGCGTGTTGGAGTATTGTGCGCGTTGGAGTATAGTGCACGTTGGAGTATTGTGCGTATTGGAGTATAGGGCGTATTGGAGTATAAAGTGTGTTGGAGTATAGTGCGCGTTGGAGTATTGTGCGTGTTGGAGTATTGTGTGTACAGTTGTTTTGACAGGATGTTACTGAGTGCTGATGGATACACATACCGTATATTCTCTTGGGTGATGGATGCCTCTCATAAATCACACTGCAGTGCAGGAGTCCAGTCTGCCTGTCCCATTAGTATATAGCACTGCAGTGCAGGAGTCCAGTCTCCCTGCCCCATGGTATATTACACTGCAGTGCAGGAGTCCAGTCTCCCTGCCCCATGGTATATTACACTGCAGTGCAGGAGTCCAGTCTCCCTGCCTCATGGTATATTACACTGCAGTGCAGGAGTCCAGTCTCCCTGCCCCATGGTATATTACACTGCAGTGCAGGAGTCCAGTCTCCCTGCCCCATGGTATATTACACTGCAGTGCAGGAGTCCAGTCTCCCTGCCCCATGGTATATTACACTGCAGTGCAGGAGTCCAGTCTCCCTGCCCCATGGTATATTACACTGCAGTGCAGGAGTCCAGTCTCCCGGCCCCATGGTATATAGCACAGCATTAGCGTGTTATTAACCCTTGCAGGGAGATGTTGCCCTTCACCTTGCCTTGTCCCGGGCACTGACACAGTCTTGAGGACAGATTCGGGAACATTTCAGCGTTACTGTTTGCACCAATTAGCGTCAGCAGCGCCCGGACTGTTGTTCAAATGACAAAACAAAGATGCGGACTGTCAGTGACGAGATGCAGTTCTCCTCCTGCACCACTATGTGGCAGTGTGAAGAGCAATGGATTAAAGGCTCCAAAATGGGCCCCATAATAGAAGGTGTTCTGTGGGCCCTGTAATATCTGTGTAACGTCTTCTCCCTGCTGCCTAACACCCTGCCCTTGTGTCCTGTCAGCTGCATGATCTAGTGTGCAGGTTCCCTCCCTGCTTTCTGTGTAACTAGTGCTTCTCTAAATGTTTCTCCACATAGTCACTACCAGATGGCCATGTTCCCGTCATGAGAATGGATAGGGGAGTGTCAATGCCTAACATGTTGGAGCCTAAGGCAAGTGTGCATGTAACAGCGCTGCCACGTGGTGGGTCCATGCTGGGGGGGCACGTCTTGGTGGAGGATCATTCTCTTTGCTTGGGTTCTTTGGGTAATGGGCAATGTGGGCTTCGCTATAGGGGCAGGTAGGGTTTGGTTCTAAAATGTTCACTTTGGGGGTTACCCAGTAGAACGTAAGAAAACTATAGTCACACCTGCCCACGTCGTGTAGTATAATGGAGACTTGCCATGATGTGCATTCACTTATACCGCCCTCTGGAGGTTGTGAGTAACACTGCACCCCAGATCTTGGTCTTTGGTATTCGGTGGCACAGGCGGGTCTTTCCCTCCATCCGTACGTCTCGCACTCACCTTTCTGCTGGGTTCATCCTAGATTTATCCTTACGAGATGCTGATGATAACGAACCGAGGACGCAACAAGATGCTGAGAGACGTGGATAGGACTAGACTGGAGGTAATGGACGACCCCGAGGGCCAGGACCAGAACGTGACCATAGAGGAACATCGCATGTCTGACCTTGGCAATGGTCCGCTTTGGTCAAACAAGTAGATGACATGATTCCAGACGATTCTTGAGAACTTGGCGGCCATATTGGACTGCACTGGAGGCATCTTCCAGGAAAGGAGGAAATTGCAGTCGTAGGGTGATCTCAGTCATCTGGAAATCATCATCATTGGGTCATTCTGAAACCGCACTCTAGTAATATGCAGCTCGGTTGCCCAATATTGCTCAATTATAACAGCATGTGTTCAGGAGGAGACAGAGATCCTGGGGTGTGACCCCAAATCCTCTGCTCCACTTTCCTGACCAGACCACATTTTACGCGTAGTATACATTCCATGAAACCACCACCATGTCCTTGAGAACTTTACCTTCTGTCAGTCTTAGTTGTATCTGTTTCCAGGAAAGCTGAGTGACTCTTGCCGCCCCCGATACATCTAGCACAGAGGGGTTCAATAGCTTTCATGGACCCCCGAAAGGGAATTCTGCCCCTAACTCTTGCATCTAAGAGTCACCAGTGGGGAGTCCGGAAAAGATGGACAGCAAAAGTCAGGGAGGCAAAAGAAGGGTGGGGGGGGTGGGAGGGGGGGGGTCCAAGAGTTTGACTATATACTGTATAATTTACACAATATAAGTCCATTACCCAGATAGTTCTATGTTGTGTCCAGATAAATAGTGAGTAATTAGAGAATACTACAAAGTGTCCAGATAATAGTGCCCAAAGCATCCTATGACATATCAAGTATACTACAGCTATACAGAGTCCAGAACATAAGTTTAAAGCACTCATATCATGACATGCTATGCCCAGATAAATAATGCCATACCAAGTCCAGAAAATGAGTAACTAAAATATTAACACTACGCCACACAGTGCTCAGATCAAAAATACTATGCCGAGTCACTGAAAATAGTGTCATAAAGAGGCCAGGAAACGGGTATTTTCAACAACCAGATAAAACCCACTCTGTGTCCAGATAACAGTGGCCAGAACTTTCTATCACATTGTTATATGACACCATAAAAGAGCTGTTAATACACCCTATCACACAGTACCCAGATAAATAATGTCATATAGTGTCCAGATATAGTAGCACACTGTGACTAGATAGGTATTGCCATACTTTGCCTAGATAAATAATCCCACACGGTGCCCAGATTAATAATGACACACTGTGCCCAGATAAATAATCCCACACGGTGCCCAGATTAATAATGACACACTGTGCCCAGATAAATACTCCCACACAGTAGCCAGAAAAATTATGACACACAGTTGTCATCTAAATAATGCCACACAGTGCCCAGATAAATGATGCTATGCAGAATCCAGATACATAATGACACATAGTGCCAAGATAAATAATGACACACTGTACTCAGATAACTTATGCCATACAGTATCCAAATAATGACACGCTGTGTCCAAATAAATAATCCCACACAGTGCCCAGATTAATAATGTCATACCAAGTCCAGAACATTAGTAATTAAAGCATTCATATAATACCACAGATTGTTCATCTATGTAAATAATGTCATAAAGAGTCCAGGGAATGAGTAATTACAACTCCTAGAGAAGCCACATTGTGACCAAATAATATTGGGCAGAACTTTCTGTCGCCTTAAAGGAAACATAGTGTCTGAGCTGCAGGCCGCATGTTATAGAGCAGGAGGAGCTGAGCAGATCATTATATATTTTTGTGGGAAAAGATTATGTAAAACTTGTATTTCATTCATTTAAATTCCGCCTCCTTGACTTCAAAGCTCAGAATGAGCAGAAATGTAAATTAAAAAATACAGGTTATACTGTTCCCATAAAACTATATATCCATCTGCTCAGCTCCTCCTGTTGCCTGTATCTTAAATTGCATTTTCAAGGTAACATGTTCCCCTTAAGTATATTACATCTATACAGAGTCCAAAACATATTATTACAGTGCCCTGCCACAAAGTGCCCAGATAAATGATCCTACACAGTGCCCAGATAAATAAAACCACACAGTGCCCAAATAAATAATCCCATAGACTGCCCAGATAATCCCATACAGTGCTCAAATAAATAATGACACATAGTGCCCAAATAAATAAAACCACACAGTGCCCAGATAAATAATCCCATAGACTGCCCAGATAATCCCATACAGTGCTCAAATAAATAATCCCACACAATGCCCATATAAATAAAGCCACACATGGTCCAGATAATCTTATGCAAAATCCAGACAAATAATCCCATACAGTGTCCATGTAAATAATTCTACACATTGCCCAGATAATCCCATGCAGTGCCTAGATAAACAATGTGTGAATAATGTCATATAATGCCACACAGTGCCCAGATAAATAATCCAACACAGTGCCCCAATAAATAATTCCATACAGTGCCCAGAAAAAGAATGACATACAGTGCCCAGGTAAATAATCCCATTCAGCACCCAGAAAAATAATGCCATACATTGTCAAGTAATAATCCCAGTGTCTGAATAAATAATGCCACAGCATCCAGATAGATAATGCCATATAGTGCTCAGATAAATAATACTGCACACTGCCCGGTTACATAATGCAATACAGTGTCCACATAAATAATCCCATACAGTGCCCTAATAAATAATACTTCACAGTGTCCAGATAAATAATCCCATACAGTGCCCTAATAAATAATACTTTACAGTGTCCAGATAAATAATCCCATACAGTGCCCTAATAAATAATACTTCACAGTGTCCGGATAAATAATCCCATACAGTGCCCTAATAAATAATACTTCACAGTGTCCAGATAAATAATCCCATACAGTGCCCTAATAAATAATAATTCACAGTGTCCAGATAATAAAATCCCATACAGTACAATGCCCAGATAAATGATCCTACACAGTGTTCAGATAAATAATGGCATACAGTACCCAGATAAATAATCCCATACATTGCCCAGATAAATAATGACACATAGTGCCCAGATAAATAATCCAACACAGTGCCCAAATAAATAATTCCATACAGTGCACAGAAAAGTAATGACATACAGTGTCCAGATAAATAATCCTAAACAATGTCCAGATAAATAATGCAATACAGTCCCCAGACGAATAATCCAACATAGTGCCCAGATAAATAATGTCATACAGCGCTTAGATAAATAATCCCACACAGTCCCCAGATAAATAGTGTTATACGGCACATTTATAGACACACAAAGCCCTTATTATAGCGGGTAATATGCCTCCTTATTACAGTATAACACCCCTTTTAAACTGTTTTATCTGATTAGTGGCTATAACTGGCCGGGCTGGACAGTGGTGTCCTGGTGATGTCCACTTACCTTTTGGGAGATCTGCCACCTGTACTGAGAATTGTGGAACAGGTCTGTGCAGTCGAGGTCCATTCTGTGTGGGGGTCTTTAGGTATTTAGATATAACACTAGCTATATTATATGGGCTTATATATTCAATAGGGAGGCTCTCAGTTAGAAGCTATGGAAGTTGAAGGGTGCGCTTATCCACTGAATCACCCACTACCAGTGCGTAGAAAATAAAATTGCGCAAATATATGACAGGCACTGCTCCTTCTGGGTTCTGAGGTCTATCGGAAGGATAGATTGTGCACAGCCCCGTACACAAGCTATCCACGTTAAGAGACCTGAGTAAGAGGAACTGTACAGCCTCACATGTACGTTTTTCCCGTCAAGAGGAGATCAAGCTCAAGTCGGGTAAGAGGAGGAGGGGAATTGAAAATAGTCCCGCACAACTCCGCATTGAGATACTTATCTGGAGACCAGCAAGTGGAGGAGGAGAAGGTGGGGGTCCACGTGGTAAGACGCCACGATTATGCATTTGTGAATATAGCGGACACTATGCTGATGAAACATTATGCACTATACCTACCCTCAGTTATGTTATATGCGTTATAATAATATATGAGCTACTACTCAGTTTATGAATTGTTCATATAACAACTACTTTTTGGTCAGTTTTTAGATATAAATAGTATTTATAGTACTTTTAGTCCGGCGATCTCTGGCCGTGCACTGCCGTGCTGCGCCGTAGCTCCGCCTCCACCCCATTATAGTCAATGGGTACGGAGTGGCAGCACACGGGTACTTGCCGCAAGTGTGAAAGTACCCTAATATATTACGTTTTTATTTATTGTTATTTTATTGAATACATAATCATTATTCTCATAAAGAACCCAGAAGGAGGAGTGCCTGTCATATATTTGCGTAACTAGCTATATCATGTGACTAATAATGCCCCCCCCTGTCCGCAGCGCCATTTGGCACCTGAAGTCTTTCAAGACATTTTTAAAATGACGATACAGGAATTTGACAAGTTGCCTCTTTGGAGACGAAATGATCTGAAGAAGAAGGCCCGGCTTTTCTGAGCTGCTGCAGTCGCCGACGTTCTAGGAAGCAATCCAATACTGCGCCCCCTTGTGTCGGGGCGGTGCTAGTCATCAGGATGGTGGACGGGGGTGTGGAAGCTCTGCCGCTTTCTTTCTTTGGTGTGCCATTGGACTTTGAACAGCAAGCTGAATGCAACTGCCTGACAGGTTTCGCATCTCTGCCCACTGGATCCCAATAAAGGAGGGTTGTGCGAGCCGCCTGCGTGATAGATTTGTGTGCGCTTGTGTGAGAGAACATAATGATGGCGTCTGCGCTGCACCACCCGCTCCTCTGACCAGTCCTCGTACCAGGAGCGGGCACTGCGTTATAACCACATTCCCTAGAACTGTTTGGACTGTCCCGAAACTGGATTTTAGCCGAATTCCCGCCAGTTCCCTATTTATCTAGAGCAGCGCGGCGGCGGAGTCAATGACGGTGATCACTCACTTATATAGGAATCGCGCACTCCCACATGGCTCTATATCAGGCCGGTGCCATATTTATTAACCTTAGCTTTTCTTTCCCTTTATTTTGGGCGACTCGCTGCTTCTCATAGGACTCAAGCCCTGGGCGTTCCCCTCCCCCCCACCTCACGGGCCACCTGTCACTGACGGGCGTCTCCTATATAGATTGTAGAGTCTGGAGCATTGCTAACATTGTTTCCATATCGACCAAGTTAGTATCAATTTTCTGGCAACATTGTATCAAGACTCTGGTTAGTCTCTATAAATGACCTCCTGTGGGGCCCCTAGTGGTGGTTTTGAGGAATATGGGGTGCAGCAGAGGAAGGGCCGCCCCGCTTGGCCTCTTGGTATGGTTTGGGCAGCGCTTGGCTACCTGCTTCTGCCTTGGTGATGTTGGGTAGGTTTCTCTAGTAGCTTCTGGTTGGAGAGCTGCTCGTGAGCTGTGGGTTTCCTCTTTGCGCCCTCAGCGCCTGCGTCTCCCCACCCCCCATCCTCCGAGGCATTGACAATCGGGGAAGCTGGGACGTGGAGGGGACCTGCAGAGATATACACGATGCTGCTTCTTTCTGATCACTCACCATTTAGAATAGAACTGGATTTTCTATCAAATATCAAGTATATTACAGGATGAAAGTATGACTTTGTATGTGTGACCCCCACCCGATTATTGCAGGAGCACCCCCAATCCTGCAGTGGTGCTTTCCTGTAGGGCTGATCCATCAGTATTGAGACCCTCATGTATATCTGTGCAACCTACATTAAAGCAAATATTACAGAACGCTCTGGTGTCTGTGTCTATGACTGGCGGAGTGGACCCTGCTGGGAGAATCTGTGCATTTCATTGTATATATTGTATGTGCAGCAGGTGTACAGGAATAACTAAGTGAACCCTTTGGAATGACCTGGATTTCTGCATTGAATACTAGTAAAATGTGGTCTGATTGTTATTCAAGTCACAATTATAGATGAACATACACTACTCACAAACGGTTAGGGATATTTGGCTTTTGGGTGAAATTTATGGAAAATGTAATAAGTTCCGGCTCTAGTGATGTTGTATCATGAAAGTCGGGGATTTCAGTAGAAGCAGCAATGGTGGTCTCATCTCAGAAGCCCACCCCAGTGCTGGGTATACCGCCACAAAATGTCAACGTCTCACCGACCCCAGTGCTGGGTATACCGCCACAAAATGTCAGTGTCTCACCGACCCCAGTGCTGGGTATACCGCCACAAAATGTCAACATCTCACCGACCCCAGTGCTGGGTATACTGCCACAAGATGGCAGCGTCTCACCGACCCCAGTGCTGGGTATACCGCCACAAGATGGCAGCGTCTCACCGACCCCAGTGCTGGGTATACCGCCTCAAAATGTCAACGTCTCACCGACCCCAGTGCTGGGTATACCGCCACAAGATGGCAGTGTGTCACCCACCCCAGTGCTGGGTATACCGCCACAAAATGTCAAAGTCTCACCGACCCCAGTGCTGGGTATACCGCTACAAGATGGCAGCGTCTCACCGACCCCAGTGCTGGGTATACCGCCACAAAATGTCAGTGTGTCACCCACCCCAGTGCTGGGTATACCGCCACAAAATGTCAACGTCTCATCGACCCCAGTGCTGGGTATACTGTCACAAGATTGCAGCGTTTCACCGACCCCAGTGCTGTGGGTATACCGCCACAAAATGTCAACGTCTCACCGACCCCAGTGCTGGGTATACCGCCAGAAAATGTCAGTGTCTCACCGACCCCAGTGCTGGGTATACCACCACAAAATTCCGGTGTCTCACCGACCCCAGTGCTGGGTATACCGCCACAAAATGTCAGTGTCTCACCAACCCCAGTGCTGGGTATACGGCCACAAAATGTCAGGGTCTCACCGACCCCAGTGCTGGGTATACCGCCACAAAATGTCAGGGTCTCATCGACCACAGTGCTGGGTATACCGTCACAAGATGGCAGCGTTTCACCGACCCCAGTGCTGTGGGTATACCGCCACAAAATGTCAGTGTCTCACCAACCCCAGTGCTGGGTATACCGCCACAAAATGTCAGTGTCTCACCGACCCCAGTGCTGGGTATACCACCACAAAATGTCATGGTTTCACCGACCCCAGCACTGGGTATACCGCCACAAAATGTCAGTGTGTCACCGACCCCAGTGCTGGGTATACCGCCACAAAATGTCAACATCTCACTGACCCCAGTGCTGGGTATACCGCCACAAAATGTCAACATCTCACCGACCCCAGTGCTGGGTATACTGTCACAAAATGTCATGGTTTCACCGACCCCAGCACTGGGTATACCGCCACAAAATGTCAGTGTGTCACCGACCCCAGTGCTGGGTATACCGCCACAAAATGTCAACGTCTCACCGACCCCAGTGCTGGGTATACCGCCACAAAATGTCAGTGTCTCACTGACCCCAGTGCTGGGTATACCGCCACAAAATGTCAGTGTCTCACCGACCTCAGTGCTGGATATACCGCCACAAAATGTCAGTGTCTCACCGACCCCAGTGCTGGGTATACCGCCACAAAATGTCAGTGTCTCACCGACCCCAGTGCTGGGTATACCGCCACAAAATGTCAGTGTCTCACCGACCCCAGTGTTGGGTATACCGCCACAAAATGTCAGTGTCTCACCAACCCCAGTGCTGGGTATACCGCCACAAAATGTCAGTGTCTCACCAACTTGTCCTGTGGCCTTGAGCATCAATTCCAGCTTGACAATGACGTCTCCTGCTGTTCACAAGGCGACTTATTGTCCTCTGAGACATGGCATTCCACTCTTATTGAAGGGCGGCCCTCAGGTCATTGAGGTTCTGAGGTACAGAGTTACGAGTCTCTACACGGCGGCTCACCTGATCCCATAGGTTTTCAATGGGATTCGGGTCTGGAGAAAGTGCCGGTCGCTCCATGTGAGGTCCCCCGGTCTCCAGCAGCCGTTCCCTAATGATGCGACCTCAATGAGCTGGAGCATTGTCCTCCATGAAGATGACATCAGGCCGGTGATGTTCATACAGAGGCACAATGACCGGATTAAGGATGAGGTTGTCTCACCTCGGCAAATAGCATTTATTATTTAGAGAAAGTTAATACAAGGCACTTACTAATGTGTTGTGATTCTCCATATTGCCTCCTTTCCTGGCTGGATACATTTTTCCATCACATTATACACAGCCCGTTTCCATGGTTATGACCACCCTGTAATCCAGCTGCGGTGGTCGTGTTTGCTCAATATAGGAAAAAGCACCAGCCTGTGTGAGCTCCCACGGTCCCAGCCACCAGAGAGGCCGATGCTTTTTCCTAAATTCCTACAGTGTGCACGACCACCACTGATGGATTGCAGGGTGGTCGTAACCATGGAAACGAGCAGTGCATAATGTGATGGAAAATGAATCCAGACAGCAAAGGAGGCAACATGGAGGATCACAATACATTAGTAAGTGCCTTGTATTAACTTTATCTACATAATAAATATAATTAAAGCCACTTGCTGAAGTGAGAGGACCCCTTTAAGATCAGGACCCTTCAGGTCATGTCTCGGCATCTACATAGGGTTAAGGTCAGGATCTTCAGGTCACAGCATCTCCATAGGGTTAAGGTCAGGATCTTCAGGTCACAGCATCTCCATAGGGTAAAGGTCAGGATCTTCAGGTCACAGCATCTCCATAGGGTTAAGGTCAGGATCTTCAGGTAACAGCATCTCCATAGGGTTAAGGTCAGGATCTTCAGGTCACAGCATCTCCATAGGGTTAAGGTCAGGATCTTCAGGTCACAGCATCTCCATAGGGTTAAGGTCAGGATCTTCAGGTCACAGCATCTCCATAGGGTTAAGGTCAGGATCTTCAGGTCACAGCATCTCCATAGGGTTAAGGTCAGGATCTTAAGGTCACAGCATCTTCATAGGGTAAAGGTCAGGATCTTCAGGTCACAGCATCTCCATGGGGTTAAGGTCAGGATCTTCAGGTCACAGCATCTCCATAGGGTTAAGGTCAGGATCTTCAGGTCACAGCATCTCCATAGGGTAAAGGTCAGGATCTTCAGGTCACAGCATCTCCATAGGGTTAAGGTCAGGATCTTCAGGTCAGAGCATCTCCATAGGGTAAAGGTCAGGATCTTCAGGTCACAGCATCTCCATGGGGTTAAGGTCAGGATCTTCAGGTAACAGCATCTCCATGGGGTTAAGGTCAGGATCTTCAGGTCACAGCATCTCCATAGGGTTAAGGTCAGGATCTTCAGGTCACAGCATCTCCATAGGGTTAAGGTCAGGATCTTCAGGTCACAGCATCTCCATGGGGTTAAGGTCAGGATCTTCAGGTAACAGCATCTCCATGGGGTTAAGGTCAGGATCTTCAGGTCACAGCATCTCCATAGGGTTAAGGTCAGGAGAACTCATCAGATGCCCAATCTGCAGAAATAGTCAATCGTCCAATGCAGAACAAGTACCATATACGAGTCCTATTCTAAGTAATAGCACCCATCAGGTCATGGGCCAGATTCATGGAGGTCTTTTTCACATTAACCTCCTGTGTTCCTACCCTCATTGAACACACAACTTTTTGCCCCCAAAGTCTCTACGCCTCCCTGGTCTCACCCTGGTCCCGTCACCTTGCTCTGGACAATCACTGGACAGTCTTCACACTGCAGATACCAAACAATCGCGGTCTGACTCCGTGAGGCTAATTTTTTGGTGGTTTACTCCACTTTTCTGGTAAGCCGCACCATGTGGTGAACGCTGTATTTCTGCCATATTTAGAGCTCCCCCTAGTGTCCATACATAGAGCTCCCCCTAGTGTTCATACATAGTGCTCCCCCTAGTGTCCATACATAAAGCTCCCCCTAGTGTTCATACATAGAGCTCCCCCTAGTGTCCATACATAGAGCTCCCCCTAGTGTCCATGCAGAGAGCTCCCCCTAGTGTTCATACATAGAGCTCCCCCTAGTGGTACATAGTGCCCCACCTAATGTACATACATAGAGCTCCCCCTAATATCCAAGTATAGAGCTCCCCTAGTGTCCATACATAGAGCTCCCCCTAGTGTCCATACATAGAGCTCCCCCTAGTGTCCATGCAGAGAGCTCCCCCTAGTGTCCATACATAGAGCTCCCCCTAGTGTCCATACATAGAGCTTTCCCTAGTGTCCATACATAGAGCTTTCCCTAGTGTCCATACATAGAGCTTCCCCTAGTGTCCATACATAGAGCTCCCCCTAGTGTCCATACATAGAGCTCCCCCTAATATCCATGTATAGAGCTCCCCCTAGTGTCCATACATAGAGCTCTCCCTAGTGTCCATACATAGAGCTCCCCCTAGTGTCCATACATAGAGCTCCCCCTAGTGTCCATACATAGAGCTCACCCTAATATCCATGTATAGAGCTCCCCCTAGTGTCCATGCAGAGAGCTCACCCTAGTGTCCATAGATAGAGCTCCCCCTAGTGTCCATACATAGAGCTCCCCCTAGTGTCCATACATAGAGCTCCCCCTAATGTCCATACATAGAGCTCACCCTAATATCCATGTATAGAGCACCCCCTAGTATCCATACATAGAGCTTTCCCTAGTGTCCATACATAGAGCTTTCCCTAGTGTCCATACATAGAGCTCCCCCTAGTGTCCATACATAGAGCTCCCCCTAGTGTCCATACATAGAGCTCACCCTAATATCCATGTATAGTGCACCCCCTAGTATCCATATATAGAGCTCCCCCTAGTGTCCATACATAGAGCTTTCCCTAGTGTCCATACATAGAGCTTTCCCTAGTGTCCATACATAGAGCTCCCCCTAGTGTCCATACATAAAGCTCCCCCTAATGTCCATACATAGAGCTCACACTAGTGTCCATACATAGAGCTCCCCCTAGTGTCCATACATAGAGCTCCCCCTAGTGTCCATACAGAGAGCTCCCCCTAGTGTCCATACATAGAGCTCCCTCTATTGTCCATACAGAGAGCTCCCCCTAGTGTCCATACATAGAGCTCCCCCTAGTGTCCATACATAGAGCTCCCCCTATTGTCCATACAGACAGCTCCCCCTAGTGTCCATACATTAAGCTCCCCCTAATGTCCATACATAGAGCTTCCCCTAGTGTCCATACATAGAGCTCCCCCTAGTGTCCATACAGAGAGCTCCCCCTAGTGTCCATACATAGAGCTCCCCCTAGTGTCCATACATAGAGCTCCCCCTAGTGTCCATAAGCAGAGCTCCCCCTAGTGTCCATACATAGAGATCCCCCTATTGTCCATACATAGAGCTCACCCTAGTGTCCATACATAGAGCTCCCCCTAGTGTTCATACATAGAGCTCCCCCTAGTGTCCATACATAGAGCTCTCCCTAGTGTCCATACATAGAGCTCTCCCTAGTGTCCATACATAGAGCTCTCCCTAGTGTCCATACATAGAGCTCCCCCTAGTGTTCATACATAGCGCTCCCCCTAGTGTCCATACATAGAGCTCTCCCTAGTGTCCATACATAGAGCTCTCCCTAGTGTCCATACATAGAGCTCCCCTAGTGTCCATACATAGAGCTCCCCTAGTGTCCATGTATAGAGCTCCCCTAGTGTCCATACATAGAGCTCCCCTAGTGTCCATACATAGAGCTCCCCCTAGTGTCCATACATAGAGCTCCCCCTAGTGTCCATACATAGAGCTCCCCTAGTGTCCATACATAGAGCTCCCCTAGTGTCCATACATAGAGCTCCCCTAGTGTCCATACATAGAGCTCCCCTAGTGTCCATACATAGAGCTCCCCTAGTGTCCATACATAGAGCTCCCCTAGTGTCCATACATAGAGCTCCCCCTAGTGTTCATACATAGAGCTCCCCCTAGTGTCCATACATAGAGCTCCCCCTAGTGTCCATACATAGAGCTCCCCCTAGTGTCCATACATAGAGCTCCCCCTAGTGTCCATACATAGAGCTCTCCCTAGTGTCCATACATAGAGCTCTCCCTAGTGTCCATACATAGAGCTCTCCCTAGTGTCCATACATAGAGCTCCCCCTAGTGTTCATACATAGCGCTCCCCCTAGTGTCCATACATAGAGATCCCCCTAGTGTTTATACATAGAGCTCCCCCTAGTGTCCATACATTGAGCTCTCCCAAGTGTTCATACATAGAGCTCCCCCTAGTGTCCATACATAGAGCTCCCCCTAGTGTCCATACATAGAGCTTCTCCTAGTGATCATACATAGAGCTCTCCCTAGTGTTCATACATAGAGCTCCCCCTAGTGTTCATACATAGAGCTCCCCCTAGTGTTCATACATAGAGCTCCCCCTAGTGTCCATACATAGAGCTCCCCCTAGTGTCCATACATAGAGCTCCCCCTAGTGTTTATACATAGAGCTCCCCCTAGTGTCCATACATAGAGCTCTCCCTAGTGTTCATACATAGAGCTCCCCCTAGTGTCCATACATAGAGCTCCCCCTAGTGTCCATACATAGAGCTTCTCCTAGTGATCATACATAGAGCTCCCCATAGTGTTCATACATAGCGCTCACCCTAGTGTTCATACATAGAGCTCCCCCTAGTGTTCATACATAGCGCTCACCCTAGTGTCCATATAGAGCTCCCCCTAGTGTTCATACATAGAGCTCCCCCTAATGTCCATATAGAGCTCCCCCTAGTGGTACATAGTGCCCCACCTAATGTACATACATAGAGCTCCCCCTAATATCCATGTATAGAGCTCCCCCTAGTGTCCATACATAGAGCTCCCCCTAGTGTCCATACATAGAGTCCCCCTAATGTCCATATAGAGGTCCCACTAGTGTTCATACATAGAGTTCCCCCTAATGTCCATGTATAGAGCTACCCCTAGTGTTCATACATAGAGCTCCCCCAAATATCCATGTATAGAGCTCTCCCTAGTGTTCATACATAGAGCTCCCCCTAGTGTCCATACATAGAGCTCCCCCTAGTGTCCATACATAGAGCTCCCCCTAGTGTTCATACATAGCGCTCCCCCTAGTGTTCATACATAGAGCTCCCCCTAGTGTCCATACATAGAGCTCCCCCTAGTGTTCATACATAGAGCTCCCCCTAGTGTTCATACATAGAGCTCCCCCTAGTGTCCATACATAGAGCTCCCCCTAGTGTCCATACATAGAGCTCCCCCTAGTGTCCATACATTGAGCTCCCCCTAGTGTCCATACAGAGAGCTCCCCCTAGTGTCCATACATAGAGCTCCCCCTAGTGTCCATACATTGAGCTCCCCCTAGTGTCCATACATAGAGCTCCCCCTAGTGTCCATACATAGAGCTCCCACTAGTGTCCATACATAGAGCTCCCCCTAGTGTCCATACATAGAGCTCCCCCTAATATCCATGTATAGAGCTCCCCATAGTGTTCATACATAGAGCTCACACTAGTGTCCATACATAGAGCTCCCCCTAGTGTCCATACATAGAGCTCCCCCTAGTGTCCATACATTGAGCTCCCCCTAGTGTCCATACATAGAGCTCCCCCTAGTGTCCATACATAGAGCTCCCCCTAGTGTCCATACATAGAGCTCCCCCTAGTGTCCATACAGAGAGCTCCCCCTAGTGTCCATACATAGAGCTCCCCCTAGTGTCCATATATTAAGCTCCCCCTAATGTCCATACATAGAGCTCACACTAGTGTCCATACATAGAGCTCCCCCTAGTGTCCATACATAGAGCTCCCCCTAGTGTCCATACAGAGAGCTCCCCCTAGTGTCCATATAGAGCTCCCCCTAGTGTCCGTACATAGAGCTCCCCCTTGTGTCTATACATAGAGCTCCCCCTAGTGTCCATACATAGAGCTCCCCCTAGTGTCCATAAGCAGAGCTCCCCCTAGTGTCCATACATAGAGCTCCCCCTAGTGTCCATACATAGAGCTCACCCTAGTGTCCATATATAGAGCTCATCCTAGTGTCCATATATAGAGCTCATCCTAGTGTTCATACATAGAGCTCACCCTAGTGTCCATACATAGAGCTCCCCCTAGTGTTCATACATAGAGCTCCCCCTAGTGTCCATACATAGAACTCTCCCTAGTGTCCATACATAGAGCTCTCCCTAGTGTCCATACATAGAGCTCCCCCTAGTGTCCATACACAGAGCTATCCCTAGTGTCCATACACAGAGCTCCCCCTAGTGTCCATACAGAGAGCTCCCCCTAGTGTCCATACATAGAGCTCCCCCTAGTGTCCATACATAGAGCTCTCCCTATTGTTCATACATAGAGCTCCCCCTAGTGTTCATACATAGCGCTCCCCCTAGTGTCCATACATAGAGCTCCCCCTAGTGTTTATAGATAGAGCTCCCCCTAGTGTCCATACATAGAGCTCTCCCAAGTGTTCATACATAGAGCTCCCCCTAGTGTCCATACATAGAGCTTATCCTAGTGATCATACATAGAGCTCTCCCTAGTGTTCATACATAGCGCTCCCCCTAGTGTTCATACATAGAGCTCCCCCTAGTGTTCATACATAGCGCTCCCCCTAATGTCCATATAGAGCTCCCCCTAGTGTTCATATAGAGCTCCCCCTAGTGGTACATAGTGCCCCACCTAATGTACATACATAGAGCTCCCCCTAATATCCATGTATAGAGCTCCCCCTAGTGTCCATACATAGAGTTCCCCCTAATGTCCATATAGAGCTCCCCCTAGTGTCCATACATAGAGCTTACCCTAGTGTCCATACATAGAGCTCCCCCTAGTGTCCATACATAGAGCTCACACTAATGTCCATACAGAGAGCTCCCCCTAGTGTTCATACATAGAGCTCCCCCTATTGTTCATACATAGAGCTCCCCCTAGTGTCCATACATAGAGCTCCCCCTAGTGTTCATACATAGAGCTCCCCCTAGTGTCCATGTATAGAGCTCCCCCTAGTGTTCATACATAGAGCTCCCCTAGATGTCCATGCATAGAGCTCCCCTAGTGTCCATACGAGCCCCTAATGTCCATATAGAGCTCCCCTAGTGTCCATACATGAGAGCTCCCCTAGTGTCCATACATAGAGCTCCCCTAGTGTTCCATACATGAGAGCTCCCCTAGTGTCCATACATAGAGCTCCCACTAATGTCCATACATAGAGCTCCCCTAATAGTCCATGCATAGAGCTCCCCCTAGTGTCCATACATAGAGCTCCCCCTAGTGTCCATAAATAGAGCTCCCCCTAGTGTCCATACATAGAGCTCCCCCTAGTGTCCATACATAGAGCTCCCCCTAGTGTCCATACATAGAGCTCCCCCTAGTGTCCATGCATAGAGCTCCTAGTGTCCATACATAGAGCTCCCCTAATGTCCATGCATGAGCTCCCTAGTGTCCATCATAGAGCTCCCCTAGTGTCCATACATAGAGCTCCCCTAGTGTCCATACATAGAGCTCCCCTAGTGTCCATGCATAGAGCTCCCCTAGTGTCCATACATAGAGCTTCCCTAGTGTCCATACATAGAGCTCTCCTAGTGTCCATACAGATAGAGCTCCCCCTAGTGTCCATACATAGAGCTCTCCTAGTGTCCATACATAGAGCTCTCCTAGTGTCCATACATAGAGCTTCCCCTAGTGTCCATACATAGAGCTCTCCTAGTGTCCATACATAGAGCTCCCCTAGTGTCCATACATAGAGCTCCCCTAGTGTCCATACAGTAGAGCTCCCCTAGTGTCCATACATAGAGCTCATCCTAGTGTCCATACATAGAGCTCCCCCTAGTGTCCTGTGGGGGAGCTCTGTATGGACAGTAGAGAGAGCTCTGCCTATGGACACTAGGAGAGCTCTGCTTAGTGGACATCAGGGGAGCTCTGCTTATGGACACTAGGGGGAGCTCTATGTATGAACACTAGGGGGAGCTCTGCTTATGGACACTAGGGGGAGCTCTGCTTATGGACACTAGGGGGAGCTCTGCTTATGGACACTAGGGGGAGCTCTATGTATGGACACTAGGGGGAGCTCTATGTATGGACACTAGGGGGAGCTCTATGTATGGACACTAGGGGGAGCTCTATGTATGGACACTAGGGGGAGCTCTATGTATGGACACTAGGGGGAGCAATATGTATGGACACTAGGGGGAGCTCTGCTTATGGACACTAGGGGGAGCTCTATGTATGGACACTAGGGGGAGCTCTATGTACGGACACTAGGGGGAGCTCTATGTACGGACACTTGGGGGAGCTCTCTGTATGGACACTAGGGGGAGCTCTATGTACGGACACTTGGGGGAGCTCTCTGTATGGACACTAGGGGGAGCTCTCTGTATGGACACTTGGGGGAGCTCTCTGTATGGACACTAGGGGGAGCTCTATGTATGGACACTAGGGGGAGCTCTATACATGGATATTAGGGGGAGCTCTATGTATGGACACTAGGGGGAGCTCTATGTATGGACACTAGGGGGAGCAATATGTATGGACACTAGGGGGAGCTCTGCTTATGGACACTAGGGCGAGCTCTGCTTATGGACACATTAGGGGGAGCTCTATGTATGGACACTAGGGGGAGCTCTATGTATGGAGACTAGGGGGAGCTCTATGTATGGACACTAGAGGGAGCTCTATGTATGGACACTAGGGGGAGCGCTATGTATGAACACTAGGGGGAGCTCTATGTATGAACAATAGGGAGAGCTCTATGTATGGATACTAGGGGGAGCTCTATATATGGACACTAGGGGGAGCTCTATGTATGGACACTAGGGGAAGCTCTCTGTATGGACACTAGGGGGAGCTCTCTGTATGGACACTAGGGGGAGCTCTCTGTATGGACACTAGGGGGAGCTCTCTGGACACTAGGGGGAGCTCTGCTTATGGACACTAGGGGGAGCTCTGCTTATGGACACTAGGGGCAGCTCTATGTATGGACACTAGGGGGAGCTCTGCTTATGGACACTAGGGGGAGCTCTATGTATGGACACTAGGGGGAGCTCTATGTATGGACACAAGGGGGAGCTCTATGTATGGACACTAGGGGGAGCGCTATGTATGAACACTAGGGGGAGCTCTATGTATGGACACAAGGGGGAGCTCTATGTATGGACACTAGGGGGAGCGCTATGTATGAACACTAGGGGGAGCTCTATGTATGAACAATAGGGAGAGTTCTATGTATGGATACTAGGGGGAGCTCTATGTATGAACACTAGGGGGAGCTCTATGTATGAACACTAGTGGGAGCTCTATGTATGAACACTAGGGGGAGCTCTCTGTATGGACACTAGGGGGAACTCTATGTATGGACACTAGGGGGAACTCTATGTATGGACACTAGGGGGAGCTCTATGTATGGACACTAGGGGGAGCTCTATGTATGGACACTAGGGGGAGCTCTATGTATGGACACTAGGGGGAGCATAGTGCCCCACCTAATGTACATACAGATGCAGCCGAGCTAAACTTGATGGTTAACACATTAAGTAAAGAATGGCAAGATAAAGTTAACAAAATTTTCAATGGATTTCAATGGCATTTGTCATGAGATAACCCTGTGGGGGAGCTCTGTATGGACAGTAGGGAGAGCTCTGCTTATGGACACTAGGGGGAGCTCTGCTTATGGACATTAGGGGGAGCTCTACTTATGGACACTAGGGGGAGCTCTATGTATGAACACCAGGGGGAGCTCTGCTTATGGACACTAGGGGGAGCTCTGCTTATGGACACTAGGGGCAGCTCTATGTATGGACACTAGGGGGAGCTCTATGTATGGACACTAGGGGGAGCTCTATGTATGGACACTAGGGGGAGCTCTATGTATGGACACTAGGGGGAGCTCTATGTATGGACACTAGGGGGAGCTCTATGTATGAACACTAGGGGGAGCTCTATGTATGGACACTAGGGGGAGCTCTGCTTATGGACACTAGGGGGAGCTCTATGTATGGACACTAGGGGGAGCTCTATGTATGGACACTAGGGGGAGCTCTATGTATGGACACTAGGGGGAGCTCTATGTATGGACACTAGGGGGAGCTCTATGTATGAACAATTGGGAGAGCTCTATGTATGGACACTAGGGGGAGCTCTATGTATGGACACTAGGGGGAGCTCTCTGTATGGACACTAGGGGGAGCTCTCTGTATGGACACTAGGGGGAGCTCTCTGTATGGACATTAGTGTGAGCTCTATGTATGGACACTAGGGGGAGCTCTATGTATGGACACTAGGGGGAGCTCTCTGGACACTAGGGCGAGATCTACTTATGGACACTAGGGGGAGCTCTATGTATGGACACTAGGGTAAGCTCTATGTATGGAGACTAGGGGGAGCTCCATATGGACACTAGGGGGAGCTCTATGTATAAACACTAGGGGGAGCTCTATGTATGGACACTAGGGGGAGCTCTATGTATGGACACTAGGGGGAGCGCTATGTATGAACAATAGGGAGAGTTCTATGTATGGACACTAGGGGGAGCTCTCTGTATGGACACTAGGGGGAACTCTATGTATGGACACTAGGGGGAGCTCTATGTATGGACACTAGGGGGAGCTCTATGTATGGACACTAGGGGGAGCTCTATGTATGGACACTAGGGAGAGCTCTATGTATGGACACTAGGGGGAGCTCTATGTATGAACACTAGGGGGAGCTCTATGTATGGACACTAGGGGGAGCTCTCTGTATAGACACTAGGGGGAGCTCTATGTATGAAAACTAGGGGGAGCTCTCTGTATGGACACTAGGGGGAGCTCTCTGTATGGACATTAATGTGAGCTCTATGTATGGACACTAGGGGGAGCTCTATGTATGAACACTAGGGGGAGCTCTATGTATGGACACTAGGGGGAGCTCTATGTATGGACACTAGGGGGAGCTCTATGTATGGACACTAGGGGGAGCTCTATGTATGGACACTAGGGGGAGCTCTATGTATGGACACTAGGGGGAGCTCTATGTATGGACACTAGGGGGAGCTCTCTGTATGAACACTAGGGGGAGCTCTATGTATGAACACTAGGGGGAGCTCTATGTATGAACACTAGGGAGAGCTCTATGTATGGACACTAGGGAGAGCTCTATGTATGAACACTAGGGGGAGCTCTATGTATGAACACTAGGGGGAGCTCTATGTATGGACACTAGGGGGAGCTCTATGTATGGACACTAGTGGGAGCTCTATATGGACATTAGGAGCCGCTCACTTTACACAGATTTATGCAGTCAGCTGATTAATAAATCTGTCTTCAATGAGCTCACTGTAGTCAGACTTTTACCTTTTGATGTCTATGTGTTCTATATATACTGCACCTAGACTATGTCTAACCTGGGCATCTTATGGTACTACTCAGTGATGATCTGCGCTCAGCTCTGCTACATCTGTGGTCATGCACACTCGTCTTGTATGAACCGGTTACCTGGAGCCTGGCTGAGTCATGATGTGATTATGGTTTGTGCCCATGGACTTGGGGTTTCTTACTGTTCCCCTTCTTCTTCTCGGTTTCCTCATTGTCTGGTCCCGCCGGGTGACCTCAGTCTTGTCAGATAAAAGTCCCTGCTCAGGTTGTAATAATATCCGTGCCCGTCCCGCCGCTCCCAGATCCATGCCGGAGATTATAACTTCTGCTCATCTGCAGCCAAAACAAACTCTCAGGAAAGATGTTTCCAATAATCGTTGTTTTCAGGACACGTTTCTCACACAGATGAACGATCCGCGGCCGCGGCTTTCCTTTGATGTGTCTTCAGTAAATATGACAGGAGGAATAATAGACTGTTACATTGTGCTACGTTGTGTTACATTGTGCTATATTGTCTTATATTGGTAGGTTCCATAAACGGATCCGGCAGAGAAAAGCCTGCCGGAGTTCACCGGATCTAGCCTAGCCGGATGCTGCCGTTCGCCGCCAGATCCCTTTGACAATAATGGGATCTGACAGGGATCCAGCGGCTTTTTGTTTGGTTAAAGCTCCCATACTAGATTGTTGCCAGTATACAGATGGGGGCGCTCTTGCATTGTGGACTATGGAAAAGAGAGGCCAACTGCAGTGGTGAAGAGCGGTACTGCACCGTACAGATGTGACTGGAAGCTTCAATAAAGATGTGAAGAAAACGTCAGCGTCACCTCTAAAACAAGACATAAGGCGATATATATGTCCAAGGAGGTGGACGGAGTTCATCCAGATCCTCTACAGGTCTCGCTGACACAAGGAGGAGGTCAGGCTTGAAGATGATATATGGATTCTCTCAATCTGTAGAAAAGAAAGATATGGACGAACATCCAGAGGCCGTGCATTCGTCTCCTGCCTCTCAGCATCATTTATAAAGATGTATATGGGGCACATGTACTGTAGACCACTTGCCACTGGTTCGAATCCAGGAGACGCCATGAAGAAGATTTCTCAAGAAAAGATAAGCAGCATCATCCAGCTCATCGATAGCGGTATCTCAGCCAAGAAAACCGCCAAACTGCATCCTGTGATCGCCATGACAGCTGGAAGAATACGAAATGAAGACCGTCCATCCATTTCAAAGCCAAGAGGAGGACGTCCAGGCAAAATATCAGAGTCACCAAGTCGTCTCATCACAAGGTCTATCAGTTCTGGCGCGACAAACACGGCAGTGGAGACGGCTCGGGGGCTTCGTAATAGTGAGATCGCAGGAAGCACCGTGCGACACAAAACTACAACTCCCAGCATGCCCGAACAGCCTACAGCAGGGCATTGTGGGAGTTGTAGTTTTACAACAGCTGGAGGGCCGCAGTTTGAGGGTGCCTGGTCTATAAGATGATGGGAGTCTCACGGCTGAAGCTGTAGCGGATGGTGAGATATGGAGCCAGAAAGTCAAATGTTCAAAACATTGTGACCCTTCTGCTCGTCAGTGTACCTCTACAGAGCTGTGACATTCCTGTGATACCAAGCCAACATATTGTAGCTGAGGACTGAGAACAATCCCACCAGCTACGGGGAAGAGGGAATAATGATCGTCATCATCTGATAATTGGTAATGTTTCGCTCAGTAACTTCAGATATTGCAATTGATGATAACATTAAAATTAATGAGCAATATCTTCTCTTCTTCAATGGGCACGGGGCACACACGTTCATGTTTTTGGGCTGCTGCGGTGGTGGCCATGTGACGCTGCGCCAGTTCAGAGTGGGGACCCATTCAGGCCACCTTGACATGGGAAGTGGTCTGTACATTTTGATCAAAAGTATACTAAGTGCCTCAATGGAGATGCTTAGAAATGATGCAGAGAATAGATGAGTGCACGGCGTGTGGATGTGCGTCCGTGGCTTTTTCTCCATGGTCTGGTATCTCTAGATTCTCTACATTGAGGGTTTCAGCCTTTAGTTTGAAGAATTCTTTTGGCATTCACTTACAACAAGCAGAGGTCTTGAAAGAATGCAGATACAAAGTAGCAGATGTGTGCTCTGCTGTGATGCAGATGGATACAATGTGGGGGTTTCTTCCACATCACACAGTCCTATGAGCCACTGTCCCCACAGCACCCTCAGGGCGCTCAGCTTCATGGCCCTGTAGGATAACCTGACGATGCGGTTTCAGAGCTGAGCCCGGATATAAGCTCTTCTTCACACATTTAGCCTGTATCAATGGAGCATTTCTTGCACCAATGCTCCCCCTTGCGGTGACGTACCAGGCTTCTCATGGGCAGGCAAGGTGAAGGCTTCTCCTAGCAGTGAGCCGGCGCAAAGGGACAGTCTTTAGAGCTGTGCTATGCTGTTTTACAGGCTAGGTCAGCGCTAAAGACCTCCCATTAGTGCCGGTGACATCACCAGGATCACTGCTAGGCGGAAGGCTCTGCCTAGCATACTGAAAAATAGCCGGGTAGGTCACTGGCGGTAAACAAACAGCCCTCGCCCTGGGAGCTTCGGACCAAGAAATGCTCCACTGATACAGGCTAAATGTGTGAAGGGGCGCTTATGTCCGGGCTCAGCTCTGAACCCTGACAAACCCTTTAAGCTGCAGCTTGTGATCCGCTCCAACAATGAGAGCAAATCCAGTCTGAGGGAAATCTCCCATGGTTATGAATGAAGTCTTCTATGGTGGCCGGGACATGGGAGGGCGGACAACCCGACTGTTCACCAGGGAGAGATGACGAAAGGAGATTCAGACTGTAAGCAGCGAGACAAGACTGTGACGGATGACAGCCGAAAACACCAAGGCCACCGACAACAGAGAACGTCCCCGGGAGAATAACGGGGGAAAGAAGTTCTCTGGGAGACGACAATGTCTGGTCTGAGGGGTCCGACTTCAGGGGCCAGTTATGGGAGACTAGAAAATGAATATAATAGGGAGTATCTGATCACATGTCATTATATCAGTGATGTCATCAGCAGGGGGCGGGGCTGTGACTACCTCTCAGACATGATATACAGGCAGGTTGTCAGCAGTAATAGATGTTCCTGTAGTATAAGGTGTGGATCTCCTGTCTGATCACGTCATTATATCAGTGATGTCATCAGCAGGGGGCGGGGCTGTGACAACATTTATTTCTGCTCATGGCACTTTTCTCTTTCCTTGTAATCGCGCTCTTGTTCTCTGGTACCCGCCGTTTGCTGCCAGGTCTCTGCTAACCTCAGCCATGGTGACGCTCTAAGCCGCGCTCACATCAGGGGACGTCTCCTCATTATTTCTTGGACACAGTCATTAGGACACTTCAAAGGAACCTTCTGGAGCAGGATCCTCCTCCTGCGTCTTGTACTTTATCACACGCATTATTAATCAGCAGAATTAATCAGATCTTACAGGAGCAGAACATAACCCATCGTCTCCGCCATCAGACTAATGAGAATAAAGATCGGATCGGCCCACATTCATGTCAGAAAATTGAAAATCTTTCTCATACCCATCTGTTTGTCCTCCTTCCATATATCCTCAGGATAGGTCATCCATATCAGAGGGCCCGACACGTGGGGCTCCCATCGATCAGCCGTTTAAAGAGACGGCGCGCGGTTACAGCGCTGCCTCCTCTTCATTGTTTACCTGCTCGCTGTCACAGCCGCAGAGGTGAGCAGCGGAATTACAGCTAAGCTGTCCCGTTAATTTCAATGGGACGGCTTGTTACCATACTTGTTTCTATACAATTGTATAGGAACAAGTTGTCCAACTGAAAATAATGGGACGGCTTAGCTGTAATTCCGCTGCTCACCTCTGCGGCTGTGACAGCGAGCAGGTAAACAATGAAGAGGAGGCAGCGCTGGCTGATTGGCGGGGGTGCCTGGTGTCGGACCCCCACCGACCTGATATTGACCTATACTGTGGATAGGTCCAGCCCACCAGAGAGGCCAGCGCTTTCTCCTACACTGTGCAAACACGACCACTGCTGCTGGATTACAGGGTGGTCATAACCCCAGGATACGAGCAATGTATAATATGATGGAAAAATAAATCCAGACAGCAAAGGAGACAATATGCCTGAGAAATGAAAAATCGCTACAAATACTTATGGTAACTGCCTTTCATCTCATTTTGGATCTATCTATTTATCTATCTACTAGTAGACAAATGAGAGATCAGCAAAGGACTTCCACCTGCTGTGTGTGACCACCACACAAACAATCCGGATAATCCAAAGTGCGAAAACAGACAACAGCATTGCAGGCTCCAAACAATTTATTACGACAAATACATCTTCCACACAATATTGCAGCAGTTCTGCATCTTTAACCAGCAGGATGTATCTATCTGTGTCCTAGGAACAACAATGATTCTAATACAATACTGAACCCTATGCACAAGAAAATAACTACTATAATACTGCTCCTGTGTAGAAGAATATAACTACTATAATACTGCTCCTGTGTAGAAGAAAATAACTACTATAATACTGCTCCTGTGTAGAAGAATATAACTACTATAATACTGATCCTATGTACAAGAATATAACTACTATAATACTGCCTCCTATGTACAAGAATATAACTACTATAATACTGCTCCTGTGTACAAGAATATAACTACTATAATACTGCTCCTATGTACAGGAATATACCTACTATAATACTGCTCCTATGTAGAAGAATATAACTACTATAATACTGCTCCTATGTACAAGAATATAACTACTATAATACTGCCCCTATGTACAAGAATATAACTACTATAATACTGCCCCTATGTACGGGGATATAACTACTATAATACTGCTCCTATGTACAGGAATATAACTACTATAATACTGCTCCTATGTACAAGAATATAACTACTATAATACTGCCTCCTATGTACAAGAATATAACTACTATAATACTGCCTCCTATGTACAAGAATATAACTACTATAATACTGCCTCCTATGTACAAGAATATAACTACTATAATACTGCCTCCTATGTACAAGAATATAACTACTATAACACTGCTCCTATGTAAAGGAATATAACTACTATAATACTGCCTCCTATGTACAAGAATATAACTAATATAATACTGCCTCCTATGTACAAGAATATAACTACTATAACACTGCTCCTATGTACAAGAATATAACTACTATAATACTGCCTCCTATGTACAAGAATATAACTGCTATAATACTGCCTCCTATGTACAGGAATATAACTACTATAATACTGCTCATATGTAGAAGAATATAACTACTATAATACTGCCTCCTATGTACAGGAATATAACTACTATAATACTGCTCCCATGTACAGGAATATAACTACTATAATACTGCCTCCTATGTACAGGAATATAACTACTATAATACTGCTCCCATGTACAGGAATATAACTACTATAATACTGCCTCCTATGTACAGGAATATAACTACTATAATACTGCTCCCATGTACAGGAATATAACTACAATAATACTGCTCCTATGTACAAGAATATAACTACTATAATACTGCCTCCTATGTACAAGAATATAACTACTATAACACTGCTCCTATTTACAGGAATATAACTACTATAATACTGCTCCTATGTACAAGAATATAACTACTATAATACTGCTCCTATGTACAAGAATATAACTACTATAATACTGCCTCCTATGTACAAGAATATAACTACTATAATACTGCCTCCTATGTACAAGAATATAACTGCTATAATATTGCCTCCTATGTACAGGAATATAACTACTATAATACTGCTCCTATGTAGAAGAATATAACTACTATAATACTGCCTCCTATGTACAGGAATATAACTACTATAATACTGCTCCTATGTAGAAGAATATAACTACTATAATACTGCCTCCTATGTACAAGAATATAACTACTATAATACTGCTCCCATGTACAGGAATATAACTACTATAATACTGCCTCCTATGTACAGGAATATAACTACTATAATACTGCCTCCCATGTACAGCAATATGACTGTTCCTAGGTGGAGGGAGGATGACATCTGGGCTGGTGACTGCTGTGTGGTTTGGAGGTTGGGGTTGCACTTTATTCTTGCAGTAGGTCCTGGCCTCTCTGTTTTGGAGCAGTGCTCTGTGACCCGTCCTGGGTTGTTGTCGGGGGTCTCTGGGGGTCTCCGGGGGCGGCCGTCCCTGGTTCCCAGGCTGAGCTCTTGTGATCTCACAGGGAGGGGCTGAGCCGTGAGGAAGCAGCTCTCAGCCCCGGGCAGCGATCCTCAGACTCCGGGAGCTATCAGGCTGCAGGGTGGACGCTCACATGGAGAAATATAAAGGTAAGATCCGTGGCTCTCCCCGGGGTCCTGTGTACATTGTGTGTAGGGTCTTATCATGTAATGGACTGGGGAGGGATGTCTCATGTAGGTGCCCTGGACTCCAATCTGCTGTCACATATACCAGTATATAGGTGGTAAATAGGGGGTCCGTGTATAACTGCAGAGTATATAGGACTGTACAGTATACAGGGGGTTAGTGTATAACTGCAGAGTATATAGGACTGTACAGTATACAGGGGGTCAGTGTATAACTGCAGAGTATATAGGACTGTACAGTATACAGGGGATCAGGGTATAACTGCAGAGTATATAGGACTGTACAGTATACAGGGGGTCAGTGTATAACTGCAGAGTATATAGGACTGTACAGTATACAGGGGGTTAGTGTATAACTGCAGAGTATATAGGACTGTACAGTATACAGGGGGTCAGTGTATAACTGCAGAGTATATAGGACTGTACAGTATACAGGGGATCAGGGTATAACTGCAGAGTATATAGGACTGTACAGTATACAGGGGGTCAGTGTATAACTGCAGAGTATATAGGACTGTACAGTATACAGGGGGTCAGTGTATAACTGCAGAGTATATAGGACTGTACTGTATACAGGGGTCAGTGTATAACTGCAGAGTATATAGGACTGTACAGTATACAGGGGATCAGTGTATAACTGCAGAGTATATAGGACTGTACAGTATAAAGGGGTCAGTGTATAACTGCAGAGTATATAGGACTGTACAGTATACAGGGGGTCAGTGTATATCTGCAGAGTATATAGGACTGTACAGTATACAGGGGATCAGTGTATAACTGCAGAGTATATAGGACTGTACAGTATACAGGGTGTCACTGTATAACTGCAGAGTATATAGGACTGTACAGTATACAGGGGGTCAGTGTATAACTGCAGAGTATATAGGACTGTACAGTATACAGGGGGTCAGTGTATAACTGCAGAGTATATAGGACTGTACAGTATACAGGGGTTCAGTGTATAACTGCAGAGTATATAGGACTGTACAGTATACAGGGGTCAGTGTATATCTGCAGAGTATATAGGACTGTACAGTATACAGGGGTCAGTGTATATCTGCAGAGTATATAGGACTGTACAGTATATAGGGGGTCAGTGTCTAACTGCAGAGTATATAGGACTGTACAGTATACAGGGGGTCAGTGTATAACTGCAGAGTATATAGGACTGTACAGTATATAGGGGGTCCGTGTATAACTGCATAGTATATAGGACTGTACAGTATACAGGGGGTCAGTGTATAACTGCAGAGTATATAGGACTGTACAGTATACAGGGGGTCAGTGTATAACTGCAGAGTATATAGGACTGTACTGTATACAGGGGTCAGTGTATAACTGCAGAGTATATAGGACTGTACAGTATACAGGGGATCAGTGTATAACTGCAGAGTATATAGGACTGTACAGTATAAAGGGGTCAGTGTATAACTGCAGAGTATATAGGACTGTACAGTATACAGGGGGTCAGTGTATATCTGCAGAGTATATAGGACTGTACAGTATACAGGGGATCAGTGTATAACTGCAGAGTATATAGGACTGTACAGTATACAGGGTGTCACTGTATAACTGCAGAGTATATAGGACTGTACAGTATACAGGGGGTCAGTGTATAACTGCAGAGTATATAGGACTGTACAGTATACAGGGGGTCAGTGTATAACTGCAGAGTATATAGGACTGTACAGTATACAGGGGTTCAGTGTATAACTGCAGAGTATATAGGACTGTACAGTATACAGGGGTCAGTGTATATCTGCAGAGTATATAGGACTGTACAGTATACAGGGGTCAGTGTATATCTGCAGAGTATATAGGACTGTACAGTATATAGGGGGTCAGTGTCTAACTGCAGAGTATATAGGACTGTACAGTATACAGGGGGTCAGTGTATAACTGCAGAGTATATAGGACTGTACAGTATATAGGGGGTCCGTGTATAACTGCATAGTATATAGGACTGTACAGTATTCAGGGGGTCAGTGTATAACTGCAGCGTATATAGGACTCTACAGTATACAGGGGATCAGTGTATAACTGCAGAGTATATAGGACTGTACAGTATACAGGGGATCAGTGTATAACTGCAGAGTATATAGGACTGTACAGTATATAGGGGGTCAGTGTATAACTGCAGAGTATATAGGTCTGTACAGTATACAGGGGGTCAGTGTATAACTGCAGATTATATAGGACTGTCCAGTATACAGGGGGATCAGTGTATAACTGCAGAGTATATAGGACTGTACAGTATACAGGGGGTCAGTGTATAACTGCGGAGTATATAGGACTGTACAGTATACAGGGGGTCACTGTATAACTGCAGAGAATATAGGACTGTACAGTATACAGGGTGTCACTGTATAACTGCAGAGTATATAGGACTGTACAGTATACAGGAGGTCAGTGTATAACTGCAGAGTATATAGGACTGTACAGTATATAGGGGGTCAGTATATATCTGCAGAGTATATAGGACTTACAGTATACAGGGGATCAGTGTATAACTGCAGAGTATATAGGACTGTACAGTATACAGGGGTCAGTGTATAACTGCAGAGTATATAGGACTGTACAGTATACAGGGGTCAGTGTATAACTGCAGAGTATATAGGACTGTACAGTATACAGGGGTCAGTGTATAACTGCAGAGTATATAGGACTGTACAGTATACAGGGGGTCAGTGTATAACTGCAGAGTATATAGGACTGTACAGTATTCAGGGGGTCAGTGTATAACTGCAGAGTATATAGGACTGTACAGTATACAGGGGTCAGTGTATAACTGCAGAGTATATAGGACTGTACAGTATACAGGGGTCAGTGTATAACTGCAGAGTATATAGGACTGTACAGTATACAGGGGTCAGTGTATAACTGCAGAGTATATAGGACTGTACAGTATAAAGGGGTCAGTGTATAACTGCAGAGTATATAGGACTGTACAGTATACAGGGGTCAGTGTATAACTGCAGAGTATATAGGACTGTACAGTATACAGGGGGTCAGTGTATATCTGCAGAGTATATAGGACTGTACAGTATACAGGGGTCAGTGTATAACTGCATAGTATAAAGGACTGTACAGTATACAGGGGTCAGTGTATAACTGCAGAGTATATAGGACTGTACAGTATACAGGGGTCAGTGTATAACTGCAGAGTATATAGGACTGTACAGTATAAAGGGGTCAGTGTATAACTGCAGAGTATATAGGACTGTACAGTATACAGGGGTCAGTGTATAACTGCAGAGTATATAGGACTGTACAGTATACAGGGGGTCAGTGTATAACTGCAGAGTATATAGGACTGTACAGTATACAGGGGGTCAGTGTATATCTGCAGAGTATATAGGACTGTACAGTATACAGGGGGTCAGTGTATAACTGCAGAGTATATAGGACTGTACAGTATACAGGGGTCAGTGTATAACTGCAGAGTATATAGGACTGTACAGTATACAGGGGTCAGTGTATAACTGCAGAGTATATAGGACTGTACAGTATACAGGGGGTCAGTGTATAACTGCAGAGTATATAGGACTGTACAGTATATAGGGGGTCCGTGTTTAACTGCAGAGTATATAGGACTGTACAGTATACAGGGGATCAGTGTATAACTGCAGAGTATATAGGACTGTACAGTATACAGGGGATCAGTGTATAACTGCAGAGTATATAGGACTGTACAGTATACAGGGGGTCAGTGTATAACTGCAGAGTATATAGGACTGTACAGTATACAGGGGGTCAGTGTATAACTGCAGAGTATATAGGACTGTACAGTATACAGGGGATCAGTGTATAACTGCAGAGTATATAGGACTGTACAGTATACAGGGGGTCAGTGTATAACTGCAGAGTATATAGGACTGTACAGTATACAGGGGGTCAGTGTATAACTGCAGAGTATATAGGACTGTACAGTATATAGGGGGTCCGTGTATAACTGCATAGTATATAGGACTGTACAGTATACAGGGGGTCAGTGTATAACTGCAGAGTATATAGGACTGTACAGTATATAGGGGGTCCGTGTATAACTGCATAGTATATAGGACTGTACAGTATACAGGGGATCAGTGTATATCTGCAGAGTATATAGGACTGTACAGTATACAGGGGGTCAGTGTATAACTGCAGTATATAGGACTGTACAGTATACAGGGGTCAGTGTATAACTGCAGAGTATATAGGACGGTACAGTATACAGTGGATCAGTGTATAACTGCAGAGTATATAGGACTGTACAGTATACAGGGGATCAGTGTATAACTGCAGAGTATATAGGACTGTACAGTATACAGGGGGTCAGTGTATAACTGCGGAGTATATAGGACTGTACAGTATACAGGGGGTCAGTGTATAACTGCAGAGTATATAGGACTGTACACTATACAGGGGGTCAGTGTATAACTGCAGAGTATATAGGACTGTACAGTATACAGGGGGTCAGTGTATAACTGCAGAGTATATAGGACTGTACACTATACAGGGGGTCAGTGTATAACTGCAGAGTATATAGGACGGTACAGTATACAGGGGATCAGTGTATAACTGCAGAGTATATAGGACTGTACAGTATACAGGGGATCAGTGTATAACTGCAGAGTATATAGGACTGTACAGTATACAGGAGGTCAGTGTATAACTGCAGAGTATATAGGACTGTACAGTATACAGGGGGTCAGTGTATAACTGCAGAGTATATAGGACTGTACACTATACAGGGGGTCAGTGTATAACTGCAGAGTATATAGGACTGTACAGTATACAGGGGATCAGTGTATAACTGCAGAGTATATAGGACTGTACAGTATACAGGGGTCAGTGTATGACTGCAGAGTATATAGGTCTGTACAGTATACAGGGGGGATCAGTGTATAACTGCAGAGTATATAGGACTGTACAGTATACAAGGGATCAGTGTATAACTGCAGAGTATATAGGACTGTACAGTATACAGGGGGTCAGTGTATAACTGCAGAGTATATAGGACTGTACAGTATACAGGGGATCAGTGTATAACTGCAGAGTATATAGGACTGTACAGTATACAGGGGGTCAGTGTATAACTGCAGAGTATATAGGACTGTACAGTATACAGGGGGTCAGTGTATAACTGCAGAGTATATAGGACTGTACAGTATACAGGGAGTCAGTGTATAACTGCAGAGTATATAGGACTGTACAGTATACAGGGGATCAGTGTATAACTGCAGAGTATATAGGACTGTACAGTATACAGGGGTCAGTGTATAACTGCAGAGTATATAGGACTGTACAGTATACAGGGGTCAGTGTATAACTGCAGAATATATAGGTCTGTACAGTATACAGGGGGATCAGTGTATAACTGCAGAGTATATAAGACTGCACAGTATACAGGGGGTCAGTGTATAACTGCAGAGTATATAGGACTGTACAGTATACAGGGGGATCAGTGTATAACTGCAGAGTATATAGGACTGTACAGTATAACGGGATCAGTGTATAACTGCAGAGTATATAGGACTGTACAGTATACAGGGGGTCAGTGTATAACTGCAGAGTATATAGGACTGTACAGTATACAGGGGGTCAGTGTATAACTGCCGAGTATATAGGACTGTACTGTATACAGGGGTCAGTGTATAACTGCAGAGTATATAGGACTTACAGTATACAGGGGGTCAGTGTATAACTGCAGAGTATATAGGACTGTACAGTATACAGGGGTCAGTGTATAACTGCAGAGTATATAGGACTTACAGTATACAGGGGATCAGTGTATAACTGCAGAGTATATTGGACTGTACAGTATACAGAGGTCATTGTATAACTGCAGAGTATATAGGACTGTACAGTATACAGGGGATCAGTGTATAACTGCAGAGTATATAGGACTGTACAGTATACAGGGGGTCAGTGTATAACTGCAGAGTATATAGGACTGTACAGTATACAGTGGGTCAGTGTATAACTGCAGAGTATATAGGACTGTACAGTATACAGGGGGTCAGTGTATAACTGCAGAGTATATAGGACTGTACAGTATATAGGGGGTCAGTGTATAACTGCAGAGTATATAGGACTGTACAGTATACAGGGGATCAGTGTATAACTGCAGAGTATATAGGACTGTACAGTATACAGGGGTCAGTGTATAACTGCAGAGTATATAGGACTGTACAGTATACAGGAGGTCAGTGTATAACTGCAGAGTATATAGGACTGTACAGTATACAGGGGTCAGTGTATATCTGCAGAGTATATAGGACTGTACAGTATACAGGGGGTCAGTGTATAACTGCAGAGTATATAGGACTGTACAGTATACAGGGAGTCAGTGTATAACTGCAGAGTATATAGGACTGTACAGTATACAGGGGATCAGTGTATACCTGCAGAGTATATAGGACTGTACAGTATACAGGGGATCAGTGTATAACTGCAGAGTATATAGGACTGTACAGTATACAGGGGTCAGTGTATAACTGCAGAGTATATAGGACTGTACAGTATACAGGGGTCAGTGTATAACTGCAGAGTATATAGGACTGTACAGTATACAGGGGGTCAGTGTATAACTGCAGAGTATATAGGACTGTACAGTATACAGGGAGTCAGTGTATAACTGCAGAGTATATAGGACTGTACAGTATACAGGGGGATCAGTGTATACCTGCAGAGTATATTGGACTGTACAGTATACAGGGGGTCAGTGTATAACTGCAGAGTATATAGGACTTACAGTATACAGGGGATCAGTGTATAACTGCAGAGTATATTGGACTGTACAGTATACAGAGGTCATTGTATAACTGCAGAGTATATAGGACTGTACAGTATTCAGGGGATCAGTGTATAACTGCAGAGTATATAGGACTGTACAGTATACAGGGGGTCAGTGTATAACTGCAGAGTATATAGGACTGTACAGTATACAGTGGGTCAGTGTATAACTGCAGAGTATATAGGACTGTACAGTATACAGGGGGTCAGTGTATAACTGCAGAGTATATAGGACTGTACAGTATACAGGGGTCAGTGTATAACTGCAGAGTATATAGGACTGTACAGTATACAGGGGATCAGTGTATAACTGCAGAGTATATAGGACTGTACAGTATACAGGGGTCAGTGTATAACTGCAGAGTATATAGGACTGTACAGTATACAGGAGGTCAGTGTATAACTGCAGAGTATATAGGACTGTACAGTATACAGGGGTCAGTGTATATCTGCAGAGTATATAGGACTGTACAGTATACAGGGGGTCAGTGTATAACTGCAGAGTATATAGGACTGTACAGTATACAGGGAGTCAGTGTATAACTGCAGAGTATATAGGACTGTACAGTATACAGGGGGATCAGTGTATACCTGCAGAGTATATTGGACTGTACAGTATAGAGGGGATTAGTGTTTATCTGCAGAGTATATAGGACTGTACAGTATACAGGGGATCAGTGTATAACTGCAGAGTATATAGGACTGTACAGTATACAGGGGTCAGTGTATAACTGCAGAGTATATAGGACTGTACAGTATACAGGGGGTCAGTGTATAACTGCAGAGTATATAGGACTGTACAGTATACAGGGAGTCAGTGTATAACTGCAGAGTATATAGGACTGTACAGTATACAGGGGGATCAGTGTATACCTGCAGAGTATATTGGACTGTACAGTATACAGGGGGTCAGTGTATAACTGCAGAGTACATAGGACTGTACAGTATACAGGGGATCAGTGTATAACTGCAGAGTATATAGGACTGTACAGTATACAGGGGTCAGTGTATAACTGCAGAGTATATAGGACTGTACAGTATACAGGGGTCAGTGTATAACTGCAGAGTATATAGGACTGTACAGTATACAGGGGTCAGTGTATAACTGCAGTATATAGGACTATACAGTATACAGGGGATCAGTGTATAACTGCAGAGTATATAGGACTGTACAGTATACAGGGGGTCAGTGTATAACTGCAGAGTATATAGGACTGTACAGTATACAGGGGATCAGTGTATAACTGCAGAGTATATAGGACTGTACAGTATACAGGGGTCAGTGTATAACTGCAGAGTATATAGGACTGTACAGTATACAGGGTGTCAGTGGATAACTGCAGCGTAAATAGGACTGTACAGTATACAGGGGGTCAGTGTATAACTGAAGAGTATATAGGACTGTAATGTATACAGGGGGTCAGTGTATAACTGCAGAGTATATAGGACTGTACAGTATACAGGGGTTAGTGTATAACTGCAGAGTATATAGGACTGTACAGTATACAGGGGGTCAGTGTATAACTGCAGAGTATATAGGACTGTACAGTATACAGGGGGTCAGTGTATAACTGCAGAGTATATAGGACTGTACAGTATACAGGGGGTCAGTGTATAACTGCAGAGTATATAGGACTGTACAGTATACAGGGGGTCAGTGTATAACTGCAGAGTATATAGGACTGTACAGTATACAGGGGTCAGTGTATAACTGCAGAGTATATAGGACGGTACAGTATACAGGGGTCAGTGTATATCTGCAGAGTATATAGGACTGTACAGTATACAGGAGGTCAGTGTATAACTGCAGAGTATATAGGAATGTACAGTATACAGGGGATCAGTGTATAACTGCAGAGTATATAGGACTGTACAGTATTCAGGGGGTCAGTGTATAACTGCGGAGTATATAGGACTGTACAGTATACAGGGGATCAGTGTATAACTGCAGAGTATATAGGACTGTACAGTATAAAGGGGTCAGTGTATAACTGCAGAGTATATAGGACTGTACAGTATACAGGGGTCAGTGTATAACTGCAGAGTATATAGGACTGTACAGTATACAGGGGGTCAGTGTATAACTGCAGAGTATATAGGACTGTACAGTATACAGGGGGATCAGTGTATAACTGCAGAGTATATAGGACTGTACAGTATACAGGGGGTCAGTGTACAACTGCAGAGTATATAGGACTGTACATTATACAGGGGTCAGTGTATAACTGCAGAGTATATAGGACTGTACAGTATACAGGGGGTCAGTGTATAACTGCAGAGTATATAGGACTGTACAGTATACAGGGGTCAGTGTATAACTGCAGAGTATATAGGACTGTACAGTATACAGGGGGTCAGTGTATAACTGCAGAGTATATAGGACTGTACAGTATACAGGGGGTCAGTGTATAACTGCAGAGTATATAGGACTGTACAGTATACAGGGGTCAGTGTATAACTGCAGAGTATATAGGACTGTACAGTATACAGGGGTCAGTGTATAACTGCAGAGTATATAGGACTGTACAGTATACAGGGGGTCAGTGTATAACTACAGAGTATATAGGACTGTACAGTATACAGGGGGTCAGTGTATAACTGCAGAGTATATAGGACTTTACAGTATACAGGGGGTCAGTGTATAACTGCAGAGTATATAGGACTGTACAGTATACAGGGGTTCAGTGTATAACTGCAGAGTATATAGGACTGTACAGTATACAGGGGGTCAGTGTATAACTGCAGAGTATATAGGACTGTACAGTATACAGGGGGTCAGTGTATAACTGCAGAGTATATAGGACTGTACAGTATACAGGGGGTCAGTGTATAACTGCAGAGTATATAGGACTGTACAGTATACAGGGGTCAGTGTATATCTGCAGAGTATATAGGACTGTACAGTATACAGGGGTCAGTGTATAACTGCAGAGTATATAGGACTGTACAGTATACAGGGGGTCAGTGTATAACTGCAGAGTATATAGGACTGTATATAGGACCGTGACATTCTATCAGACGGTGAGATTGTATCAGACTGTGGCATTGTTTCAGACTGTGACATTGTATCAGACCATAGCATTGTATCAGACAGTGGCATTCTATCAGACGGTGACATTGTAGCAGACTGTGGCATTGTATCAGACGGTGGCATTGTATCAGACTGTGGCATTGTATCAGATGGTGGCATTGTATCAGACTGTGGCATTGTATCAGACGGTGGCATTGTATCAGACCGTGGCATTGTTTCAGACTGTGACATTGTATCAGACCATAGCATTGTATCAGACAGTGGCATTCTATCAGACGGTGACATTGTAGCAGACTGTGGCATTGTATCAGATGGTGGCATTGTATCAGACCGTGACATTGTATCAGACTGTGGCATTGTATCAGATGGTGGCATTGTATCAGACTGTGGCATTGTATCAGACGGTGGCATTGTATCAGACCGTGGCATTGTATCCGACTGTGGCATTGTATCAGACCGTGCATTGTATCAGACTGTGGCATTGTATCAGACCGTGCATTGTATCAGACCATAGCATTGTATCAGACCGTGGCATTGTATCAGACTGTGACATTGTATCCAGGGTTATCATATTATTGGAAAGTTTATACAACTACACTGACCAGCCATAACATTAAAACCACTTAGGCCTCTTGCACATAGCCGTAGTTGGCCCATGCTGCGGGCCGCAAATTGCGGCCCGCAGTACATGGGCACCGACCGTGGGGCAGCCGCAGCGGATTGCTGATCCGTTCACTTGAATGGGTCCGTGATCTGCCCATTCCGCAAAAAGATAGGACATGTTCTATTTTTTTTGCGGGACGGAAGTACGAATCAGAACACCACGGAGGCACCCCGTGGTGCTTCCGTAGTGTTCCGTTCCGTCATTCCCTTCTGCATCTCCGGATTTGCACAACCATTGAAATGAATGGGTCCGCATCCGTGATGCAGAATGTCCACGGAACGGTCCCTGTGTATTGCGGATCGGCAAATGCGGTCCGCAATACGGGCACGGGGAGCACACATTCGTGTGCAAGAGGCCTTAAAAGTGTGAAGTGTTTACCTGGTGACAATGGCGTCTGTCGGGTTGGGATAAATTAGGCAGCAGGTGACAGTCATTTATTGTAGCCGGTGGGATTATCTCCCATGAAATAAAAGATTGGGCAGTTGAAATTCAGCTACAGGCGGGGAGGGGGGGGCTTTAATCTTGATACATTGTATCTACTTTTATCCTAGAGGTGGGAAGTTTATATTTATTGTACATTGTTACATTGTATCCAGTGTTATCAGTGTTATATAAGTGGAAAATTTATATTTATGATGTCTGATTGTTACATTGTATCCAGTGTTATGCTATAAGTCCACATTCACATCACTGTTTAGTTTCTCAGAGATCCATTATTTCACACAGGAGATAAAAGTACTGCAGGGAGGATTTATTTCTTCTATTCTCTAAAATAAGGATCTTTGATTTTTTTTTTGTGATCTTCTGATGGCTCAGGAGAGTGGAAAACTAAACGGTGATGTGAATGTGGCCTAAGTGGGTAGTTTACATTTATGAAATATTGTTACATTGTATCAAGTGTGGTATAAGTGGGAAGTTTATATTTATGATGCATTGTTGTTACATTGTATCCAGTATCTATACAGCGGGGGCAGTGTGGTGGTAAGTGGTTTCTTCTCACATAGAGGGTCTCATTGTCTCATTATTAGTGCTGACATTTAATACAAGGGGCAGATAATATTAACCTGTCGATGTCCTGGCTGCTCTGAATCTGACTTGTTGACATCAGGGAGGAAAATCTGGAAACTCATTGAGGAAAAAGGAAGACCTGATGGGCCCCGAGGGGACACTTGACCTCTAATGATCGAGCATCCTGCTGATGGTAGAAGTGTCCGCAGGGCTCTTCATTAGATTGTATTACCTGTTGTTTCATATAATTGCTTCCCTGTCACTTGAAGTCTTTCCGTCTTTGTTCAGAATTGTATTCAGTTGTCCTATCTGTTGTAAAAGTTGGGTGACAACCAATATGGTGATCTTTACAGCTATAACAAGGGTTGTCACCCAGCCCTCCCTCACTCCAGTGTTCCTGCATAAGGCCTCTTGGACACAAACGTTTTTTTTTCAGTTTACGTTCCTTTTTTTGTGTTCTGTATACGGACCATATACGGAACCATTCATTTCAATGGATCCGCAAAAAAACGGAAGGTACTCCGTATAACTTCCATTTCGATATTTCTGTTTTTCTGTTCAAAGATAGAACATGTCCTTTTATTGTCCGCATAATGGACAAGGATAGTAATGTTCTATCAAGGGCCAGCTGTTCCATTCCGCAAAAAACGGAATGCACCTGGACGTCATCCGTATTTTTTGCGGATCCATTTTTGCGGGCCGCAAAACACTGAAAAAGCTATACGGTCGACCGTGCAACAGTAGGCCGATGAACAGACCTTGCTATTCGGCATCCAAGCTGAGATGCGGCGTTCTGTGCCCCGGGGCAGGGGTCGCTACTGCAGGGCACCACCCTGGCATCACCCGGCATCCACAGCACATGCCCCTTCACCCCTTCTTCATGCAAAGACCACATATCCTCGTCTTGTCCATATTGTGGACAATAATAAGCATTTCTACCACTGATCCTGTGAAAAAGGCGGCATATAGACAGACGGTATGTCCGTTTTATGGATCCACGGTTTGTGGACCGCCACATACATGCGGTCGTGAGGCCGCAGAGCTGTAATAAAGGTCATATTAATGGTCAGTCCGCCTTCCCAGAGGCCGATATAACGCAGAGATTGATTAGTTGCTATAATTTTATTGTTTATTTGAATTCGATGATTTCAGTAAAGGCGCCCTCTTTCTAACAGCTTTGCTTCAGCTGCTGGGAGTTGTAGTCCTACAGCAGGTGGTGGGCTGCTTTCCTGCTCTTTACCCCCATGGTTTCTATGTGTGGAGATTTTCCGCAGTAATTAGGAGTCACCGCTGTTCCTAGTGTCCTCATTTCACATTGCTTTATTCCTCTCGGCTCACATTGGGGGGAGTGAACACTAATGCAATTACTCCAGTTTTCTTGTGTAATTTTAAATAATTTGTTCCAAGTACTTTATAAAGGCCGCCACAATCCGCATGTGTTTGTAGTCTTGGGGCTTCATATTAGACCACCTGCACACGTTGCAGATTACGTGCGTTTTTTCTTCTCGGATTCTCGTGTGGAAAAAACGCAGCGTAGCACAGCACCAGCAAAGCGCAAGAGGCCAGACAAATCTCATGAACCTGCTGTGCGGATTTCACCCTTTTCAATGGAAGTGGAAACTGCGTAAATGTTATAAATAGTGTGGATTCATGTGCATTTTTTGTGCGGTTTTGGTGCAGATTTCTTTCGGATTTCCTGCTCACAAATCTAGGCACCCTTACGTTTCGGCAGGTATCCCCTCCCCGGATTGCTCTCCATTTCCTGAGCTTGCCTCTATTATCATTGACGTTTGGAGTATGACCTCTCAGGCGGGGGCTGTACGGTGACAAGGGCCACAGCTATGTGCCCCCTAATTAGTGTATAAGCGGCTGATAGAAAGTGGTTCCTGTCTGGAAGCCCCCCCTACTGGCCAAACCCAGCTGCGCAGGACGGCAGATACCCAACACATAGGGGTCCCCCGCCATCCCAGATGTGGGGAGCAGCGATACCAGACTCTGGTGCAATCAGTGATTCATCTTTGTTTGTAGGAATTCTGTTCTGGGAAAAGTGCGATAATTCCCGTCTGCGAGTACGAGATCGCTATCGCCTGACACGTTACCTGCACGGATCCGGTTACAATCAGATATTTCGGCCTTTTGTCTCGGCACAGAGCAGGGATTTGAGTAATGGGCCTGTGATCCCTGGTGACAGGTGATGTGCCAGCATGTTCTGCAGCGCTGTACCATGCAGAGGATTATATATCAGTGCAGGACAGTGGAGGACACATTGTAACAAACCCTCAGCTGGATGAGGCTTGGAGATATTTTCCGTCTCTGTAAGAACTTCCATTGAAGGACCCATGTAAATCCTGAAGTAAGTAAATGGCGGGCGGCGGGCTTCTCCTGTGCACTCTGTCATTTGCAGGCTATTTCTCTCCTTCCTCCGGTAATTATCCGCTGCAGCCTCCTCTGCTCCGCCCGGCAGGGACGCCCCGAATCTCCTCTGTCTGTGCCCCCCTGCAGACACAGAGCGGGGGCAGGAGCTGCGTCACACCAGGCCTGTCCCACCTGACAGGAGATGGGTTTTGTGGTACTCCGAACATTCTCCATCCTGGGGCACATTTTATAATCTGTTTTAATCTGGCGCAACTTTAGAACGGCACCAGATTTATTACAGCCGCTCCAGCTGATGATACATGTGGTACAGGGGGAGACACCCCTGCTCTGACCCATATTGTGCACATCCGGGACAGGAGAGGAATTTCTGAGAATTATGGGGGTCAGATATACGCCAGTTTTGAGACTGCGACTTTTCCCCGCTTGCTCCAGGTTTAAATTGCTGGTCTTAATAAATGACTCCCTATGTAGTTAGCTTGTAGGATTGTCTACACCGATACATTGCAACAAGCCCTCAGAGCTGTGAGAAAACGACTAGTAGTTTTTGGCCTCCATTCACTGACAGAAAGCAGAGATCTTGCCTTGGTGAGGCACTGCTGCACAGACATGTCAGTCAATCACCTCCCTCTCGGCTCCTTCTTCCTGCGACTCCTGTAAATACTTAGTGTTTTGAAACTAAATTCCCAGCAAATCTGACATTCCTGCTCCTGGGGGAGGGAAGCGGCTCGGCCCCCAGACTGTGGCCCTGGCTTATCGCATCTGTGGGCGCAGCGTCCAAATGAGCTGCTCAAAGATAAACAGGAAATCATAATTACAGCGCACAAAGTGGAAGAGCTATCTATAGAATGGAGGCGAATACTGAATCTGACGCTCCACTCTCACCCGGGAGAAAGTAACTGCAGGAAATGTGCAGCTTCCCGAATACAGACTGATGATGGTACATGCACCAGGAGAAGCCCTGGACCACAGCGCTCGTACGGAGGAGAGGCCGTAAAGCGCTCATACAGAGGAAAGGCCGTAAAGCGCTCATACAGAGGAGAGGCCGTACAGCGCTCATACAGAGGAGAGGCCGTACAGCGCTCATACAGAGGAGAGGCCGTAAAGCACTCATACAAAGGAGAGGCCTACAGTGCTCATACAGAGGAGAGGCCGTACAGCGCTCATACAGAAGAGAGGCTGTACAGCGCTTATACAGAAGAGAGGCCGTACAGCGCTCATACAGAGGAGAGGCCGTACAGCGCTCATACAGAGGAGAGGCCGTAAAGCACTCATACAGAGGAGAGGTCGTAAAGTGCTCATACGGAGGAGAGGCCGTAAAGCGCTCATACAGAGGATAGGCCGTACAGCGCTCATACAAAGGAGAGGCCGTAAAGCGCTCATACAGAGGAGAGGCCGTACAGCGCTCATACAGAGGAGAGGCCGTACAGCGCTCATACAGAGGAGAGGCTGTACAGCGCTCATACAGAGGAGAGGCCGTACAGCACTCACACAAAGGAGAGGCAGTAAAGCACTCATACACAGAGGAGAGGCAGTAAAGCACTCATACACAGAGGAGAGGCAGTACAGCTCTCATACAGAGGAGAGGCAGTACAGCGCTTATACAAAAGAGAGGCCGTACAGCGCTCATACAGAGGAGAGGCCGTATAGCGCTCATACAGAGGAGAGGCCGTACAGCGCTCATACAGAGGAGAGGCCGTAAAGCGTTCATACAGAGGAGAGGCCTACAGCGCTCATACAGAGGAGAGGCCGTACAGCGCTCATACAGAGGAGAGGCCGTACAGCGCTCACACACAGAGGAGAGGCCGTGCAGCGCTCACACACAGAGGAGAGGCCGTGCAGCGCTCACACACAGAGGAGAGGCCGTACAGCGCTCATACAGAGGAGAGGCCGTATAGCGCTCATACAGAGGAGAGGCCGTACAGCGCTCATACACAGAGGAGAGGCTGTACAGCGCTCATACAGAGGAGAGGCCGTACAGCGCTCATACAGAGGAGAGGCCGTATAGCGCTCATACAGAGGAGAGGCCGTACAGCGCTCATACAGAGGAGAGGCCGTAAAGCGTTCATACAGAGGAGAGGCCTACAGCGCTCATACAGAGGAGAGGCCGTACAGCGCTCATACAGAGGAGAGGCCGTACAGCGCTCACACACAGAGGAGAGGCCGTGCAGCGCTCACACACAGAGGAGAGGCCGTGCAGCGCTCACACACAGAGGAGAGACCGTACAGCGCTCATACAGAAGAGAGGCCGTACAGCGCTCATACAGAGGAGAGGCCGTACAGCGCTCATACACAGAGGAGAGGCTGTACAGCGCTCATACAGAGGAGAGGGCGTACAGCGCTCATACAGAGGAGAGGCCGTACAGCGCTCATACAGAGGAGAGGCCGTACAGCGCTCATACAGAGGAGAGGCCGTACAGCGCTCATACAGAGGAGAGGCCGTACAGCGCTCATACAGAGAAGAGGCCGTACAGCGCTCATACACAGAGGAGAGGCCGTACAGCGCTCATACAGAGGAGAGGGCGTACAGCGCTCATACAGAGGAGAGGGCGTACAGCGCTCATACAGAGGAGAGGCCGTACAGCGCTCATACACAGAGGAGAGGCCGTACAGCGCTCATACACAGAGGAGAGGCCGTACAGCGCTCATACATAGGAGAGGCCATACAGCGCTCATACAGAGGAGAGGCCGTACAGCACTCATACAGAGGAGAGGGCGTACAGCGCTCATACAGAGGAGAGGGCGTAGAGCGCTCATACAGAGGAGAGGCCGTACAGCGCTCATACACAGAGGAGAGGCCGTACAGCGCTCATACACAGAGGAGAGGCCGTACATCGCTCATACATAGGAGAGGCCATACAGCGCTAATACAGAGGAGAGGCCGTACAGCGCTCATACAGAGGAGAGGCCGTACAGCGCTCATACAGAGGAGAGGTCGTACAGCGCTCATACACAGAGGAGAGGCCGTACAGCGCTCATACAGAGGAGAGGCCGTACAGCGCTCATACAGAGGAGAGGTCGTACATCGCTCATACACAGTGGAGAGACTCGTCACAGGTATCTGGAGCCATGCTGACTGCAGCTGCTGGAAGGTGTGTCGGAGGATCCATAGAGTGAACACGAGGATCGAGCAGGTCCACAGATGCTCACTTGGGTTATTACTTGGAAGTCTTGCTCATGTTCTTCCCACCAATGTCAGACATTTCTAGCCATGTGACATGTCGCATTGACTTGCTGGAAGATCCTACCCGCCCCAGGGGAGACAATCAGCATTTATGGGTGTATGTGATCTGCAAGAAGGGATTCATTCAGTGGTCCAGAGAATGTCGGGAAAACCTTCTCCCGACCATTTCGATGGCCCCACCAGCTTGTGTTCTTCCAGCAATGGCTGCAGGGTGTTCCCTCGCTGATGTTTCTCTCCTGACACGCCAACGTCCATCCTTTCCACGAAGCAGAAAACCTGACTCATCGGAGAAGACGACCCTTTACCAATCGGCAATCGATCGAGTCAAATTCCGATACCGCCACAAAAACGGAAGCCTTTTTCTGCTGATGCAGCTTCATTATCAGAGGAGTAGTGACCGTCCGCTTGCTCCGGAGCCTTATACACAGTAGGGCTCTCTGAACTCATCTGGTCGCCCCTCGTTCATTTTGGCGGTGAGCTGCTCCGCTGTGGCACGTTGCTCCGCCCTCGCGCACTTTAATAGCCGACGTTCTCCTCTAATATCAATGGCACGTGGTGCGCCATGGTTTCCATGTCATTTAAACAGGATGGCGCCATTTGTCCACTCCCGATACACCTTCACCACATCAGCAGAGAACAGTTCACTGCGCGGTGTCAGAAATACCGCCACCCGACCACGAAAGCCAGTAGACATAACTGCAGCGCCCATGTCCTGTCCGTGGCTACAGGGTAGTAACCCCCATACACCGGCCACAGTGACATCACCGCTCGCAGTATACATCAGTACTAGGGCACTAGGGGAGCGTACATGACATCCTTATCACGCTGGCATCTCACAGTGACATAAGGCACGTCACACGGCGTCACACGTGACATAATAACACGCTGTGCGTCCTGTCACACCATCATCATGTTACTGCCATCTTCACAGTCATTTACCAGTCTAACAGCGCAACGTATGTCTTATTATCCCCGGAACAGGGTCAGTGGTAACCATGGCAACAGCCTCTGCCAGGCGTAGTGTGAAATACGTGCCAAATCTGCCGCTTGCACATGTTGCGGGTTCTGCTGCAGAAAATGCCGTCCCACGGGGACAAACCCTAACAGTTTACAGCTGGGAACAGGGACATTTTCTAGAGGGGCGCAGGCGTTCTCCACTGGAAAAACGTGCCACAGAAAAGCAGTGGGAGGCGGTTTCCACATGGAGTCGGCATAGTTTTTCGGAGTGGAATCCATGCGGAAATCTGTGCATTAAATCCACTGTGTGAACAAGGCCTTACAAGCGCGGGGTTTATAATGGAAAGTTTTTTGATTTACATTACCTTTTCACTCAGGATTTGCAATATCTCTGCTTGCTGTTGATGAAGTTAACATCCTTGTTTATACTCGTGTCTGTAAATCTGTCCTACTTCTCACAGCTGGGGGTTTGTTACAGTTCTATCCACTCCTTTCAGTGTTACAGAACCTGGCCTGCAGACTAATACATTTCGCCTGCGCTGATACATTGTAGCAGACTGTCATATCTGCCTGGCGATCCGTCCGTTCTTTCTGGTTGTGGCCAAACACCCTTCTGTGGCACGAGGCAGCGCCGCGGTGACGGGGGCCTGGGCCCTGGGGCCCTCACGTCTTTGTATACCCACTGTGGAGACCCCCGCCCCAGCTGAGACGCCGTGAGTAAACGGTCCTTTACCTGCTCAGACGAGAGCCACTTCCTTAAAAAATTAATCTTCAGATTCCGTGAAGAAGTGCAGAAGTAAAAGCGGAAACGCAGCAGAGGGCACTTACCGCGGGAAACAGTGAAAGCAGAAGCAGGACCACCGTCGATCACGGCCACATAGGCTATATGGAATCCCACTATAGTAACTGTGTCCTTCGCCGTCCCCTGCACCGCTGCACACTCTGTTCATCCTGAGCTCCCTGGTTCATGAATACGTGACACTGTAAGTGCGTTTTAGCATCAGTGGCACTTCTTTCTATCCAGCGTCTGATAATCCAGAATGTTTGCTGATCCGGCACGAGGGCTATACGGTAATAGTTGGATGGTTGGTCACACCCCTCCCCCGCTGCCCCACCTAAAGGCCTGCGCTGACTTTCTGCAGGGCTCGGCTCGTCCTGGGATTCCTTCTCGTACAATGGATGTGTTTTTAGAAGCCGGGCCCCGCGTCAGGTGACCGCAGTATTTTTAGGCTTCTTTATAACAGTGAGGGGCATTGTCTGTCAGGTTTATATTGGGGGACCCCTCATGTCTCCCCCCCGCTGATTGTCCACGATTCTCCTGGTCACCGGCCCTTTAATGGCCTCATTGTGTTTTTGCTACAATAGAAATGAAAGTAAACAGTATTTTTAGAGGCCCCTTGGGTGGGAGCGTTCCCCATCGAGGACCCTATTGTTCTTGGCGTGCCCTTCCTGCCCCGGACTCCTCACGTCATCAGCAGATATCCAGATCTTTTGAAGTCGCTGTTGATGTAGTTTTCTGCGGGGCTCCCTCAGAAGTGCGACCTGCCCTGATTGATAGGGCCCTATGGGGTCTGGACATGGGCGTAGCTATAGGGGGTGCAGAGGTAGCAGTCACTACCGGGCCCAGGAGCCTGAGGGGCCCCAAAGACACTTGTCCCGCATAAGAAGACACACAAAGCACTGAGGGAAGGGGGCCCAAGCTGAACTCTTGCACCAGGGCCCATGAGCCGTTAGCTACACCCCTGGGTCTGGGTAGAGGGCCCCAGTCCAGCAGTGACTGGTATGGACATGTGTAGGCCTCGGCCTCATATGATGGGGTGAGAACACGGTGCGGGCACCCTTGTCCTGGAGTTTGGGGTGCAGAAGCATCAGCGACACCATGGGGGGCATTTTCAGTTCCTACTTGGTTTGTTAAAACCAGTGATAAATAAGGTAATAATTGTGAATTCTGCTTGCTGACAGTGAATGACCAACGCCTGAAAATCTGCACAGACCTGTGCTATATCACAGCTGAGGGTTTGTTACAGTTATATCCAGTGAAGTCAATCCTCAGGGAGCTAAACACATCAGCAGCAAAAGATTCTGTCCTGCTGTTTGTTTCAATGTATCGGTGCAGGTAACAGGTATCAGTCTGGAGTCCAAGCTGTTTATATCACAGACGACGGTGCAGATTGGACACAATTGTAACAACCCCTCAGCTGTGAGAAGTCGTGAAGATGTGAAACATAAATTCTATTAGAAAGTTTGCATGTGATGAGCTTTTAGTTATGGCTGGGCGTATATACTTTTTATTACTCTGATGCATCTAGAATAAATAATCTTGATTAAAAATCTCCTACCGCTTTGTGTACACAGCTCCTATGCAGATCTATGTGTCTCCATGGTAGTGCACCACAGGCAAACCCCGTCAAGTCTGATCCTGGAGTAACTTGTCCTCGTATGTTTACAAGCAGTAGTCACAGATGGAAGAGAGTGACACATGACTGCGCAAGGGATGTTTGTAGTCTGTTACCATGGAGACACATAAGTATGCATAAGAGCTGTATACACTAAGTGGGAGGATATTTGTAATAAAGACTAAAAGCTCCTCTGATAGAAATTATATATATCGGCCCCAATACGGCACGTAACTCTGTTGTGGGATCTTCTGTCCGGTAATATTAGGCCCCTGTATATTTCCCAGTAAATCCTTATTTATGGGACATTTGTCCTAAACAGATACAGACCCTGGACAAGACCCCCTAAACTGATAGAGACTTTAGATCAGACCCCCTAAACTGATAGAGACCCCAGATCAGACCGCCTAAACTGATAGAGACCCCAGATCAGACCCCCGAAAGTGATAGAGACCACAGATCAGACCCCCTAAACTGATAGAGACCCCAGATCAGACCCTGAAAGTGATAGAGACCCCAGATACGACCCCCTAAACTGATAGAGACCACAGATCAGACCCCCTAAACTGATACAGACCCCAGATCAGACCCCCGAAAGTGATAGAGACCCCAGATCAGACCCCCTAAACTGATAGAGACCCCAGATCAGACCCCCTAAACTGATGGAGAAACCAGATCAGACCCTGAAAGTGATAGAGACCCCAGATACGACCCCCTAAAGTGATAGAGACCCCAGATCAGACCCCCTAAACTGATAGAGACCCTAGATCTGACCCCTAAACAGATACAGACCCCTCCCCGTACCAGACCTCCTATATACAACGCAGAACAGACCCCTAACCTAATACCGACCCCCCCCCCATTGTAATATCTGACATCTACAAACAGTCCTTGTTGCCCAGAGCAACCAATCAGAGCGCAGCTTTCATCTCTTTAGCTGCTGGGAGGAAATGAAAGCTGCGCTCTGATTGGTTGCTATGGGTGACAAGGCTCGTTCTTCACCTGACAATGAGAAGGGATAATAAGGAGGAGGAGGATGATGAGGGTTTTCCTTACTGATGATTTCAGATTAGAGGGGTTTTCCAGAACTTTCCTGAGGAGAAGCCAAGTGTTTAATACTGGAAAATCCCTTTCAGGGTGAATTGGTGACTGAGGTGACATTTTGTACTGAAGTCACTTTCCTGTGCTTACGGTACTTACCTGCCCCTGGACACGCCCCTATCCTAACAGGTAACATAAGCCCCGCCCAAATCCCTAGGGCATCATGAATTTAGGACTGTAGACAGCTCTGTGATTGGCTGCTGTGGTCCTGTGATGTCATTGTTTTTAGCAGCAGCAATAATCTTCAGATTAGATGAGGTAAGTGCACATACACATCTGTAAGCCCAGCCCCTTACCAATGGCATGTAGGCCCTGCCCCTGGGAATTCTCCCCCCCCCCCCCCTAATCTGGGAACACCCACTTTTGGATTAGGTTTGCTTTAGCTCCACCCATTTTTTGGCCATGGACATCTCTAATTTGCTAGGACTGTCTCTGAAAATCAGGGACCATCCCGCCAAATTCAGGACAGTTGTCAACACCTGCCCATAGATCACTATAAGCAACCATTTTGGACCACATTTGTATAAACTCCACCCACTTTTGGGCCACTTTGCAGGAAGATTCTGTGAAAAGTGCTGTAAATGGGCGTGCCTTATGCATATGAGCCAAAAAGCGGGCTTTTCTGGGAGGTTTTGTGGGTTTTTCATGGCTGAATGTGGTTACGCAGACGCGTCGGGACTCCGTACGCCGCCATATGGCACAGTCTGCTGTGTGTGAACCTGGACTGAGGCCTCGGCACCAAGGGGGTCCGAACGGTTCTGCACTACCGAGCCATAACATGCTGCATACTCCCAGCTTTTCCGGAGTGGAACTTTTTCTGGGCATTAACACCCCCCTTTTCTAAGGCCACATCCCCTTTATTATAGGTCAGACCCCTTTTCTAAGGCCACATCCCCTTTATTATAGGTCACACCCCTTTTCTAAGGCCACATCCCCTTTATTATAGGTCGCACCCCTTTTCTAAGGCCACATCCCCTTTATTATAGGTCAGACCCCTTTTCTAAGGCCACATCCCCTTTATTATAGGTCACACCCCTTTTCTAAGGCCACATCCCCTTTATTATAGGTCGCACCCCTTTTCTAAGGCCACATCCCCTTTATTATAGGTCAGACCCCTTTTCTAAGGCCACATCCCCTTTATTATAGGTTGCACCCCTTTTCTAAGGCCATATCCCCTTTATTATAGGTCACACCCCTTTTCTAAGGCCACATCCCCTTTATTATAGGTCGCACCCCTTTTCTAAGGCCATATCCCCTTTATTATAGGTCACACCCCTTTTCTAAGGCCACATCCCCTTTATTATAGGTCACACCCCTTTTTTAAGGCCACATCCCCTTTATTATAAGTCACACCCCTTTTCTAAGGCCATGTCCCCTTTTTTATAGGTCACACCCCTTTTCTAAGGCCACATCCCCTTTATTATAGGTCACACCCCTTTACTAAGGCCACATCCCCTTTATTATAGGTCACACCCCTTTTCAAAGGCTACCTCCCCTTTATTATAGGTCACACCCCTTTTCTAAGGCCACCTCCCCTTTATTATATGTCACACCCCTTTTCTAAGGCCACATCCCCTTTATTATAGGTCGCACCCCTTTTCTAAGGCCATATCCCCTTTATTATAGGTCACACCCCTTTTCTAAGGCCACATCCCCTTTATTATAGGTCACACCCCCTTCTAAGGCCACATCCCCTTTATTATAAGTCACACCCCTTTTCTAAGGCCACGTCCCCTTTTTATAGGTCACACCCCTTTTCTAAGGCCACATCCCCTTTATTATAGGTCACACCCCTTTTCTAAGGCCACGTCCCCTTTATTATAGGTCAGACCCCTTTTCTAAGGCCACATCCCCTTTATTATAGGTCACACCCCTTTTCTAAGGCCACATCCCCTTTATTATAGGTCACACCCCTTTTCTAGGGCCTCCCTTTTATAATAGAGCAGGTGGTCTGGGGTAGTGAAGGGGTCAGTGGTAGATCCAGGCTTTGGGGGGGGGGGTTGTTGTCACATAGGGGTCCTACATATAAACATGATAAGCGATGACCTCGTGACCTTGCAGGGCAGCCGCACTCGTCATCGGTCCCCACTGTATGACATCATGCCTGCAGACCACCGTGGACCCCCAAGCACAGAGCCCCCATTATTGTTCTGGCAGTGATTGCATTAGGACGGAAGGGTTAAAGGTTCGGCAGCAGAGCGGTCTCCAACGCGCCTCTCGCTGACAAATAAGCGATTGTCCCCCTCGCTGCCGCGTCCGGGAGACATGAAAGGCGTGTTTGTTGCCGGTTCCTCCGAATTCTGAAATCTTGTAATGAAAGTTAATGGCAGATGTGGAGAAGCTGGAGAATGACAAGCGGCCATTATACAGGACAATGCGCTGTGTGTGCGCGGCATAACCTGACCGCTGTCTGCTCCGCGCACAGAGACACAGACCCTCTGCTGTGTGCAGCCAGCACATTATACGCGTATTACAGCTCCAACCGGATGTAGGGCTGCGACAACCTCTCAGACAGGATATACAGGCAGGTTGTCAGCAGTAATAGATGTTCCTGTAGTATAAGGTGTGGATCTCATGTCTGATCACATGTCATTATATCAGTGATGTCACCAGCAGGGGGCGGGGCTGTGACTACCTCTCAGACATGATATACAGGCAGGTTGTCAGCAGTGATAAATGTTCCTGTAGTATAAGGTGTGTGGATCTCATGTCTGATCACATGTCATTATATCAGTGATGTCATCAGCAGGGGGCGGGGCTGTGACTACCCCTCAGACAGGATATACAGGCAGGTTGTCAGCAGTAATAGATGTTCCTGTAGTATAAGGTGTGGATCTCATGTCTGATCACATGTCATTATATCAGTGATGTCACCAGCAGGGGGCGGGGCTGTGACTACCTCTCAGACATGATATACAGGCAGGTTGTCAGCAGTAATAGATGTTCCTGTAGTATAAGGTGTGGACCTCATGTCTGATCTCATGTCATTATATCAGTGATGTCATCAGCGGGGGGCGGGGCTGTGACTACCTCTCAGACATGGTATACAGGCAGGTTGTCAGCAGTAATAGATGTTCCTGTAGTATAAGGTGTGGATCTCATGTCTGATCACATGTCATTATATCAGTGATGTCATCAGCGGGGGGCGGGGCTGTGACTACCTCTCAGACAGGATATACAGGCAGGTTGTCAGCAGTAATAGATGTTCCTGTAGTATAAGGTGAGGATCTCATGTCTGATCACATGTCATTATATCAGTGATGTCATCAGCAGGGGCGGGGCTGTGACTACCCCTCAGACAGGATATACAGGCAGGTTGTCAGCAGTGATAGATGTTCCTGTAGTATAAGGTGTGGATCTCATGTCTGATCACATGTCATTATATCAGTGATGTCATCAGCAGGGGCGGGGCTGTGACTACCTCTCAGACAGGATATACAGGCAGGTTGTCAGCAGTAATAGATGTTCCTGTAGTATAAGGTGTGGATCTCATGTCTGATCACATGTCATTATATCAGTGATGTCATCAGCAGGGGCGGGGCTGTGACTACCTCTCAGACAGGATATACAGGCAGGTTGTCAGCAGTAATAGATGTTCCTGTAGTATAAGGTGTGGATCTCATGTCTGATCACATGTCATTATATCAGTGATGTCATCAGCAGGGGCGGGGCTGTGACTACCTCTCAGACAGGATATACAGGCAGGTTGTCAGCAGTAATAGATGTTCCTGTAGTATAAGGTGTGGATCTCATGTCTGATCACATGTCATTATATCAGTGATGTCATCAGCAGGGGCGGGGCTGTGACTACCTCTCAGACAGGATATACAGGCAGGTTGTCAGCAGTAATAGATGTTCCTGTAGTATAAGGTGTGGATCTCATGTCTGATCACATGTCATTATATCAGTGATGTCATCAGCAGGGGCGGGGCTGTGACTACCTCTCAGACAGGATATACAGGCAGGTTGTCAGCAGTAATAGATGTTCCTGTAGTATAAGGTGTGGATCTCATGTCTGATCACATGTCATTATATCAGTGATGTCATCAGCAGGGGCGGGGCTGTGACTACCTCTCAGACAGGATATACAGGCAGGTTGTCAGCAGTAATAGATGTTCCTGTAGTATAAGGTGTGGATCTCATGTCTGATCACATGTCATTATATCAGTGATGTCATCAGCAGGGGCGGGGCTGTGACTACCTCTCAGACAGGATATACAGGCAGGTTGTCAGCAGTAATAGATGTTCCTGTAGTATAAGGTGTGGATCTCATGTCTGATCACATGTCATTATATCAGTGATGTCATCAGCAGGGGACGGGGCTGTGACTACCTCTCAGACAGGATATACAGGCAGGTTGTCAGCAGTAATAGATGTTCCTGTAGTATAAGGTGTGGATCTCATGTCTGATCACATGTCATTATATCAGTGATGTCATCAGCAGGGGCGGGGCTGTGACTACCTCTCCAGACAGGATATACAGGCAGGTTGTCAGCAGTAATAGATGTTCCTGTAGTATAAGGTGTGGATCTCATGTCTGATCACATGTCATTATATCAGTGATGTCATCAGCAGGGGCGGGGCTGTGACTACCTCTCAGACAGGATATACAGGCAGGTTGTCAGCAGTAATAGATGTTCCTGTAGTATAAGGTGTGGATCTCATGTCTGATCACATGTCATTATATCAGTGATGTCATCAGCAGGGGGCGGGGCTGTGACTACCTCTCAGACAGGATATACAGGCAGGTTGTCAGCAGTAATAGATGTTCCTGTAGTATAAGGTGTGGATCTCATGTCTGATCACATGTCATTATATCAGTGATGTCATCAGCAGGAGGCGGGGCTGTGACTACCTCTCAGACAGGATATACAGGCAGGTTGTCAGCAGTAATAGATGTTCCTGTAGTATAAGGTGTGGATCTCATGTCTGATCACATGTCATTATATCAGTGATGTCATCAGCAGGGGCGGGGCTGTGACTACCTCTCAGACAGGATATACAGGCAGGTTGTCAGCAGTAATAGATGTTCCTGTAGTATAAGGTGTGGATCTCATGTCTGATCACATGTCATTATATCAGTGATGTCATCAGCAGGGGGCGGGGCTGTGACTACCCCTCAGACAGGATATACAGGCAGGTTGTCAGCAGTAATAGATGTTTCTGTAGTATAAGGTGTGTGGATCTCATGTCTGATCACATGTCATTATATCAGTGATGTCATCAGCAGGGGGCGGGGCTGTGACTACCTCTCAGACAGGATATACAGGCAGGTTGTCAGCAGTAATAGATGTTCCTGTAGTATAAGGTGTGTGGATCTCATGTCTGATCACATGTCATTATATCAGTGATGTCATCAGCAGGGGGCGGGGCTGTGACTACCTCTCAGACAGGATATACAGGCAGGTTGTCAGCAGTAGTGGGTGGTGTTGCTGGGACCCGCAGTGACGGATCCCGCGTTCTCAGTGTTAATCCGCTTCCTGTTGCTTGTGATAAGATTTGCTTTGAAGTTGTGGAATCTCCTTCTGCTCGGAGCCAAGTCTTATAAATAGCGGCTCCTCAGAGCGAGCGTTACTGGAATGATGAATGGACTAGCGCTAGAGGGGGTCGCAGCGCGTTCCCCCATAGACAACCACCACCCCCATCGTGGGGTTCACATATACAGAGAAGTCCTGCGCCTTCTGATTCATGAATACAATAATAGAACCACAGTGAACACTGACACAGTTAGGGTACTTTCACACTTGCGGCATGGCTATCCGGCAGGTTGTTCCGGCAGGTGAACTGCCCGCCGGATCCGCCATGCTGCAAGTACCCGTGTGCTGCCGTGCTGTCGCTCCGCCCTCATTGATTATAATGAGGTGGAGGCGGAGCTACGACGCAGGACGGCAGTGCACGGCCGGAGATTGCCGGACTAAAAAGTACTGCAGGTGGGACTTTTTAGTCTGACGATCACTGCCGTGCTGCGCCGTAGCTCCGCCCCCCACCCCCATTATAGTCAATGGGGACGGAGCGGCAGCACACGGGTACTTGTGGCATGGCGTTGGGCTTAGATCCCTCAGCAGTCAGTATCACACGTTGGGCTTAGATCCCTCAGCAGTCAGTATCACACGTTGGGCTTAGATCCCTCAGCAGTCAGTATCACACGTTGGGCTTAGATCCCTAGCAGTCAGTATCACAGGTTGGGCTTAGATTCCTCAGCAGTCAGTATCACACGTTGGGCTTAGATACCTCAGCAGTCAGTATCACACGTTGGGCTTAGATACCTCAGCAGTCAGTATCACAGGTTGGGCTTGGATCCCTCAGCAGTCAGTATCACACGTTGGGCTTAGATCCCTCAGCAGTCAGTATCACACGTTGGGCTTAGATCTCTAGCAGTCAGTATCACAGGTTGGGCTTAGATTCCTCAGCAGTCAGTATCACACGTTGGGCTTAGATACCTCAGCAGTCAGTATCACACGTTGGGCTTAGATCCCTCAGTAGTCAGTATCACACGTTGGGCTTAGATCCCTCAGCAGTCAGTATCACAGGTTGGGCTTAGATCCCTCAGCAGTCAGTATCACACGTTGGGCTTAGACCCCTCAGCAGTCGGTATCACACGTTGGGCTTAGATCCCTCAGCAGTCAGTATCACAGGTTGGGCTTAGATCCCTCAGCAGTCAGTATCACACGTTGGGCTTAGATCCCTCAGCAGTCAGTATCACAGGTTGGGCTTAGATTCCTCAGCAGTCAGTTGGTTAGATCCTCAGCAGTCGCACACGTTGGGCTTAGATCCTCAGCAGTCAGTATCACGTGGGCTTAGATCCCTCAGCAGTCAGTATCACACGTTGGGCTTAGATTCCTCAGCAGTCAGTATCACACGTTGGGCTTAGATCCCTCAACAGTCAGTATCACACGTTGGGCTTAGATCCCTCAGCAGTCAGTATCACACGTTGGGCTTAGATCCCTCAGCAGTCAGTATAACACGTTGGGCTTAGATCCCTCAGCAGTCAGTATCACTGCGCTGGGCTTAGATCCCTCAGCAGTCAGTATCACACGTTGGGCCGATCCTCAGCAGTCAGTATCTCGTTGGGCTTAGATCCTCAGCAGTCAGTATCACACGTTGGGCTTAGATCCCTCAGCAGTCAGTATCACACGTTGGGCTTAGATCCCTCAGCAGTCAGTATAACACGTTGGGCTTAGATCCCACAGCAGTCAGTATCACACGTTGGGCTTAGATCCCTCAGCAGTCAGTATCACACGTTGGGCTTAGATCCCTCAGCAGTCAGTATCACACGGGTTTAGATCCCTCAGCAGTCAGTATCACACGTTGGGCTTAGATCCCTCAGCAGTCAGTATCACACGGGTTTAGATCCCTCAGCAGTCAGTATCACACGTTGGGCTTAGATCCCTCAGCAGTCAGTATCACACGTTGGGCTTAGATCCCTCAGCAGAAGACTCTTAGTGTGCCCCTCTCTGCAGGGTAATCAGTCTCATGTGCTCAGACGCCTCCTTCCTGGGATTTGATCTCGGATTCGTTTCCAGGACATTTTTGATGTAATTAGAAGCAAATGAAATATTTCCCTGATGTGAACAGATCCGCTTCTCTGGACGTCAGCGCCGATTGGGCGCAGGATCCGGACGTGATGTTCACTCTTCACCCTGACCCAACATTCAGCTAATGTATTCATGAGGATGTAGAGGTATCAAGGAAGTCAGAGGCACACTGCACCTCATGCCTCACTGCATCTTATAGTCTTCCAAGAATTCATGAGATTTAATACTTGCAGCCACTAACCGCAGCAGCGCAGAGTTGTTGTTACACTGGCCGGGGAATACTGTAGTGTAAACCATGGTGGATGACTACATGACATTTAGGAGGATAGCCACCGCTGTCTCTTATCACCAGAACTACTATAAATGAGGATTTTAGGACGTGTGAGACTTCCCACTACTCAAGAGGTCCTGGCCCCCAATCACAGCCTGAAATCTGCCCCGTGGAGGGGGGAATAGGAACCACACCGACGGGAAAGACACTGACATCTCAAGATGAACGAGAGCGTAAACCGATCATGGGCTGAGCGCCTCCCACAGCTGCCTGTAAGTGGTACTGTACAGTGTCCATATATACCGGAGAAGTGGTACTGTACAGTGTCCATATATACCGGAGAAGTGGTACTGTGCAGTGACCATATATACAGGAGAAGTGGTACTGTGCAGTGTCCATATATACAGGAGAAGTGGTACTGTACAGTGTCCATATATACCGGAGAAGTGGTACTGTGCAGTGACCATATATACAGGAGAAGTGGTACTGTGCAGTGTCCATATATACCGGAGAAGTGGTACTGTGCAGTGTCCATATATACCGGAGAAGTGGTACTGTGCAGTGTCCATATATACAGGAGAAGTGGTACTGTGCAGTGACCATATATACAGGAGAAGTGGTACTGTGCAGTGACCATATATACAGGAGAAGTGGTACTGTGCAGTGTCCATATATACCGGAGAAGTGGTACTGTGCAGTGTCCATATATACAGGAGAAGTGGTACTGTACAGTGTCCATATATACCGGAGAAGTGGTACTGTGCAGTGACCATATATACAGGAGAAGTGGTACTGTGCAGTGTCCATATATACAGGAGAAGTGGTACTGTGCAGTGACCATATATACAGGAGAAGTGGTACTGTGCAGTGTCCATATATACCGGAGAAGTGGTACTGTGCAGTGTCCATATATACCGGAGAAGTGGTACTGTGCAGTGTCCATATATACAGGAGAAGTGGTACTGTGCAGTGACCATATATACAGGAGAAGTGGTACTGTGCAGTGACCATATATACAGGAGAAGTGGTACTGTGCAGTGTCCATATATACCGGAGAAGTGGTACTGTGCAGTGTCCATATATACCGGAGAAGTGGTACTGTACAGTGTCCATATATACCGGAGAAGTGGTACTGTACAGTGTCCATATATACCGGAGAAGTGGTACTGTGCAGTATATATATATACAGAATAAGAGCAGATACTGAGGATTACACCCAGTAAATAGGAGAAGTGGTACTGTGCAGTGTATATATATACAGAATAAGAGCAGATACTGAGGATTACACCCGGTATACAGGACAGGAGAAGTGGTACTGTGCAGTGTATATATACAGAATAAGAGCAGATACTGAGGATTACACCCGGTATACAGGACAGGAGAAGTGGTACTGTGCAGTGTATATATATATACAGAATAAGAGCAGATACTGAGGATTACACCCAGTATACAGGAGAAGTGGTACTGTGCAGTGTATATATACAGAATAAGAGCAGATACTGAGGATTACACCCAGTATACAGGAGAGGAGAAGTGGTACTGTGCAGTGTATATATATACAGAATAAGAGCAGATACTGAGGATTACACCCAGTATACAGGACAGGAGAAGTGGTACTGTGCAGTGTATATATATACAGAATAAGAGCAGATACTGAGGATTACACCCAGTATACAGGACAGGAGAAGTGGTACTGTGCAGTGTATATATACAGAATAAGAGCAGATACTGAGGATTACACCCAGTATACAGGACAGGAGAGTGGTACTGTGCAGTGTATATATATACAGAATAAGAGCAGATACTGAGGATTACACCCAGTATACAGGAGAAGTGGTACTGTGCAGTGTATATATATACAGAATAAGAGCAGATACTGAGGATTACACCCAGTATACAGGAGAAGTGGTACTGTGCAGTGTATATATATACAGAATAAGAGCAGATACTGAGGATTACACCCGGTATACAGGACAGGAGAAGTGGTACTGTGCAGTGTATATATATACAGAATAAGAGCAGATACTGAGGATTACACCCAGTATACAGGACAGGAGAAGTGGTACTGTGCAGTGTATATATATACAGAATAAGAGCAGATACTGAGGATTACACCCGGTATACAGGACAGGAGAAGTGGTACTGTGCAGTGTATATATATACAGAATAAGAGCAGATACTGAGGATTACACCCAGTATACAGGACAGGAGAAGTGGTACTGTGCAGTGTATATATATACAGAATAAGAGCAGATACTGAGGATTACACCCAGTATACAGGACAGGAGAAGTGGTACTGTGCAGTGTATATATACAGAATAAGAGCAGATACTGAGGATTACACCCAGTATACAGGACAGGAGAAGTGGTACTGTGCAGTGTATATATATACAGAATAAGAGCAGATACTGAGGATTACACCAGTATACAGGACAGGAGAAGTGGTACTGTGCAGTGTATATATATACAGAATAAGAGCAGATACTGAGGATTACACCCAGTATACAGGACAGGAGAAGTGGTACTGTGCAGTGTATATATACAGAATAAGAGCAGATACTGAGGATTACACCCAGTATACAGGACAGGAGAGTGGTACTGTGCAGTGTATATATATACAGAATAAGAGCAGATACTGAGGATTACACCCAGTATACAGGACAGGAGAAGTGGTACTGTGCAGTGTATATATATACAGAATAAGAGCAGATACTGAGGATTACACCCGGTATACAGGACAGGAGAGTGGTACTGTGCAGTGTATATATATATACAGAATAAGAGCAGATACTGAGGATTACACCCAGTATACAGGACAGGAGAAGTGGTACTGTGCAGTGTATATATATATACAGAATAAGAGCAGATACTGAGGATTACACCCAGTATACAGGACAGGAGAAGTGGTACTGTGCAGTGTATGTATATACAGAATAAGAGCAGATACTGAGGATTACACCCGGTATACAGGACAGGAGAAGTGGTACTGTGCAGTGTATATATATACAGAATAAGAGCAGATACTGAGGATTACACCCAGTATACAGGACAGGAGAAGTGGTACTGTGCAGTGTATATATATACAGAATAAGAGCAGATACTGAGGATTACACCCAGTATACAGGACAGGAGAAGTGGTACTGTGCAGTGTATATATACAGAATAAGAGCAGATACTGAGGATTACACCCAGTATACAGGACAGGAGAAGTGGTACTGTGCAGTGTATATATATACAGAATAAGAGCAGATACTGAGGATTACACCCAGTATACAGGACAGGAGAAGTGGTACTGTGCAGTGTATATATATACAGAATAAGAGCAGATACTGAGGATTACACCCAGTATACAGGACAGGAGAAGTGGTACTGTGCAGTGTATATATATACAGAATAAGAGCAGATACTGAGGATTACACCCAGTATACAGGACAGGAGAAGTGGTACTGTGCAGTGTATATATATACAGAATAAGAGCAGATACTGAGGATTACACCCAGTATACAGGACAGGAGAAGTGGTACTGTGCAGTGTATATATATACAGAATAAGAGCAGATACTGAGGATTACACCCAGTATACAGGACAGGAGAAGTGGTACTGTGCAGTGTATATATACAGAATAAGAGCAGATACTGAGGATTACACCCAGTATACAGGACAGGAGAAGTGGTACTGTGCAGTGTATGTATATACAGAATAAGAGCAGATACTGAGGATTACACCCAGTATACAGGACAGGAGAAGTGGTACTGTGCAGTGTATATATATACAGAATAAGAGCAGATACTGAGGATTACACCCAGTATACAGGACAGGAGAAGTGGTACTGTGCAGTGTATATATATACAGAATAAGAGCAGATACTGAGGATTACACCCAGTATACAGGACAGGAGAAGTGGTACTGTGCAGTGTATATATATACAGAATAAGAGCAGATACTGAGGATTACACCCAGTATACAGGACAGGAGAAGTGGTACTGTGCAGTGTATATATATACAGAATAAGAGCAGATACTGAGGATTACACCCAGTATACAGGACAGGAGAAGTGGTACTGTGCAGTGTATATATATACAGAATAAGAGCAGATACTGAGGATTACACCCAGTATACAGGACAGGAGAAGTGGTACTGTGCAGTGTATATATATACAGAATAAGAGCAGATACTGAGGATTACACCCAGTATACAGGACAGGAGAAGTGGTACTGTGCAGTGTATATATATACAGAATAAGAGCAGATACTGAGGATTACACCCAGTATACAGGACAGGAGAAGTGGTACTGTGCAGTGTATATATATACAGAATAAGAGCAGATACTGAGGATTACACCCAGTATACAGGTCAGGAGAAGTGGTACTGTGCAGTGTATATATATACAGAATAAGAGCAGATACTGAGGATTACACCCAGTATACAGGACAGGAGAAGTGGTACTGTGCAGTGTATATATACAGAATAAGAGCAGATACTGAGGATTACACCCAGTATACAGGAGAAGTGGTACTGTGCAGTGTATATATACAGAATAAGAGCAGATACTGAGGATTACACCCAGTATACAGGAGAAGTGGTACTGTGCAGTGTATATATATACAGAATAAGAGCAGATACTGAGGAACTCTTTATTAATTTTATACAAAAATACAAAAACTTTGCTATAAAATTTCCAAACAAGATATAAAACAAGGAATAAAGTATATCCACTCACCCTACTGGCCCAGCTACATGCAGACTCTCATTCATACCTACTACAAAAGAGAAAATGAAACCTAGCCGAACCTAGACATCCGATCCGGCTGAACCCCGACTATATACAAATTGTTTCTAACAGAAAATAAATGACAACTTGTCACAATAAATAATAATAAACACAAATTAAATAATCATAATATAAATATGAGATAACAATACATTTTTTTAATTTAATTTAATTTATTTTTAATTTTTATTTATTTTTTTAAACACACAATAATACAAACCTTTACTACCCCTACCAATCTATCTACCCCATCACCTTCACCCAGGGCCAACCTCCGCCTCTTGTCCCTCCATGAGGCCAGCCCTTCCTCCACCACCCACACCCAGCCCCTCGCCTCATGTCCTCCTATGTCCGCATAGTCCAGGGCTGGATGCAGGCCCCCACACAAAAATATGAACCCACCCCCCACCCCATCCCACCCAACCTAACTACACCCACTTACCCTATCATACAATATATCCAACTTATACAAACATATCAATCTATACAAACCAATATCAAAATCCACCCGAAGGCCCAAGTTCAGTCATTTGCAAACCTTTCTTCAAAAACTCATCTTAAATACAAAACAAAAACCTAGTGTGAAAGCCTCAGCCCAACACCAGGAAAAGTGCTACTGAGGCTAAGGCACATCGAAGGTGAAGCCTCTCCAGAGGTAAGAGACCCCATCCGTACCCACCCTTTCGCACTCGAGAGAGCGGAACCTTCACCAGGTCACCTAGAATGTTCCTACACACCTCTTCCACAGGGAGGACTTTCTGCTGGGTTGAAACTAAACACCGTGCGTTCCATGTGAAGTACCTGACCACTATGCTAACTATAAAAGCTGTGCATGGGTCCTTCTTCCCAAACCTTTGAATGCTCCATAAGCCCACTCCGCATAGGAGAGGTTGGCTAGCCTAGGCCAGCCAATGGATGCACCCACCCGTTTGTATACCTCTGTATTAAAGAGACACTGAAGCAGGAAGTGCTCCATACTTTCCAGTATGTCGCCACACTCCTCCCGGGGACAACCCCTTTCATCAGAGTTCCTATACCTCAAGTTGCCCCTTACATACAGCTTCCCGTGAAAGCAGCGCCAAGCCAAGTCCCAAAACTTCAAGGGGATCCTTGCCGAATTTAACAACTGTAACCCCTTGTCTAGATCCCGGCTTGGGCAATCCTTAAGGGCCAGGGGCTTTTGGAAGTGGGTCAACAAGACCCTCTCGTCAAGGGATCTCCTTGACTGGGTCCTGATCTCCCTCACTCCCAAACCCCACTGGCGGATCACCTTCAGAATCGGGTTGACATAAGCCGGAAGATATCCGTGAGGTGTACGCAAATCCTTCACTTGCCCTCCTGTCTCCCACTCCTGGAAGAAAGGCCAAAACCAACCCCTGCAAGAGACTACCCACGGAGGAGCCCTCTCTTTCCAGAGGTTTGCCAGGTTGATCTTAACAAAGGTGTTCACAAGGAACACCACGGGGTTGACCATACCCAACCCCCCTAGTCTCCTCGTACGGTATGTCACCTCTCTCTTGACTAGGTTCAGCCTATTCCCCCATAACAGTTGGAAGAACAGACTGTAAACCCGAGTCCAGAGAGGTTCTGGCAAGACACATACACTGGCCAAATAGATAAGCAAAGGGAGAAGGTAAGTCTTGATCAGGCTCACCCTTTCCCTGAGGGTCAAAGACCAACCCTTCCACTGGTCAACCTTCTGAGTGGCGATCTTAAGCCTGCTATCCCAATTTTGGGTGGGATAATCCCCATGGCCGAATTGAGCGCCTAGGACTTTGGCTGACGACTGGGGCTCTGGGAGGGTGTCCGGGAGACCGAAAGATGGATCACCCCTCCCAGCCAGAGACTCTCACACTTATCCCGGTTAATCACGGACCCGGAGACTTCCGAGTAGCGTTCTACCTCCGACATCACGTATTCCGCCTCCCTCCCGAGGACACGAAAACAGTGGCGTCATCGGCATAAGCCACCACCCTCAGAGTGGCTTCTGGCTCCTCCAGACTCATCCTGACTCCCGCTAACGGCCCACGATCAATCCTCCTAATAAAAGGATCAATCGCAAACACGTATAAGAGCGGGCTCAATGGACAACCCTGGCGGACTCCAGACCCGACCTCAAAGGGCTGCCAGACCAACCGTTCACCAGCGGAAACTCTCTGCCCCTGCATACAAGATCTTTAACCAATCAACAAACCCCCCCGGCAGGCCATATTTCAGAAGGACTGACCAGAGGTACTCGTGGTTAACCCGATCAAAAGTCTTTGCCTGATCTAAGGCCAGCATGTACCCCTTCCAGTTACCCGCCCTACCCTGCTTCACTGCCTCTCGGACACCGAGTACAGCACTAAACGTGCTTCGGCCTGGAACTGAGCAATGTTGGGTCTCCGAAGGAGCCGGGTGCAAACTGCACCAACCGATTAAACAGTATCTTGGCCAGGATCTTTCTGTCCGTACTGAGAAGCGCTATGGGACGCCAATTTTCAATACGGCTCGGATCTTTACCCTTTGATATAAGGATCAGAGCTGACCTCCTCATTGACCTCGGCAGAGCACCCGAGGATAGGCACTCATTTAATACCTTAGTCAAGAGGGGAACCAAGAAGTCCTTAAAGGTCTTATAAAACTCGGATGTTAAGCCATCCGGGCCTGGCGACTTCTTTAGGGCAAGCCCTTCGATCGCCAGGCTGACTTCCTCTTCTCTGATTTCTTCTATCAAAACGCCAAGAGAAAGGTCTACTCTTGACTCAGGGATGGTTTCAGCCAGGAAAGCCGAAATCCTGTCCCGATTCAGATCCTTCTTCCTCAAGAGGCACGAGTAGAAGGACTTGACGATTTCCAAGATCCCTGATCTGGACCTATCCAGAGATCCCGTACCATCGACCAGTCCCGTCACCAACTTACTTTTCACTGACATCTTACAGTTTCTGTAAGGGTCGGGCGACGGTACTTCCCGAAATCCCTCTCAAAAACCAAAGATGTGTGCCTATCGTACTGGCACCTCTTAAGCAAAGATTTCACCCTGGAGATATCCTCTCGGTTACCTCCAGTCGAGACCAGTTGTTCGAGTTTCCTCCTCAGACCCTGATACAAGCGGTACTTGTCCAGGGACCTGAGGCTCGAGAGCTGGCGGAAGAATTTTGCCACCCGATCTTTGAATATCTCCCACCACTCCGACTTAGTGTCACAAAGATCCAGCAACTCTACCTGAGTCTGAAGGAAGTCCTCAAAGGATTGTCTCACCTCTGCTTCCTCCAGAAGGGCCGAATTTAGCTTCCAATAGCCTCTTCCCATTTGGGGGGATTCTGCAACATTCAAAGAGAACATAATCATACAGTGATCGGAGAATTCCACCTCTACCACCTTTAAAGGTGAAAAAGTAGTCTCCTCCTTTAAATAAAACCTGTCTATTCTAGACCTAATCTGACTACCTCTATAATAAGTGAAACCCCCGTGGCCTGGGGTGTGCCTAATGTGGACATCCACCAGGCGAGCCTCGCTAGCTATGCTATTCAGGGATACACTATCATAAGCCAGCCGGTCTCTGGCGCCTCCCGGTCTTGGGACCTTGTGACTGTATTAAAGTCCCCGCCAAAGACCACCTGCCGACTCGTAAAAGGAAAGGTTTGATCCTCAAAAGAGATGCTTCCGATCCCGCTTGGTTTGGGGACCATAGATGTTTATCAGGCGAAGCTCTTGACCCTTCATGAGGACATCTAAAATCAAACACCTCCCCATTTCTAACTCAATCACTCGTTGGCTTTCTACTGGTGCGGTAAAAAGGACCGCCACACCGCTATACGGCTCAGCCGCAAGAGACCAATATGATGGACCACACCTCCACTCCTTTTTTGCTTTATATACAGCCGCCAAATCTGGCAGCCTGGTCTCTTGCAAAAATAAAATATCAGCTTCAACCCGGCTGAGAAAATCAAAGGCTGCAAACCTAGCCGCATCCGATTTAATACTGGCGACATTAATGGTCGCCAGGGTCAACGGAGTGAGTGCCGCCATACAGAGTGATTAAGTTAGACGGCCTTCTTCCTTTCCTTCCCATTCTTCTTCTTACCCCTCCCGGGGCTACCCCCTAAGGTGGCACGATTTCTTTTGAGAGAGACAGTGTTGTCCATCTCATTAGTCACCACCGCCTCCCCCTTCGCACCACCCTTGTCATTCCCATTCGCAGTGTCTGGACCCGCCCCACCTCCCGAGGACCTTGGATCCTCACCGGAGGGAGGCGCGGGCCCTTCCAGAGGCTCCTTCTCTTGCCCCTCCGGCTCCCCACCTTCGACCTCCTCCCCAGAAGAAGAGGAGGCGGAGATCTCATCCAAGGTGAGGTACCGGTTGGAAAGATCCAGGGGAAGAGAGTCAGGATTAGAGAGGTCCAGGAGGGAGCTGGCTTCGCCTTCCGCGGCCACTCTGGTCGGGCTAGATTTTTTTTTGGTCAGACGTTTCCTTCTTGTTCTTTTAGACTCTGTCACACTCCCCTCTGTTGCACTCTCGTAGCAAGAGGACAGAGTCACCTCGGAACGGTCTAGTCTCCTGAGTTCCTCATTCACCTCGTTATCCCCAGGGTCTCAGCTCTAGGAGAGGCATTCTCTTGGGAGGCGCAGGCGTCACCCCAGGACGGGGTTCCACCTGCCCTCTCCATTTGGCGCCTCTCCTCCGTCTCTGCTGGGGCGGGCCGTCTTTTCTCTTCATCGACCCCACTGCCCTGTCGCCTTCGCCAGCACTCGCCTCGGCGGTGGGGGCCTTCTGGCTCACCTCCGTGCGTGCACGAGCCACGTTGGTGACAGAGCGTGGGCAACGACTGAACGGGTGCCCTAGCTCACCACACAGGTTGCATCTAATCTGCCCACAAGATGCAGCTAGATGGCCTTCACCCCCGCACAACGCGCACCTCTGCACTTGGCAGCTGGCGCTGAAGTGCGAAGGGCTGCCGCACTTGTAACACAGCTTAGGCTGCCCCCTGTAGAACACCATGATCCTATCCCGACCAAGGAAAGCAGATGATGGTATGTGGGAAACCGACCCCCCTGAATCGTCCGCCCTCCTGGAACTGCCGGCGATGGTCACGGCTTCACCTCCGGGGGCTGCAGGGGCCGCTACACCACGACTCCTGGAAGATCTTCTGACCCCCGGGGCGGAAGATGGAACTGAGGCTGGTAGCTCACCTCCCCTACCTCCCGCTTCATTGCCCAGGACCCCACCACCTCCCTGGGGAGAGGCAGGGCCTGAGCTGGGAGAGGTGGAAAAAAAATCAGGTTTGACAATGAGCATATAATATATTTCTACAGGATCTGCGAAATTCATTGGAAATGATACGGTTTTCTAAATCCGCTGGGTTTTGCTGTTGTTATTATTTATCATTAATATTGTTAATAGACATAATATTTTATGTGTCCACCTGATGAAATGATCAGAAAGCCGTGGCCTCACAGCGCACAGATTGTCGTCTCTAGAGCGTCTGTACTGTCCGTGGTAGACGGTCGGGGCTATGGGCTGGTATGGAGTCTGGGCGTTCGCTGCAGCATCAGGAGGGGCTCACGTCACGTTTTTACCATCCATTTAATGTATACAAAAAATATATACGTAGGAAAAAGCAGTGGTGTGGTGGCACTCCTGTCCTACTCAGTGTGGATAGGTGCACGCCTCTAAGTCCACCCAAAGACCAGAAACAATCCAAAAATACAGTGTAGAGGGTCACTCAATACACCGAATCTATAGACCAGAGGTGTCTAAATTCTAATTAGAGACTTTATTGATCGCAGTAATTAAGATGCAGAATTCATATCACATGATAAAAAGTAAAATATAAAAGTTATTCATAAAATAACATATTCATATAAGAAAATAATTCATATAAAAATAAGTTCTATAAGTGGACAGTTTTGAACTGTTTAGTCCATTCAATTCGATCGGCGCTGAGAAAAAACTTCACAATCCACTTCAATTTGTTTATCAGTGTGGAAGATTAGCCACAAATAAGGATATGCATATGCTGGATCCGACGAGTGTCTAATTCATATATGACATTCCCACATCCTCATTTATGTTTAAGTTGTGGGCAGCTGAAATTAGTCCCATATCACAGTTGATGGTATGTCTATAGTTAACACTCTGTATGCTTCAACTGATCCGATTAGTAGTTAAAAGTTAAAAGTATAAGTACTTTACCACTCTTGCAGACACAGCCGGTCGTCCGTGTATCCAGCTACTTTAGCGCCCTTCTAGGACCTGCCGCGGCGTCCCACGTGGTCCTATATGTCATCACCCGTGGCGTCCCACGTGATGCGGGCTGCAGCTGTTGATTGGTGCGGCAACTGAGGAAGGGACATGTAAAAGTCCCGAAACACGTCTGGAGTTATAACAGTAGTGAGAGTTTGAAGACGGACTGTGTTTGGGAAAGACTTTCTCTGGGAAAGACTATTGCACTCCTTGTGTATCACAAATACAACTGTGGAGACTTCCAGTTAAATCCCATTCGGATCTTTCCTCTAGCGGCCGCACCAATCAACAATCATTCAAGTGATGCGGAGTACATAGGGGCAGTATTATAGTAGTTATATTCTTATACTTAATTGCAGTATTATATTAGTTATTTTCTTGTATATAGGAGGCAGTATTATAGTAGTTATATTCTTGTACATAGGAGGCAGTATTATAGTAGTTATATTCTTGTACATAGGAGCAGTATTATAGTAGTTATATTCTTGTACATAGGAGCAGTATTATAGTATTTATTTTTTATCAATTGGAGGCAGTATTATAGTAGTTATATTCTTGTACATAGGAGCAGTATTATAGTAGTTATATTCTTGTATACAGGAGCAGTATTATAGTAGTTATATTCTTGTACATAGGAGCAGTATTATAGTAGTTATATTCTTGTACATAGGAGCAGTATTATAGTAGTTATATTCTTGTACATAGGAGCAGTATTATAGTAGTTATATGCTTGTACATAGGAGCAGTATTATCGTAGTTATATTCTTGTACATAGGAGCAGTATTATAGTAGTAATATTCTTGTACATAGGAGGCAGTATTATAGTAGTTATATTCTTGTACACAGGAGCAGTATTATAATAGTTATATTCTTGTACATAGGGAGCAGTATTATAATAGTTATATTCTTGTACATAGGAGGCAGTATTATAGTAGTTATATTCTTGTACATATGAGCAGTATTATAGTAGTTATATTCTTGTACATAGGAGCAGTATTATAGTAGTTATATTCTTGTACATAGGAGCAGTATTATAGTAGTTATATTCTTGTACATAGGAGGCAGTAATATAGTAGTTATATTCTTGTACATAGGAGCAGTATTATAGTAGTTATATTCTTGTACATATGAGCAGTATTATAGTAGTTATATTCTTGTACATAGGAGCAGTATTATAGTAGTTATATTCTTGTACATAGGAGCAGTATTATAGTAGTTATATTCTTAATACATAGGAGGCAGTATTATAGTAGTTATATTCTTGTACATAGAGAGCAGTATTATAGTAGTTATATTCTTGTACATAGGAGGCAGTATTATAGTAGTTATATTCTTGTACATAGGAGCAGTATTATAGTAGTTATATTCTTGTACATAGGAGCAGTATTATAGTAGTTATATTCTTGTACATAGGAGCAGTATTATAGTAGTTATATTCTTGTACATAGGAGCAGTATTATAGTAGTTATATTCTTGTACATAGGAGACAGTATTATAGTAGTTATATTCTTGTACATAGGAGCAGTATTATAGTAGTTATATTCTTGTACATAGGAGCAGTATTATAGTAGTTATATTCTTGTACATAGGAGCAGTATTATAGTAGTATATATTCTTGTACATAGGAGCAGTATTATAGTAGTTATATTCTTGTACATAGGAGCAGTATTATAGTAGTTATATTCTTGTACATAGGAGCAGTATTATAATAGTTATATTCTTGTACATAGGAGCAGTATTATAGTAGTTATATTCTTGTACATAGGAGCAGTATTATAGTAGTTATATTCTTGTACATAGGAGGCAGTATTATAGTAGTTATATTCTTGTACATAGGAGCAGTATTATAGTAGTTATATTCTTGTACATAGGAGGCAGTATTATAGTAGTTATATTCTTGTACATAGGAGCAGTATTATAGTAGTTATATTCTTGTACATAGGAGCAGTATTATAGTAGTTATATTCTTGTACATAGGAGGCAGTATTATAGTAGTTATATTCTTGTACATAGGAGCAGTATTATAGTAGTTATATTCTTGTACATAGGAGCAGTATTATAGTAGTTATATTCTTGTACATAGGAGGCAGTATTATAATAGTTATATTCCTGTACATAGGAGCAGTATTATAGTAGTTATATTCTTGTACATAGGAGGCAGTATTATTGTAGTATATTGTTGTACGGATAGCATTTCAGCAGTTAAATGTTTTTCACTTATATGACAATGATCTATATAGTAGGTGATCGTTTCTAGACACACACTTACCATAGAAGCTTGCAGTCTAATCAACTGCTTCCTGTAAGGGTTTCATGCAGCTGTGTGGGAGCATCTTCTGTTGCAATCCAGATGTGTCAACTTCATTTGACCTTCTGTTATAAATAAGTGTTTGGCTATGTCCACTGCTTGTGCGTCTTATTGTGAGAAGGGTGGGGTGACGGCTTCCTCCTATGAGAGTCTTCCACTTGAAGGCTGTGGTGAGATTTGAGTCAATTAGGCCTCTTGCACATGAACATTGTGCATCCATTCCGTGCAGTGGGGACCGCAATTTCCGCGCGGTAGCCGAGACAGATCGATACCCATTCAACTTGAATGGGTTCGTGATCTGTCCGCAACGCAAAAAATGGAACGAGTTTTTTGCGGTGCGGAGGCACGGACAGAAACACCACGGAAGCTCTCTGTAGAGCAGGAGGAGCTGAGCAGATTATATATAATGAGAACCTGTCACCATGTAATCTGCAGGCAGTGTGTTATAGAGCAGGAGGAGCTGAGCAGATTATATATAATGAGAACCTGTCACCATGTAATCTGCAGGCAGTGTGTTATAGAGCAGGAGGAGCTGAGCAGATTATATATAAAGAGAACCTGTCACCATGTAATCTGCAGGCAGTGTGTTATAGAGCAGGAGGAGCTGAGCAGATTATATATAGAGAGAACCTGTCACCATGTAATCTGCAGGCAGCGTGTTATAGAGCAGGAGGAGCTGAGCAGATTATATATACAGAGAACCTGTCACCATGTAATCTGCAGGCAGCGTGTTATAGAGCAGGAGGAGCTGAGCAGATTATATATAGAGAGAACCTGTCACCATGTAATCTGCAGGCAGCGTGTTATAGAGCAGGAGGAGCTGAGCAGATTATATATATACAGAGAACCTGTCACCATGTAATCTGCAGGCAGTGTGTTATAGAGCAGGAGGAGCTGAGCAGATTATATATAAAGAGAACCTGTCACCGTGTAATCTGCAGGCAGCGTGTTATAGAGCAGGAGGAGCTGAGCTGATTATATATAAAGAGATCCTGTCTACTGAATGGAGCTTAGCTCTACAGGAGCGCCGCGGCCTTCTCAAACAGCTGATCGGTGGGGGTCCCGGGTGTCAGACCCCGGCTGATCAGATGCTGATGATCTATCCTGAGGATAGATCATCAGTTATAACAAACTGCAGAACCCCTTTAAGGTTACATTACTTATCCTGTACTGATCCTGAGTTACATCCTGTATTATACTCCAGAGCTGCACTCACTATTCTGCTGGTGCAGTCACTGTGTATATACATTACTTATCCTGTACTGATCCTGAGTTACATCCTGTATTATACTCCAGAGCTGCACTCACTATTCTGCTGGTGCAGTCACTGTGTACATACATTACTTATCCTGTACTGATCCTGAGTTACATCCTGTATTATACTCCAGAGCTGCACTCACTATTCTGCTGGTGCAGTCACTGTGTACATACATTACTTATCCTGTACTGATCCCGAGTTACATCCTCTATTATACTCCAGAGCTGCACTCACTATTCTGCTGGTGCAGTCACTGTGTACATACATTACTTATCCTGTACTGATCCTGAGTTACATCCTGCATTATACTCCAGAGCTGCACTCACTATTCTGCTGGTGCAGTCACTGTGCACATACATTACTTATCTTGTACTGATCCTTAGTTACATCCTGTATTATACTCCAGAGCTGCACTCACTATTCTGCTGGTGCAGTCACTGTGTACATACATTACTTATCCTGTACTGATCCCGATTTACATCCTCTATTATACTCCAGAGCTGCACTCACTATTCTGCTGGTGCAGTCACTGTGTACATACATTACTTATCCTGTACTGATCCTGAGTTACATCCTGCATTATACTCCAGAGCTGCACTCACTATTCTGCTGGTGCAGTCACTGTGCACATACATTACTTATCTTGTACTGATCCTTAGTTACATCCTGTATTATACTCCAGAGCTGCACTCACTATTCTGCTGGTGCAGTCACTGTGTACATACATTACTTATTCTGTACTGATCCTGAGTTACATCCTGTATTATACTCCAGAGCGGCACTCACTATTCTGCTGGTACAATCACTGTGTACATACATTACTTATCCTGTACTGATCCTGAGTTACATCCTGTATTATACTCCAGAGCTGCACTCACTATTCTGCTGGAGCAGTCACTGTGTACATACATTATGTATCCTGCACTGATCCTGAGTAACATCCTGTATTATACTCCAGAGCTGCACTCACTATTCTGCTGGTGGAGTCACTGTGTACATACATTACTTATTCTGTACTGATCCTGAGTTACATCCTGTATTATACTCCAGAGCTGCACTCACTATTCTGCTGGTGCAGTCACTGTGTACATACATTACTTATCCTGTACTGATCCTGAGTTACATCCTGTATTATACTCCAGAGCTGCACTCACTATTCTGCTGGTGCAGTCACTGTGTACATACATTACTTATCCTGTACTGATCCTGAGTTACATCCTGTATTATACTCCAGAGCTGCACTCACTATTCTGCTGGTGCAGTCACTGTGTACATACATTACTTATCCTGTACTGATCCTGAGTTACATCCTGTATTATACTCCAGAGCTGCACTCACTATTCTGCTGGTGCAGTCACTGTGTACATATTACATTACTTATCCTGTACTGATCCTGAGTTACATCCTGTATTATACTCCAGAGCTGCACTCACTATTCTGCTGGTGCAGTCACTGTGTACATACATTACTTATCCTGTACTGATCCTGAGTTACATCCTGTATTATACTCCAGAGCTGCACTCACTATTCTGCTGGTGCAGTCACTGTGTACATACATTACTTATCCTGTACTGATCCTGAGTTACATCCTGTATTATACTCCAGAGCTGCACTCACTATTCTGCTGGTGCAGTCACTGTGTACATACATTACTTATCCTGTACTGATCCTGAGTTACATCCTGTATTATACTCCAGAGCTGCACTCACTATTCTGCTGGTGCAGTCACTGTGTACATACATTACTTATCCTGTACTGATCCTGAGTTACATCCTGTATTATACTCCAGAGCTGCACTCACTATTCTGCTGGTGCAGTCACTGTGTACATACATTACTTATCCTGTACTGATCCTGAGTTACATCCTGTATTATACTCCAGAGCTGCACTCACTATTCTGCTGGTGCAGTCACTGTGTACATACATTACTTATCCTGTACTGATCCTGAGTTACATCCTGTATTATACTCCAGAGCTGCACTCACTATTCTGCTGGTGCAGTCACTGTGTACATACATTACTTATCCTGTACTGATCCTGAGTTACATCCTGTATTATACTCCAGAGCTGCACTCACTATTCTGCTGGTGCAGTCACTGTGTACATACATTACTTATCCTGTACTGATCCTGAGTTACATCCTGTATTATACTCCAGAGCTGCACTCACTATTCTGCTGGTGCAGTCACTGTGTACATACATTACTTATCCTGTACTGATCCTGAGTTACATCCTGTATTATACTCCAGAGCTGCACTCACTATTCTGCTGGTGCAGTCACTGTGTACATACATTACTTATCCTGTACTGATCCTGAGTTACATCCTGTATTATACTCCAGAGCTGCACTCACTATTCTGCTGGTGGAGTCACTGTGTACATACATTACTTATCCTGTACTGATCCTGAGTTACATCCTGTATTATACTCCAGAGCTGCACTCATGACTATACTGATGAAAAAGTGAATGTTGTTATGTTATTTGGATGTATATGAATATTACAGTTTATTGATCGTTGTTCACATGGTCAGGTTTTTCTGTGGATCTTCGGGGTAGTTATGTTCGCAGGGGCTCTCGCTGACATTGGGTTTGTTAGCGGTTTCTCGCACCGTTGTTCTGGTTTCAGTTCTTCACATCCTGTGGATACAATGAAGCAGATAGCGTTGGCGCTGTTCACACCGGCACTCGGGGAGGCCGCCACGTTTATGTCATGTCTTGTTACCCTCACCCGTATCTTTCTCCCCGTGTCCCCCAGACTCTGACATCCGTGGGACATAGAGCATGAACACTATATACCCGCAGGAGGACCGTGTGGACGGGTTGTCAGCAGCACCGGCCTGTGTATGCGGTATTCTCACCATCCAGCCTCCCGCTCTCTCTATCCAGTAGGAAGCAGAGAAGTTGTACCGTTCCCCGTACTGTGGCGGTTTGGATTACGTATTATCGTTAGGCTGTGACAGGCCTGCTCCCGTCATGCCGTGCACCTAAATATTGTCGTACGGGCGGTAAAAATGGGGACTTGCAACTATTTTACGCCTTGGTAAATGTGCTCCTGTGTTCAGTCTGCGATTGTGCTCCGACAGGTGCAGATCTTTCCCTTATTGGACTTCAATCACTGATGATAATCACTGACTAAACACTGACATGTGAATAAGGCCTCATGCACACGACCGCATTTTGTTTCCTTGTCCGTTACGGGTTTTTTTGCTGATAGGATGCGGACCCATTCATGTGCTGTCCGCATCAGTATGTCAGTTCCGTAGCCCCCCCCCCCTCCCCCAAAAAAATAGAGCATGTCCTATTTTTTTCTAGTTTGCGGACAAGGATAGGCATTATTACAATGGATCCTTAAAAATAACGGATACGCAAAAAAAGGGATGCCATACGGACATCATCCGTTTTTGTTTTTTTTGCGGATCCGCAGTTTACCTTATACTTTATGTCTGTGGAGGCTCCAGTCCTGGCTTTGTCTTAAGCCTATTGCACACGACCGTATGGTTTTGCGGTCTGTTTTTTTACGGATCCATTGTGTTTCCGTTGTGTTTCCATTTCGGTTCCGTTTTTCCGTATAGCATATACAGTATACAGTAATTACATAGTAAAAATTGGGCTGGGCTTAAAATTTTCAATAGATGGTTCCGCAAAAAACGGAACGGATACGGAAGACATACGGATGAATTTCCGTATGCATTTTGTTTTTTTTGCGGACCAATTGACTTGAATGGAGCCACGGATCGTGATTTGTGGGCAAATAATAGGACATGTTCTATGTTTGCACGAAACGGAAATACAGAAATGAAATGCACACGGAAACACTTCCGTTTTTTTTGCGGACCCATTGAAACCGTATACGGACCGTATACGGACTGTATACAGAACATAAAAAAATGGCCTGTACACTCGCAAAAAAAACATTCATGTGCAAAAGGCTGTTTTTTTGGGCGGATCCGTTTTTTGGGCAGAACCATTGTAATAATGCCTATCCTTGTCCGTAAACATGAAAAAAATAGGACATGCTCTATTTTTTTGACGGAATGTAAACACGGACCACGGATGCGGAACAAAAACGGTTGACCATCCGCATTTTTTGACGGACCCATTGAAATGAATGGGGAAGCATCCTATCCGTGAAAAAAACGGAACAGACGCAGAAACAATCAACGGTCGTGTGAATGAGGCCTTAACGCTGCAAATGCCACGGTGTCTATTGACCAGTGACCACAGCCTCTGAGGGATTACACGACCGGTCCGTCTGTCTCACAGTCAGCACCCCCAGGAGGGCCCCAGGTGCTAATATTACACCCTATGGCCTTTTTTCACATGAACGTGTGCGCCCTGTGTCCGGGCTGCAGGCCGCAAATTGCACGGCAACAGCCGTGGGGCCGAAAGAGCGCCTCGCGGACCCATTCACGTCAATGGGTCCGTGATCCGCCCGTTCCGCAAAAAGTTAGGACATGTTCTATCTTTTTACGCGACGGAAGTACGGAACGTAACCCCATGGAAGCATTCTGTAGTGCTTCCGTAGTGTTCAGTTACGCGATTCCGTTCCGCACCTCCGGATTTGCGGACCCTTTGAAGTAAATGGGTCCACATCCGTGATGCGGAATGGCCGCGGGATGGTGCCCGTGTATTGCGGATCTGCAAATGCGGTCCGCAATACGTGCACAGGGCGCATACGTTCGTGTTTAGGAGGCCTATTACTGAAGAATTGTCTAGTACAAGCGACAAACCGATCAGAGGATCGAGGGGGTGAAAAAATAAGTATAGAAAATCTAATAATATATATTTTTAAATAGCATAAATATTAACATTTAAAAAAATATCCTTTAAAATCACTTAAAAAATCAAAACAGTAAAAATACATTTACATAATTGGTATCTCGAGCCCGAACTATGAAAAAATATGACTATTTTTCTTGCACGGTGAATGCTGTGCAGAAGAAAAATGTGTTTTTTGTCGCTGCGTCTCTGAAAAAATCTGATAAAAAGGTAAATCTCAAGATAATTGCCGCTCACTCTGCGCCACAAGCCCTAAAGTTCAGGTCAGGAGATGACGGCAGTGACATGGGGACAGGAGAGTGACATGGGACAGGAGAGTGACATGGGACAGGAGAGTGACATGGGACAGGAGAGTGACATGGGGACAGGAGAGTGACACGGGGACAGGAGAGTGACATGGGGACAGGAGAGTGACACGGGGACAGGAGAGTGACACGGGGACAGGAGAGTGACACGGGGACAGGAGAGTGACACGGGGACAGGAGAGTGACACGGGGACAGGAGAGTGACACGGGGACAGGAGAGTGACACGGGGACAGGAGAGTGACACGGGGACAGGAGAGTGACATGGGGACAGGAGAGTGACATGGGGACAGGGGAGTGACATGGGACAGGAGAGTGACATGGAGACAGGAGAGTGACATGGGACAGGAGAGTGACATGGGACAGGAGAGTGACATGGGGACAGGAGAGTGACATGGGGACAGGAGAGTGACATGGGACAGGAGAGTGACATGGGACAGGAGAGTGACACGGGGACAGGAGAGTGACATGGGACAGGAGAGTGACACGGGGACAGGAGAGTGACATGGGGACAGGAGATGACGGCAGTGACACGGAGACAGGAGAGTGACATGGGGACAGGAGAGTGACATGGGGACAGGAGAGTGACATGGGACATTTTTCTTTTGTTTCTTCAAAGTAGTAACAGAAGAAAAAATGAAAATTGGCTGCAATGTGAAAGGGTTAAAAGTATCTGCTTGCTTTCAGTGAATGGAAACATTTGCGTGCATCCAAAGCCTGTCCTGACCTAATATTTCAGTGTAGCTGAGATCAGGACGGGAAAGGGACTGATGTGTTCAGCTCTACACTGATACAAACCCTCAGCTGTGTAACCTGTTCCCCTACTTATGTGACAAAACTTGCGGCTGCATCCAAATATTTTCCGTTAAACATAAGTTAGGCAGGAATGTGAGGAATGGCGGTTCTGTGTCGCGGAGGAGCCGCCATCTCTCCGCACCTGTCTGCAGCGGGGGTTCCTCTTCTCACCTGGAGTTTCGGTGGAACCAGACAATGGATGTGAATCACTACCCGACCTGGGCTCAGTCCTGCAGCTCTCACTGTGAGTCTCAGGCCCTGCAGACACCTACTTAGGGGGGTTAGGGGCCAGTGACCCCCATTCCTGATGACTCAGACCCCGTCCTCCTGATTATTTGTATGATTGTGGGAGAGAAGACTTGAGTGACCTGACAAATGAGGAGAAGTCCATGATTCTTCTTCCCCATGAGGGATCGGTCAGAATAAAGCAGAGCCCCCTCCCCAGAATAATGTGAGGAATGCCGGGGGAGTCTCCTCCTGTCCTTCAGTTATCAATGAAATAGACGGCTCCCCGAAATTACAAAATCTCCCCACTGCGCAGGTCATTGGCCGCGTGTAACATTCAGTTTATGAGGAAACTCCAGATGTTAAAAATTGTGACTAATTTGCACAAAAATTTGCAACGTTGTTTCTTGTTACTCCAAAGTCGAAAATAGACAAGAGAAGCTGCTGCGGTGATGTATCGGAGGCGGGGTGCTCGTAGCAAAGGTCCAGATGGACCAGACTAATAAGATGTGGGACTTAAATAAATGCAGAGCAATTCACCAATTCTCCCTCTGACTTATAGTCGCGCGACAATAAGTCACAAGTACACTGCTGCATTCGTCGCGCGACAATTTTTATAATGATGGTGTTGTACTGCGACATGCTGCGACTGGAACAGTCGCAGAAAAATCCATTTTGGATGGGTGTCGCAGTCGCAGCATGTCACAGTGAGACACCATCATTATAACAATTGTCGCGCGACATTGGTCCGACAAAATGTCGTTGTGTAGCCCTAGCCTAAACCCTCAGGAGACATTCACACACGGCAGACCAATGAAAAGAACCTTAGAAGAGTCCTACAAACTGTAGAAGAGTCCTACAAACTGTAACCCTAAGTTCACACCTGAGCGTTTTACAGCGCGTTCAAACGTGCTGTAAAACGCTCAACACATGAAAACCAATGCTTTCCTATGGCCCTGGTTCTCACTTGAGCGTTTTACAGCGCGTTTGAACGCGCTGTAAAACGCCCGACACATAAACAAGTACTTGAGCTTTTTTTGGGGCGTTTGTCGCGCGTTTTGTGATTGACACCACAGTAGTCCATCACAAGAACGCGCGTACGAACGCGCGTTTCCTATTTGCAAAAACGCGCGTAAAACGCGCGTTTTTAGAACGCTCAGGTCTGAACCCAGGGTAAAAGAGTCGTACAAACTGTAAAAGAGTCCTACAAACTGTAAAAGAGTCCTACAAACCGTAAAAGAGTCCTACAAACTGTAAAAGAGTCCTACAAACCGTAAAAGAGTCCTACAAACCATAGACCAGTCTTAGAAACTATAGATGAGTCCTACTAACTGTCGAAGAGTCGTACAAACTGTCGAAAAGTCGTACAAACTGTCGAAGAGTCGTACAAACTGTCGAAAAGTCGTACAAACTGTCGAAGAGTCGTACAAACTGTGGAAGAGTCCTACAAACCGTAAAAGAGTCCTACAAACTGTAATAGAGTCCTACAAACCGTAGACCAGTCTTAGAAACTATAGATGAGTCGTACAAACTGTCGAAGAGTCGTACAAACTGTCGAAGAGTCCTACAAACAGTAGAAGAGTCGTACAAACTATAGATGAGTCGTACAACCTGTAGAAGAGTCCTACAAACCGTAGAAGAGTCCTACAAACCATAGACCAGTCTTAGGCCCCTTACAGATGAGCATTACAGATTCGGTCCGGATGAGTTCCGTTAAAAATGTGCGATTTTGTTTGTGAGCGCAGTCAGTTTTGTCTGCGATTGCGTTCAGTTCAGGTTTTTTCACGCGGGTGCATTGCGATTTAAATCGTTTTTCATTCAAGTGATAAAAAACGGAATGTTTACAAACAACATCTCTTAGCAACCATCAGTGATTTTCACGCAGCCCCATTCACTTCTATGGGACTAGGGCTGCATGAAAAATGCAGAATAGAGAACGTGCTGCGATTTTCACGTAACGCACAAGTGATGCGTGAAAAACAACGCTCATGTACACAGACCAATTGAAATAAATGGGTCAGGATTTAGTACGGGCGCAATGTGTTCGCATCACGCATTGCACCTGCGCGGAAAACTCGCTCGTGTGAAAGGGGCCTTGGAAACCATAGAAGAATCATAAACTATGTTACTATGTTTCACTATGTTTCACCTGTAACAACTGCAATCGCATTGAAAACCGCATCAAAACTGCTTTTTGTGGCGGTTCGACCGCTACGTCTTTTCATACCCATCCACAGGGGAAATAGCCTGAGGTCGCGGTGCGTTTCACATGTGTTACTTTTGGATCTGGCTGCAGATTTCACAGCATCTCCATGGATTTTGCCATGTGTGAAGACCCATATGGAGGATGTTGGGTTGTATTCAGACATGCAGTTTTTGCTCAGGTTTTCTGATTCAGTTTTTGAATCCAAACCAAGAATGGATGTAAATGTTATGTCGCGCTTGTCCTTAATGCCGTCTCCCCTTATATCAACCACAACTGATCGAACACTGGATCGGGGTGGGGTGATGGTGTCCTGGGGTCCCACTCCTTCCATGTTAATGGTTCTCTCTATCTCTTGTAGCCCTGGAGCGGCTGCTGACCGAGCTGGAGGATTTCCTGAACATCCTGGATAAGGAGAACCTCAGCAGCGCGGCCATCCTGAAGAAATGCCTGCTGTCCGAGATCCTCCAGATGTGCCTCAAGAACAACAGCGGTAAGTGCTCCCATTACCTAGAACAGAGTCCGGAATCCTTACAGCGTGGGTATCGAATCTAGAACCAGCCTAGAGCCGACCCCAGGATTTAGAAACGGGGCTTGCTTTGTATTTAAAGGGGGGTCCTTTATGAGCTCCTTATGTTGATGTGTAGCCACTCTTATGGATGGGAGGGGGCGTGCCGCTCCAGAAACCTCCTCCCTGCCACTGCCTCGCTCTTTTCTACCAGATTATTACTAGATTCTGTCACTTCCTTTGTTGATATTTCAGTTTACTGGCCCTTTAATTTGTACGGCTAGACTGGCTCCATCATTGGACCACAGCCACGGTTGTTGCAGCTTAGCCTAAAAATTAGGGTGCAAAACATGCAGGACATGAGGTCTCGTGTCGTCCGTATTCCAGGTGGAGACGAAGAGTATATCTACATGAACAAGGTGTTGGCTCCTGACAAGGACACCGCAGTGAAACCTGAATCTGGTAGGTGCCAGTATCATACGACACCAGGAGGGGAACGCCCCCCTTCCCCCCAGGCTGACACTGACTCCTGTAAACCTCTCCTTTCACAGCTGACAGGACGGATCTTCCAGCCAAAGATGCGCTGACCAATGGGGTGACAGCGCTACACTCTGCGCCTCCACAGAAAAGCCTCCCCGACCTCCCACCGCCAAAGATGGTAAGTAATCAGTGTACTGGCATCTGTGACATGGGGCCGGACGCCCCGTCCCTGCACATACCGTACATCTCTGCACACACTCTGGGACCCCTAGGTGGGCTACATAACTTTATAACCCCCCCATCTACCCCCCCCCCATCTTCATGCTGGAACACTGCAGAGTCCATGGTAAGTAGCGCTAAGTAAAGACCCCCGTGTCCTGGAAGCTTTTTGCACTTTTCTTTGGGGGGGGCTGCAGTATTTTTAGAAAAACATTGTAAATCTGTAGATACATCTGTACACTACAAGATATAAACCCGTCCCGTGGTCTCCATGGGGTGGAGATTATATTAATTGCTTTCTTTAAAGGGCCAGTAGCCCAAGGTACACAGTCCGTAAACGTGGAACAGGAGACAAGCCGAGCGCACGGTGTACGTTCTGTACCGATAGCCGGCTCTCAGGGCTAGGTTTTTATCTCACGGAGATCGCGGTTATGGGTACACCATAGATATGCACTGTATGGCAGTATTGTCCAGGGACTGTTTGGCAGTGTTATTCTCATACTGTATGTAATCACCATTCGGGCACTGGGCAGTATTATTTGGGCAGGGCGTGGTAGTATTATGTGGGCACCTTGTGGCTGTATTATGTTTGTACTCTTGGCATTATTATTTGGGCACTCTATGGCAGTATCATTCAGGTACTGTCTGGCAGTATTATTGAGGCAGTGTATTGTAGTATTATTTGGGCACTGTTTTTCTGTTATTATTTGATAAAAAGAGAAAGGTATTATTTTGGCAGTGTACGGTCACATTTTATGAGGTCTGTATGGTGGTATTACTTGTGATCTGTCTCATGGCATTTTGGCGGTACATGGGAATATTAGTTCAGAGATTTAAGTTGGTTGTATTAGGGTTTTGTACGGGGGTATTATTTGGACACTCTGTGCAGGGGTGCTCCAAGGCCTTCTGCTGCCTGAGGCAAGAATTGAAACGGCGCCCCCCATGTGAAATTCTCAACCTAACCCCTTCCATCCTAACATTACATACAGCTCTACAAACATACAGGAGAATACAGCGCGCCATACCTCTTACATACAGGAGAATACAGCGCGCCATACCTCTTACATACAGGAGAATACAGCGCGCCATACCTCTTACATACAGGAGAATACAGCGCTCTATACCTCTTACATACAGGAGAATACAGCGCGCCATACCTCTTACATACAGGAGAATACAGCGCGCCATACCTCTTACATACAGGAGAATACAGCGGCCATACCTCTTACATACAGGAGAATACAGCGCGCCATACCTCTTACATACAGGAGAATACAGCGCGCCATACCTCTTACATACAGGAGAATACAGCGCCATACCTCTTACATACAGGAGAATACAGCGCGCCATACCTCTTACATACAGGAGAATACAGCGCCATACCTCTTACATACAGGAGAATACAGCGCGCCATACCTCTTACATACAGGAGAATACAGCGCGCCATACCTCTTACATACAGGAGAATACAGCGCGCCATACCTCTTACATACAGGAGAATACAGCGCGCCATACCTCTTACATACAGGAGAATACAGCGCCCCATACCTCTTACATACAGGAGAATACAGCGCGCCATACCTCTTACATCCAGTGACGTCTTCTCTGATGTAGATGTTCTCTTTCCTCATCTTCTCCATTCAGCACAGACCGCCATGATGACTTCTTTCAGCCGTCTCTTGTCTCTGCAGAGTTCGACAAACAGACATCTTAGGCTACTTTCACACTTGCGTTGGTGCGGATCCGTCTGTTTATTTGCACAGACGGATCCGCACCTATAATGCAAACGTTTGTATCCGTTCAGAACGGATCCGTTTGCATTAGTTTTAAAGAAAAATGCATCCGTTTTGAATTACATTGAAAGTCAATAGGGAACGGATCCGTTTTCAAATGCACCATATTGTGTCATTGAAAACGGATCCGTCCCCATTGACTTACATTGTAATTCAAAACGGATCCGTTCGGCTCCGCCTCTTCAGACGGACACCAAAATGCTGCACGCTGCGTTTCGGAGTCCGCCTCCAGAACAGAATAAAGGCGGAACGGAGCCGAACTGATGGATTCTGAACGGATCCTTATCCATTCAGAATGCATTGGGGCTGAACTGATCCGTTTTGGACCGGAGAGCCCTGAAACGGATCTCACAAACGGAATCCAAAACGCCAGTGTGAAGGTAGCCTTACTTTTTCTACTTTTCCATCCGCCTCCCCACCTTCTCAACACCCCATCCTGCCACCCCCAATACTGTGCCCCCCAATACTATCCTGCAGAAACAGTCCCCCTGATAATACTAGTACCACACAGATATCTCCCTTCACAATTATTGGCACACAGTGCCCTAAAAACTAATTGCACCCAGCAAATAGAGTCCCTGGCACTACTAGTGTAAACATAATGACCCCCAAAAATAATTGTGCTGAGCTGATACTGGGCGAGGGTGCCCCCCACAGTAATAGTGCTCTCAAAGTCCCACCAATAGTAATAACTATCTGCCGGAGCGCACGTAGTAGTAATAGTGCTCCCAACATGCCCTGAAGTAATAATGCTCCCACTGAACCTATACTAGTAATCCTGTTCTCCATAGTCCCCTTAGTAGTAATAAATCCCACCATTATGCCCCCAGTAGTAATAATTCTCCTTACAATGGGTGACAGTAGAAAAATGCAGTGCAAAAAATGCCCCCTCATAACATGCCCCATTACTAAACAATGTCTCCTTATAATGGCACTAGTACAAAAAATGCCCCCCTGTGTGTGCCCTCACAAAAATACTGCCTCATAATGTGTGCCAGTACAAAGAATACCCCTCTTAGTGCCCCCAGTAGAGCCAATGTGCCCATAGTGCCCCCCATAATGTGTGCCAGTATAAAATGCCCCTATATAGTGCCCCCAGCAGATGCCCCCATAGTGCTCCTCTCCCCCCTTCCCCAATAGTCCTGATGAAGGGGGTAATCCTGCCCCAGAAACGCGTTAACCATACTGTATAATAAAATATCTCTTAATACCAGACACTTCAATTCTGAAGTTCATTCAATCAAGGTCTAGGCAGCGCCAAAGGGGTCCGCAGCTACGAAGGTCATTTCGCTTCCCCATAGTGGACTGGCAGCATGGTGCCAAAGGAACAAAAATAACCTAGACCACCTCCACGTGGCTGTCAGCGACCGACCTGTTTCCTGAGCTGTGCGCTGCCCGCCTCAGGTGACACAATGATGATGACATCATCGCGCTGCCTACGCCGACCTCTGATAGGCTTAGGCCTGAAGTGTACCAGAGGGAACAAGGAAGGGCGATGTCACTCCCACGCCCGCCGCAGAATTCAACCGTATGGCTGTCCTGAGGATGGGGATACAGTCGAATATCGAGAGATGGGCGATTCCACAAAGGAAGTGCTTATTTCCCATCACTCCGCTGCCACCCCCACTTGTCTGCGATCCCCTCGCCTAATTGGCGATGCGGCCTTTACTGCATGGGGGTGTTGTTTGGGCGCTGTATGCGGGCATTACAGGGGCGTAGCTAACGGCTCATGTGCCCTGGTGCAAGAGTTCAGCTTTGGCCCCCTACCCTCAGTGCTTTGTGTGTCTTCCTATGTGGCACAAGGGTCTTAGGGCCCCCTCAGGCTCCTGGGCCCGGTAGCGACTGCTACCTCTGCACCCCCTATAGCTACACCCATGCTACTCAGATACTGTTATGTGCACTGTGAAGAGTTTTGGAGGCATGTCCTAAGTATTCCTGGGTTATGGCCCTGGAATATCGGAAGGCATCTGTTTCTCCGTCATCCATCGTCCATTCCACACAACGGCTGAAAGTAAATCCACTCGCCTTCATAATAGTGGCTGCGGCCATTTCTTCCAGACCTATCAGGATACAGATCTCCATAGACCCTCATCATCACTGATCCTGTCCTGGTGGAGGTGCCGGCCACCTGTAAGAGCAGACACCGAAAAAAGGAGACCTCCAGATGAAGAACATCTCATCCACAAAGTGGTGACAACACAGGAGCAGGGACGCGGCCGAGGCCTGAAACGCGTCTGTCCTCATGTACAACACCAAAAGTAATAGATATCAACCTTATACTGTGTTACTACTTGTTACTATTGTCATCATTATACCCCCCCCCCCCCCCCTATACAGAGTCACATGTGACCCTCAAATCCAGATCTACATCGCCAGCACTGGGGGTTTATCATCATTGTCAGCTTTCTCCTCCATTTTCTGCGTTTCCCCTCCTCGCAGCCGTGCAGAGATCAGAACAGATGGAGTGACGGGGGCAAGGGGTCGGGTCTGTGGGAAAACTGGCGCCCTGGAATTAATAGAAGAATGCAGGATGGGGGGGGGGCATTTCCTGTTCACGTCTTCTAATTATTATACTCAGGACGACACAGACGGGATGTTATAATAGACCAGTCTGACCGGGATATTAACTCTTCATTATTCCTGGGTGACAACACAGAGGTCATCACCCAGCTTTGCCAGAGATCGGTCCAGTGGACGCTGGGAAAGCTGGGTGCCAATCCTGCGGGAGCGCACATCACCCGGTATCAGTGAGGTTCACTAGCCTTTTCTTTCCTCGCCTTTGGACGCGGCTTTGATGAAATCGCGTTGTGTTTTTTCACGAGGAGACGGCATCGTGATTGTTCTTGTAATGTTGCAGAAAAAGAGGGAATTTGCAATTTAATACTGTGAAATTAGAAGCATTCCTGGAATGGATGACGCCTCCCGGGGCAGCGTGGGAAGCAGCGGCACTGAGCGCATGGACGCAGCTCCAGGTTTTCCTCTTTTTTTTTTCGTTATAGATTTATTATGCAAATTCCAAGACAGAGCCGGACTCATCTCAGTGTAGAGCAGACGAGCGGCCGCCTGGATCCCATCCGAAAGAAATTTAAGGAAAGAAAATATTATTTTTTATTAACCCCATGATTCTACGGGATATCAGACCTTTAAAGATGGCCGCCTCATGCCCACTGGCTATTGTGTGCTGAAACAAGGGTCTTCTCAAAACCATGGCCTCAAAGTCAAAAGCTTCTCATGATTCCGTGTGATTGCACCTGGACCCAGGGCCGGGCCGACACAGAGGCTGGGGAGGCTCCAGCCTCAGGGCGCAGGTAGGGGCCGGCCAGAGGGAGAGGGACTGACAGGGGGGAACCGCTCAGCGCTCCCTCCTGTCATTCCCTGATTGTAGCGTGACCGAACTCTGTCCGGTAGTGATGAGCGGCAGGTGCCATATTCGATTTAGACGAAATTCGCGAATATTCGAAAGAATATTCGTTTCATATTCGTCGAAATCGAATATTCGTCATTATTCTAATTATCACGATTAATATGCGATTTAAATAATCACGCATTGCGATTTTAACTTAGGCTACTTTTCTATTGGTTTCATATCTAGAATTATAGAGAAGATGACGAATATGACGAATGTATTCGTCATATTCCTCAAAACGAAGATAACGAAGTATTCTACATCTTCGTTTTAGCAACCATAGTAAACCATGTCTGTTGAAATCGCAATGCGATTAATTCAAGTTATATTAATCGCATTGCGATTTCAACTTAGAGCTGGGTTTATAATGGGTCAGCTTGCTAGAATGAACGAAGTTAACGAAAATGGAATATATTATAGCAGTGCTAATTGAAATCGCAATGCGATTAATGTAACTTGGAGTAACCGCATTGCGATTTCTACTTAGCACTGCTGCTATATTCCATATTCGTTAATTCTAGCCGATGTAAGATAGCAGTGCTAAGTTGTAATCGCAATGCGATTAATATAACTTGAATTAATCGCATTGTGATTTCAACGTAATTCTCAAATCCGACAGTACATTTTAGTATATGGAGACGTTCCCATGGTGATGGGGATGCTCCATGAGCACGGAAGTCGGCAGAAGCAGCAACGGGCACTGACTGGAGCAGCCAGGAAGCCAGGAATCCTCAGGACAGGTAAGAACTACTTTTGGGAAGTGGGGGAAAAAAAATATATAACTTAAAAAAAACAAAAAAAAAACGAATATTCGAAATAGCGAATTTATAGCACTATATTCAAAATATTCACGAATTAGCGAAGTGCCGATATTCGCGATAAAAATTCGCTATTCGAATATTCGCGCTCAACACTGCTGTCCGGTCCGCAGGTACATAGAGCATCTGTCTCCTGTACCCGGCTGGACTGACAGGAAGTGCGCACACAGTTTGCACTTCAAGTCAGTCGGCTCGGTACAGGAGACAAAAGCTCCTCCTCCTGTACCAGCGGATGCGCAGACTATGCAGAGCTCGGCCACGCTACAGCAGAGGTAGGAGGAGAGGAGGGGGAGAAGAAGGAGCAAACATGGGGGGGCAGAAAGCATGACAACATCCACAGATTCCCCAATAACAGTGTCATCCATCACAGATCCCCCATAGCAGTGTCATCCACTAGTTGGAGGGGGGGGGGGGGGCCCACACTTGGGCAGCTCAGCCTCTGTTGGTGGTGGACCTTGTCCCAGCCCTGCCTGGACCATTCACATTTCCCTCTCTGAAGGATCCCAACCATAAAGTACGTCCCCGACCATCATTCCTCCTCCACCAGACTCTACATTGGCATCAGTCACCCGAGAAAGAAGTCCTGCTGGCATCGACCCAACCCGCCAGATGGAGAAGTCAGAGCCTCCATCTTTCCATTGCTACATACTCAGCTAGTGATGGCTTTCTATCTCTCCAGCAGCCGCTTGGCATTGTGAATGGTGATTAAAGTCTACGGAGATTACTGGTCTGGATACTTGGTTTTATGCACCTGTTAAAAACTGCTGTGGCTAAACGGGGGGCTGCACATGAATTTGACCGTAAAATATCTATTTTATGCCGATTTTGTGGACAACACAACAATTTCAGTGTCCGCTTATTTCTCTTGCTCCTTGATAGAACTCCCTTGTTTTGGGTGAAGCTGTAGTAAGTTCAGGAAACATGCCACGTCGTCATATTTCCTCTCTCAGATCGCATTCGCTTCTGACGTTTTTTTTTATGGGAAAATGTTTGACATTTGCTTCTTTTGGCGGCCATGTTCCCACATTCCCAGGAGAGCAGCTTCATACAAAAATAAAAGATTTTAAATTTAGATCACGTCTATCCCTTTGTTGAAAGGAGGAGAAACTGGGACAGAAGCAGAACTGACACAGACCCAAACCCATTGTCATTAAAACTTTATGTCCAAGATATTAGAAATATCCAGAGTGAGAGGCAACAGATGAATGAACATTGTGAAAGTGACAACTCTGCCTGACAACTGATTATAACCCTACATATATTCACTGAAAATACTATAATACTGCCTCATATATACAAGAATATAACTGCTATAATACTGCTCCTATATACAAGAATATAACTTCTATAATACTGCTTCTATGTACAAGAATATAACTGCTATAATTCTGCTCCTATGTACAAGAATATAACTACTATAATACTGCCTCCAATCTACAAGAATATAACTACTATAATACTGCTCCTATGTACAAGAATATAACTACTATAATACTGCCTCCTATGTACAAGAATATAACTACTATAATACTGCTCCTATGTACAAGAATATAACTACTATAATACTGCTCCTATGTACAGGAATATAACTACTATAATACTGCTCCTATGTACAAGAATATAACTACTATAATACTGCTCCTATGTACAAGAATATAACTACTATAATACTGCTCCTATGTATAAGAATATAACTACTATAATACTGCTCCTATGTACAAGAATATAACTACTATAATACTGTCTCCTATGTACAAGAATATAACTACTATAATACTGCTGCTATGTATAAGAATATAACTACTATAATACTGCCTCCTATGTACAAGAATATAACTACTATAATACTGCTCCTCTGTACAAGAATATAACTACTATAATACTGCCTCCTATGTACAAGAATATAACTACTATAATACTGCCTCCTATGTACAATAATATAACTACTATAATACTGCTCCTATGTACAGGAATATAACTACTATAATGCTGCTCCTATGTACAAGAATATAACTACTATAATACTGCTCCTATGTACAAGAATATAACTACTATAATACTGCCTCCTATGTACAGGAATATTACTACTATTATACTGCTCCTATGTACAAGAATATAACTACTATAATACTGCTCCTATGTACAGGAATATAACTACTATAATACTGCCGCCTATGTACAAGAATATAGCTACTATAATACTGCTCCTATATACAAGAATATAACTACTATACTACTGCTCCTATGTACAAGAATATAACTACTATAACACTGCCTCCTATGTACAAGAATATAACTACTATAACACTGCTCCTATGTACAATAATATAACTACTATAATACTGCCTCCTATGTACAAGAATATAACTACTATAATACTGCTCCTATGTACAAGAATATAACTACTATAATACTGCCCCTATGTACAGGAATATAACTACTATAATACTGCTCCTATGTACAAGAATATAACTACTATAATACTGCTCCTATGTATAAGAATATAACTACTATAATACTGCTCCTATGTACAAGAATATAACTACTATAATACTGCTCCTATGTACAAGAATATAACTACTATAATACTGTCTCCTATGTACAAGAATATAACTACTATAATACTGCTGCTATGTATAAGAATATAACTACTATAATACTGCCTCCTATGTACAAGAATATAACTACTATAATACTGCTCCTATGTACAAGAATATAACTACTATAACACTGCTCCTATGTACAAGAATATAACTACTATAATACTGCTGCTATGTATAAGAATATAACTACTATAATACTGCCTCCTATGTACAAGAATATAACTACTATAATACTGCTCCTCTGTACAAGAATATAACTACTATAATACTGCTCCATATGGATGGAGATGTTGTGCGTTCTCCACATTACGCAGGGCAGTAGATTGCGGGTCACCATCACCCTTCTTTTGCCCGTCTCAGCCCAGACTTTGGGCGGTGCGTGATGCTGCGGTCGTTTTCTCAGGGTGGTTTGGGTGGCATCTGCCGCCTCGGTGTCAGTTCTTGTGCCCAGTGCACTGTTTGGGGTTGCGGGGTCCTGGCTGCTCCTCTAGACTCAGATTCATGAGATAAGTCATGGTGGGAGCGGAGGATGAAACCTCTGGGGTCAGGATTCTGCTTTGAAGCTCTCGTCTATGGGGTGGGGGCCCTTGTCTGATGGAAGGGACTAACAATGTCAGGACTGTAGTGAGTCTCCCACATGTAGATTCCGGGGTGACCCCAGCGAGGATTCCCCCCATGGGGCTGTTAGCAGCTGTTGGGGCGGCCGGCTCCTGTGCCAGGGGGTGTGCCCCTCACTCTTCATACATGTGAGTCATTGAGGGGAAAAGCTGATCTAATGCTGGACGTTCGGACAACAATGTAGTGTCCAGAGCCTGGAGCAGCTCCACGGATCCCACTCAGTTCCTCTCCCCCCTCGGAAACAAATAGGTCTTTATTTACAGAGCGACATCTCAGGCCCGGGGTCCGCCGCTGACATTTACCCCAAAATCTTTTCAAGCCTCAAAGTCAAATAACAGACAGGAAATCGTATAAAGAACCCTGCAGGGGCTGTCACCCAGCTTTCCCAAGCTTCCAAATGGCAAATGACCTTATTACTTCTGCTCCTGTATTTCTGCGGGGTGACAATGTAGGGAGCCATAACTCCAGCCAATGGTCCCCGGATCAGAATATGGACGTGCTGGGTGGGGGGCCTTGATATCATAGCTTAGCTTTAATGTGTGTGTGCCCCTGACAACTGACACCTGTGTCTGACACCTGTTTGTGGCTCATGTGAAAGAAAGTGGTTGTCAAGGATATAAGGGCTCCTTCACACGCGGCGGATTTTGTGGCTTAACTTCTTAAGGACACAGGACGTATGGGTACTTTAAAGATGGCGCCTGCTCCAGCCTGCTTCTTGAAACAGAAACCCGTGGCTCATGTCTGCGCCTGCAGCAGCCTGAGTCTCTATGAATGAAACTCAGGCTGCTGTATAGTATTTCCTATGGAGCCATAGCCTGTAATAGGCTCTAAAGGAAATATGCGATTTTCTCATATATTCGAATGCTATTGCATTGGAGTATATGAGAAGAGCGATCAGATGATTGATTGTTATAGTTCCCTATGGGAACTATAGAAAAGTGTAAATAAAAGATAAAAAAGTTTAAAAAATAAATAAAAAAACATAGTTCAAATCACCCCTCTTTTGCCAAAATGAAAAAAGAAATTAAAAAAAAATACACATCATGGGTGTTGCAATGTGCGAAAACACCCATCCGGTAAACAGGAAAACGGAAAACAGCATCCAAATTGCCGATTCGCCATTTTTGGACGTTTCATTTCCTAAAAAATAATTAAATAAAAGGTGATCAAAAAGTCACACACCCCAGAATGGTAACAATAGAAAGATCAGATTACGACGCAAAAAAATAAGCCCCCACACAGCTCCGTACACATAATTCCCAAAAAGTTATAGGTGTCCAAATATGGCGACAAAAAAGTAAAACAGATTTTTTTCCCACTTTTAAATTTTTTTTTTACTATCAAAATGCAAGAAAACCTATACATATAGGTTATCGCCGTATTCGTACTGACCTGTAGAATAAAAATAACCGGTCATTTTTATCGCATATCGAACATCTGAATCTAAAAACCCGCAAAACTATGTTGGAATTGCTTTTTTTATTTTTTTTTTCACCCCATTTGGAATTTTTTTCCCGCTTCCCACTACATCATATGCAATATTAAATGGTGGTGTTGGAAAGTATAACTTGTCCCGCAAAAAACAAGCCCTCACCTCGCCATGTGAACCGATAAATATAAAAAGTTATGGCTCTGGGAAGGCAGGGAGCGCAAAACGAAAATGGAAAAAAAAACAAAAAGCTCCGGTCCTGAAAATCGGTTCCATTCCCCTGAATGAGGCCTTGCAGAAATCCATGTTCTTGCCGACTCATCAAATGAATGGAACTGTTTTCAGTTGCGGAATTTTCTGCGACAAAATCTGCCGCGTGTGAGGACGCTCTAACGGTCACAAGCTGCTACAATGTAGAAATTTCCGGGCTGTGGCTGGGACGTCCCGGACAGAGTTGCCATCAGTAGGTCCCATGTTTCTACTTGATACAATGTTTCTCATCTCATAAATAGCATTATATCTGCAGCCAAAGTAACGATGTGACTTCTTTATTTGTCAGATCCCGGAAAAGACGCAGTCACCAAAAGTGGATCCTGTGGAGGGTTACTACGAGGAGGCCGAGCCTTACGACGCCTCAGCCATCGGTGCGATATTCCTGCTCTGGATTCATTTCATAAATTACATGAATGTTTGGGAATCAGGGGGATGAACGTCACATGAACTCACAGGTCAATGCAAATACCGGTGCAGGATCTGAGACTGTAACCGCGTGCTGCTCACTGCGCAAATCCATACAGTGCATATAATACACATGCGCAGGTTACATACACCGGGCTGCATCCATATATTTACTGGGACATGGCATTTTATACTCAATCCTCAAATCACTGTTTGCTCCAGTCACATCCGGAGCTGCATTCACAATTCTGCGTTTAGGCTGTAAGACCTCACTGTCTGTACTGTGATTTGTTGCGTACTGTAGTCGCTGCGTAGTCTTATGTAGCGGAAAAAAACGTTCACACAATGTAGTGCGGTGGCTTTCAGGTCTCACATAGTACAGTGCCAGCAAACTGGTATTGTGACTACAGAGACCGTGCCAGGCTGGTCTCCCTGCCCCAGAGGTTTCCGTGCCCCTCCGTGCTGTGGTTTGCAGGAGGCTCTTCCTCATTGAGACTTGTGGGTAGTAATTGCAGTCGCTCTTCCCGTTCTGCACTCCTTCCGTCTCCTACTCGTATCGATAAGAATTTCCCGGTCTGTCGAAATATTGTTAAACCACTTGTGGCCGAGTGACTTCAATCAGTGATCATTTAATTTACTTCCGAAGAATATCTCTGGTGTCCAGTGGGTTCATAATGTTATCCACTACCTGTAGGGCTAATAAGAATATTCATGGTGGGCAGTAGAATAAGAATGTAATGATAATATTATCCCTGGTGTCTAGTGGGTTAATGTATAATAATCCTTGTGTCTAGTGGGTTAATGTATAATATCCCTGGAGCCTAGTAGGTTAATATATATTATCCCTGGTGGTTTGAGGCCTTCCACATTGCACCTGAGCGAGCACCCTGTTGCTCCGCTCTGTTGGACGTGGTGGGTTGTGGTTCTTGTGTCCGTAGTTTGTGGGGTCTGATCTGCGGTACGGACTGTGGGTGCTGCATCTCCAGAGCTCTTCTCCCTGCCATGCGTCCTTACACCTTGGCGGTATATGGCAGTACAGTACAGGCCCTGGCAGCTCCATGGACATTCTAGTATATAGTGTAATGGCTGCTGATTCCTGACGGGGCGCCATACAGCGGCGGCAGGACGTTACATTCCGATCCCCTGACTGTAGACACTATCTTATCCCACGTTCAGATATCACTTCACAGGAATGAGAAAAGGAAACTTCCCTTCATAAAGGTCACAGGAGTCGCAGCGCAGCCCCGGTCATCTCCTCATCCCACCGGAGCACGGCGTCGCATGTATCAGGCACGGTCATACGTGTGTTTATGTGCTCGATATGAAGCGGCAGGGTCACACCTTTATGACTGATCTCGCCGTGGGTGCGCGATTTTCCCCGGAAATAACTTGTGATGCAATGTTTGGAGAGTCTGAACACAGCGTCATCTGGTATTTCCTGGAAAATATGGCGCAATAGATTGATATGTGTCCCGGAGCATCGGGGCCCATTGATAGAAACAAGAGCAGGACGAGCATGGCCACGGCTAAGCCTTGGGGTCGGGTGCTGGGATAGTGAGCAGCTTCACTTCATGGTAGATGGGGGTGGGGCGGTATATGCAGAATGGGGCCCCTCGTCCTGAGTCTTTATAATGGATATCAGACCAGCAGCGGACATGTTACTTGTTATTTTTCCTGCATGATGTAGAAAGTTCCGTCACGTCGCCCGCATGGAGGAAACTTCTCACTGATTATATAGACCTGATAGGAGAAGGTTTTATCTGTGCGCGCCGCATGCCGGACGTCCCGAGAAGCCCAGATATAAACATGAATGGAGTTTCCATGTCACAAACGCGTACAAGTTCTGTGAAATGTGATAGATAAAAGTATCTGAAGGGGAGAGGTTAGAAAGGAGTCGCCTCGTCCTGTACGTAAACGCGGTCATGTGACTGGGTCGACGTATTATACTGTATATGTGACCCCCTGTCTGCAGATCTCTGAATGTATAGAAACCTCCTCAGTCACCAAAAAATCCATCTAAAGTTAGATAGTGAATAGAGGACGGACACGAGGGGGATGCAGCTGCAAATTGTGAGACTGCTGTGCACGCTGTGAGAGGGGAGGCAGCACCGCAAGAAGCTAAGCACAGCAGCAGCAGACATCTCCTGTCCTGGACTCCAGGCTGATAGCTCTTATTTAAACTGAAACATTGCAACAAACTCTCAGCTGTGTGAGCGGGACAAAGTCAGAACAGGATTTCAGCCTCTGAATGTGACAGTTCACTGGATGCAGGCATAAATTCTTGAAAATGATCATCTCTGTTCAGTCTGACCCTGTGTCCCGCACGTAGTTTACTTGTTGTGTTGTCTTACAGAGGACGGAGAAGCCGTCAGCAGTTCATATGAGTCGTATGATGAAGAAGACCATACCCGGGGAAAGTCTGCTGCACACCAGCACCAATGGCCATCAACGGAGGCCTCCATCGAGCTGATGAAGGACGCCCTGATCTGTGCTTTCCTCTGGAGGAAGAAGTGGCTGGGACAATGGGCAAAGCAGCTGTGTGTGATCAAGGACAATCGACTACTGGTAAAACCTATCGCCGCTCTTCGTCATCCCGCTTATTGGCCGCCATTACTTGGTTCAGTAGATAATGGCACGTTTTCCTCCTCAGTGTTATAAAAGCTCTAAGGAGCAGAGTCCTCAGCTGGACATCAGCTTACTCGGCTGCTCTGTGACCCACAAAGAAAAACAAGTCCGTAAACAGGAGCACAAGCTGAAGATCACTCCGACTAATGGCGATGTGATCGTCCTGGGGATGCAGAGCAGGGAGCAGGCTCTGCAGTGGCTGAAGGTAGCGTCTGCAAGTCATGGCTTCATGTCATTTACTTTATGTCATGTGGAGCTATCAGAGCTCTCTACTACAGTCCCCAACCCCATGGGCACCTAGGAACCTCCACCACTCACTCATCTTCTCCAGAATATTCGTTCTGAACTTGTGCTTTGTAACACCCCACCACCAGTCACCATGGTCATGTGCATGTCTGTTATGCTCATGTAGAACCAGCAGATATCTGGTATGGTCATCTAGAGCTAGCAGATATCCGTTATGATCACCTAGAGCTAGCAGGTATCTGTTATAGTCATCTAGAGCTAGCAGGTATCTGTTATAGTCATCTAGAGCTAGCAGGTATCTGTTATAGTCATCTAGAGCTAGCAGGTATCTGTTATAGTCATCTAGAGCTAGCAGAAATTTGTTAAGGTAAATTAGAACCAGCAGACATCTGTTAAGATCATCTAGTACTAAAAGTAGTCTATTATGGTAATCTAGAACCAGTAGATATCTGTTATGGTCCTCTAGAATAAGTAGATGGCTGTTATGGTCATATAGAACCTGTAAAGGTTTATTATGGTTATCTAGAACCAGTAGATATCTTATGGTCATCTAGAATCAGCAGATGGATGTTATGATCATCTAGAACCAGCAGAGATTTCTTAAAATTATCTAGAACTAAAAGAAGTCTATTATGGAAATCTAGAACCAGTAAATATATGTTATGGTCCTCTAGGACCAGTAGAAGTATCCTGCAGTTCTCTAAAACCTGTAGATGGCTCTTATGGGCCTCTAGAACCAGTAGATGGCTCTTATGGGCCTCTAGAACCAGTAGATGGCTCTTAGGGGCCTCTAGAACCAGTAGATGGCTCTTTTGGGCCTCTAGAACCAGTAGATGTCTCTTAAGGGCCTCTAGAACCAGTAGATGGCTCTTATGGGCCTCTATAACCAGTAGATGGCTCTTATGGGCCTCTAGAACCAGTAGATGGCTCTTAGGGGCCTCCAGAACCAGTAGATGGCTCTTATGGGCCTCTAGAACCAGTAGATGGCTCTTAGGGGCCTCCAGAACCAGATGACATAATATCCGGTCATTTAGAACTAGCTTTTGTCTACAATGGTGAACTAGAAGTTGTCTGATGAGCAGAACTTGCTCGTGTTCTTGTTTTATAGCTAAATTGTTCTTACATTTATAGAATTTATTGATAACAAGATGAAGAATAATGTCCCGGTAATGATGACCCTGCTTCTTCATCTGCGGGGACTGGGGAGGAGAAGTTACATCTGTCATGTAGAAAATAGAAAGATTGTATGAGCACATCAGCCATGAGAGCGAGGTCCTAACATCCTGAAACTTCAAAGATCCTAAGATAAAAGCTAACATTTCCTCATAAAATCTACAAGACCCCATAAACCAGAGCGAGACAATGGACATCAAGCATTCAGGTCACCCTCACACATTCCAGGTCATAAACACATCATAGTTATCACCACGGCGTTAGCTGTCGTAAATGTTCTAGACTTTCTTAGGGTCTGGGACTTGAGCAGAGATAAGACCGCAACCATGTGAATATTCTGGTCTATGACCATTACTGGGGCGTCAAAACATTCACTGCAAGGAGCCCCGAAAAACTGATGGGTGTAATAATGGAGTCTCTGTTTTTCAGGTTATCCAGGACATCAGTGGGATGCAGAGTGAGTCCGTCCTGGAGAGTTCACTGATCCCAGCCGACAATCAGAGACCCCTCAAAGTACAAAGTGTAAGGAGGGTCTGTCAAATCTCTGTCTGGGGGCACAACGAGATAGAGGGAGAGGCTGAGCTCCGAGGATATCGTTTTCTAATATTTGCTTCCCCTCATGGAGAAATTGTGTGAAGACACTGTATGCATAAGGCTTGGATTATAATACTCTGATAATGTATTGTATATCACAGGGGGAACTAACGGACAGATACTCCGCAGCCTCAGAAAGTGGGAGCAGCACAGATGGACACCCCGAGACCCACGAGGTCAAAGAAGGTAAAATAGAAGTCAGATGCAGAAACATTAGCTGTCCATATATAAAGACAGATACTAAGAATTACACCCGGTATACAGGACAGGAGAAGTGGTACTGTGCAGTGTATATATACAGAATAAGAGGAGATACTGAGGATTACACCCAGTATACAGGAGAAGTGGTACTGTGCAGTGTATATATATATACAGAATAAGAGCAGATACTGAGGATTACACCCGGTATACAGGAGAGGAGAAGTGGTACTGTGCAGTGTATATATATACAGAATAAGAGCAGATACTGAGGATTACACCCAGTATAGAGGACAGGAGAAGTGGTACTGTGCAGTGTATATATATACAGAATAAGAGCAGATACTGAGGATTACACCCGGTATACAGGACAGGAGAAGTGGTACTGTGCAGTATATATATATACAGAATAAGAGCAGATACTGAGGATTACACCCGGTATACAGGACAGGAGAAGTGGTACTGTGCAGTGTATATATATACAGAATAAGAGCAGATACTGAGGATTACACCCAGTATACAGGACAGGAGAAGTGGTACTGTGCAGTGTATATATACAGAATAAGAGCAGATACTGAGGATTACACCCAGTATACAGGACAGGAGAAGTGGTACTGTGCAGTGTATATATATACAGAATAAGAGCAGATACTGAGGATTACACCCGGTATACAGGACAGGAGAAGTGGTACTGTGCAGTGTATATATACAGAATAAGAGCAGATACTGAGGATTACACCCAGTATACAGGACAGGAGAAGTGGTACTGTGCAGTGTATATATATACAGAATAAGAGCAGATACTGAGGATTACACCCAGTATACAGGACAGGAGAAGTGGTACTGTGCAGTGTATATATATACAGAATAAGAGCAGATACTGAGGATTACACCCAGTATACAGGACAGGAGAAGTGGTACTGTGCAGTGTATATATATACAGAATAAGAGCAGATACTGAGGATTACACCCAGTATACAGGACAGGAGAAGTGGTACTGTGCAGTGTATATATATACAGAATAAGAGCAGATACTGAGGATTACACCCAGCTATACAGGACAGGAGAAGTGGTACTGTGCAGTGTATATATATACAGAATAAGAGCAGATACTGAGGATTACACCCAGTATACAGGACAGGAGAAGTGGTACTGTGCAGTGTATATATATACAGAATAAGAGCAGATACTGAGGATTACACCCAGTATACAGGACAGGAGAAGTGGTACTGTGCAGTGTATATATATACAGAATAAGAGCAGATACTGAGGATTACACCCAGTATACAGGACAGGAGAAGTGGTACTGTGCAGTGTATATATATACAGAATAAGAGCAGATACTGAGGATTACACCCAGTATACAGGACAGGAGAAGTGGTACTGTGCAGTGTATATATATACAGAATAAGAGCAGATACTGAGGATTACACCCAGTATACAGGAGAAGTGGTACTGTGCAGTGTATATATACAGAATAAGAGCAGATACTGAGGATTACACCCAGTATACAGGACAGGAGAAGTGGTACTGTGCAGTGATATATATACAGAATAAGAGCAGATACTGAGGATTACACCCAGTATACAGGACAGGAGAAGTGGTACTGTGCAGTGTATATATATACAGAATAAGAGCAGATACTGAGGATTACACCCAGTATACAGGACAGGAGAAGTGGTACTGTGCAGTGTATATATATACAGAATAAGAGCAGATACTGAGGATTACACCCAGTATACAGGAGAAGTGGTACTGTGCAGTGTATATATATATACAGAATAAGAGCAGATACTGAGGATTACACCCAGTATACAGGACAGGAGAAGTGGTACTGTGCAGTGTATATATATACAGAATAAGAGCAGATACTGAGGATTACACCCAGTATACAGGACAGGAGAAGTGGTACTGTGCAGTGTATATATATACAGAATAAGAGCAGATACTGAGGATTACACCCAGTATACAGGACAGGAGAAGTGGCACTGTGCAGTGTATATATACAGAATAAGAGCAGATACTGAGGATTACACCCAGTATACAGGACAGGAGAAGTGGTACTGTGCAGTGTATATATATACAGAATAAGAGCAGATACTGAGGATTACACCCAGTATACAGGACAGGAGAAGTGGTACTGTGCAGTGTATATATATACAGAATAAGAGCAGATACTGAGGATTACACCCAGTATACAGGACAGGAGAAGTGGTACTGTGCAGTGTATATATATACAGAATAAGAGCAGATACTGAGGATTACACCCAGTATACAGGACAGGAGAAGTGGTACTGTGCAGTGTATATATATACAGAATAAGAGCAGATACTGAGGATTACACCCAGTATACAGGACAGGAGAAGTGGTACTGTGCAGTGTATATATATACAGAATAAGAGCAGATACTGAGGATTACACCCGGTATACAGGACAGGAGAAGTGGTACTGTGCAGTGTATTATATATACAGAATAAGAGCAGATACTGAGGATTACACCCAGTATACAGGACAGGAGAAGTGGTACTGTGCAGTGTATATATATACAGAATAAGAGCAGATACTGAGGATTACACCCAGTATACAGGACAGGAGAAGTGGTACTGTGCAGTGTATATATATACAGAATAAGAGCAGATACTGAGGATTACACCCAGTATACAGGACAGGAGAAGTGGTACTGTGCAGTGTATATATATACAGAATAAGAGCAGATACTGAGGATTACACCCAGTATACAGGACAGGAGAAGTGGTACTGTGCAGTGTATATATATACAGAATAAGAGCAGATACTGAGGATTACACCCAGTATACAGGACAGGAGAAGTGGTACTGTGCAGTGTATATATATACAGAATAAGAGCAGATACTGAGGATTACACCCAGTATACAGGACAGGAGAAGTGGTACTGTGCAGTGTATATATATACAGAATAAGAGCAGATACTGAGGATTACACCCAGTATACAGGACAGGAGAAGTGGTACTGTGCAGTGTATATATATACAGAATAAGAGCAGATACTGAGGATTACACCCAGTATACAGGACAGGAGAAGTGGTACTGTGCAGTGTATATATATACAGAATAAGAGCAGATACTGAGGATTACACCCGGTATACAGGACAGGAGAAGTGGTACTGTGCAGTGTATATATACAGAATAAGAGCAGATACTGAGGATTACACCCAGTATACAGGACAGGAGAAGTGGTACTGTGCAGTGTATATATATACAGAATAAGAGCAGATACTGAGGATTACACCCAGTATACAGGACAGGAGAAGTGGTACTGTGCAGTGTATATATACAGAATAAGAGCAGATACTGAGGATTACACCCAGTATACAGGACAGGAGAAGTGGTACTGTGCAGTGTATATATATACAGAATAAGAGCAGATACTGAGGATTACACCCAGTATACAGGACAGGAGAAGTGGTACTGTGCAGTGTATATATATACAGAATAAGAGCAGATACTGAGGATTACACCCAGTATACAGGACAGGAGAAGTGGTACTGTGCAGTGTATATATATACAGAATAAGAGCAGATACTGAGGAACTCTTTATTAATTTTATACAAAAATACAAAAACTTTGCTATAAAATTTCCAAACAAGATATAAAACAAGGAATAAAGTATATCCACTCACCCTACTGGCCCAGCTACATGCAGACTCTCATTCATACCTACTACAAAAGAGAAAATGAAACCTAGCCGAACCTAAACATCCGATCCGGCTGAACCCCGACTATATACAAATTGTTTCTAACAGAAAATAAATGACAACTTGTCACAATAAATAATAATAAACACAAATTAAATAATCATAATATAAATATGAGATAACAATACATTTTTTTTTAATTTAATTTAATTTATTTTAAATTTTTTTTTTTTTTTTTTTTTTTAAACACACAATAATACAAACCTATACTACCCCTACCAATCTATCTACCCCATCACCTTCACCCAGGGCCAACCTCCGCCTCTTGTCCCTCCATGAGGCCAGCCCTTCCTCCACCACCCACACCCAGCCCCTCGCCTCATGTCCTCCTATGTCCGCATAGTCCAGGGCTGGATGCAGGCCCCCACACAAAAATATGAACCCACCCCCACCCCATCCCACCCAACCTAACTACACCCACTTACCCTATCATACAATATATACAACTTATACAAACATATCAATCTATACAAACCAATATCAAAATCCACCCGAAGGCCCAAGTTCAGTCATTTGCAAACCTTTCTTCAAAAACTCATCTTAAATACAAAACAAAAACCTAGTGTGAAAGCCTCAGCCCAACACCAGGAAAAGTGCTACTGAGGCTAAGGCACATCAAGGTGAAGCCTCTCCAGAGGTAAGAGACCCCATCCGTCCCACCCTTCGCACTCGAGAGAGCGAACCTTCACCAGGTCACCCAGAATGTTCCTACACACCTCTTCCACAGGGAGGACTTTCTGCTGGGTTGAAACTAAACACCGTGCGTTCCATGTGAAGTACCTGACCACTATGCTAACTATAAAAGCTGTGCATAGGTCCCTTCTTCCCAAACCTTTGAATGCTCCATAAGCCCACTCCGCATAGGAGAGGTTGGCTAGCCTAGGCCAGCCAATGGATGCACCCACCCGTTTGTATACCTCTGCATTAAAGGGACACTGAAGCAGGAAGTGCTCCATACTTTCCAGTATGTCGCCACACTCCTCCCGGGACAACCCCTTTCATCAGAGTTCCTATACCTCAAGTTGCCCCTTACATACAGCTTCCCGTGAAAGCAGCGTCAGCCAAGTCCCAAAACTTCAAGGGATCCTTGCCGAATTTAACAACTGTAACCCCTTGTCTAGATCCCGGCTTGGGCAATCCTTAAGGGCCAGGGGCTTTGGAAGTGGGTCAACAAGACCCTCTCGTCAAGGGATCTCCTTGACTGGGTCCTGATCTCCCTCACTCCCAAACCCCACTGGCGGATCACCTTCAGAATCGGAGTGACATAAGCCGGAAGATATCCGTGAGGTGTACGCAAATCCTTTACTTGCCCTCCTGTCTCCCACTCCTGGAAGAAAGGTCGAAACCAACCCCTGCAAGAGACTACCCACGGAGGAGCCCTCTCTTTCCAGAGGTTTGCCAGGTTGATCTTAACAAAAGTGTTCACAAGGAACACCACGGGGTTGACCATACCCAACCCCCTAGTCTCCTCGTACGGTATGTCACCTCTCTCTTGACTAGGTTCAGCCTATTCCCCATAACAGTTGGAAGAACAGACTGTAAACCCGAGTCCAGAGAGGTTCTGGCAAGACACATACACTGGCCAAATAGATAAGCAAAGGGAGAAGGTAAGTCTTGATCAGGCTCACCCTTTCCCTGAGGGTCAAAGACCAACCCTTCCACTGGTCAACCTTCTGAGCGGCGATCTTAAGCCTGCTATCCCAATTTTGGGTGGGATAATCCCCATGGCCGAATTGAACGCCTAGGACTTTGGCTGACGACTGGGGCTCTGGGAGGGTGTCCGGAGACCGAAAGATGGATCACCCCTCCCAGCCAGAGACTCTCACACTTATCCCGGTTAATCACGGACCCGGAGACTTCGAGTAGCGTTCTACCTCCGACATCACGTATTCCGCCTCCCTCCCGAGGACACGAAAACAGTGGCGTCATCGGCATAAGCCACCACCCTCAGAGTGGCTTCTGGCTCCTCCAGACTCATCCTGACTCCCGCTAACGGCCCACGATCAATCCTCCTAATAAAAGGATCAATCGCAAACACGTATAAGAGCGGGCTCAATGGACAACCCTGGCGGACTCCAGACCCGACCTCAAAAGGGCTGCCAGACCAACCGTTCACCAGCGGGAAACTCTCTGCCCCTGCATACAAGATCTTTAACCAATCAACAAACCCCCGGCAGGCCATATTTCAGAAGGACTGACCAGAGGTACTAAGTGGTTAACCCGATCAAAAGCCTTTGCCTGATCTAAGGCCAGCATGTACCCTTCCAGTTACCCGCCCTACCCTGCTCCACTGCCTCTCGGACACCGAGTACAGCACTAAACGTGCTTCGGCCTGGAACTGAGCAATGTTGGGTCTCCGAAAGGAGCCGGGGTGCAAACTGCACCAACCGATTAAACAGTATCTTGGCCAGGATCTTTCTGTCCGTACTGAGAAGCGCTATGGGACGCCAATTCTCAATACGGCTCGGATCTTTACCCTTTGATATAAGGATCAGAGCTGACCTCCTCATTGACCTCGGCAGAGCACCCGAGGATAGGCACTCATTTAATACCTTAGTCAAGAGGGAACCAAGAAGTCCTTAAAGGTCTTATAAAACTCGGATGTTAAGCCATCCGGGCCTGGCGACTTCTTTAGGGCAAGCCCTTCGATCGCCAGGCTGACTTCCTCTTCTCTGATTTCTTCTATCAAAACGCCAAGAGAACGGTCTACTCTTGACTCAGGGACCGGTTTCAGCCAGGAAAGCCGAAATCCTGTCCCGATTCAGATCCTTCTTCCTCAAGAGGCACGAGTAGAAGGACTTGACGATTTCCAAGATCCCTGATCTGGACCTATCCAGAGATCCCGTACCATCGACCAGTCCCGTCACCAACTTACTTTTCACTGACATCTTACAGTTTCTGTAAGGGTCGGGCGAGCGGTACTTCCCGAAATCCCTCTCAAAAACCAAAGATGTGTGCCTATCGTACTGGCACCTCTTAAGCAAAGATTTCACCCTGGAGATATCCTCGGCTACCTCCAGTCGAGACCAGTTGTTCGAGTTTCCTCCTCAGACCCTGATACAAGCGATACTTGTCCAGGGACCTGAGGCTCGAGAGCTGGCGGAAGAATTTTGCCACCCGATCTTTGAATATCTCCCACCACTCCGACTTAGTGTCACAAAGATCCAGCAACTCTACCTGAGTCTGAAGGAAGTCCTCAAAGGATTGTCTCACCTCTGCTTCCTCCAGGAGGGCCGAATTTAGCTTCCAATAGCCTCTTCCCATTTGGGGGATTCTGCAACATTCAAAGAGAACATAATCATACAGTGATCGGAGAATTCCACCTCTACCACCTTTAAAGGTGAAAAAGTAGTCTCCTCCTTTAAATAAAACCTGTCTATTCTAGACCTAATCTGACTACCTCTATAATAAGTGAAACCCCCGTGGCCTGGGGTGTGCCTAATGTGGACATCCACCAGGCGAGCCTCGCTAGCTATGCTATTCAGGGATACACTATCATAAGCCAGCCGGTCTCTGGTGCCTCCCGGTCTTGGGACCTTGTGACTGTATTAAAGTCCCCGCCAAAGACCACCTGCCGACTCGTAAAAAGGAAAGGTTTGATCCTCAAAAGAGATGCTTCCGATCCCGCTTGGTTTGGGGACCATAGATGTTTATCAGGCGAAGCTCTTGACCCTTCATGAGGACATCTAAAATCAAACACCTCCCCATTTCTAACTCAATCACTCGTCGGCTTTCTACTGGTGCGGTAAAAGGACCGCCACACCGCTATACGGCTCAGCCGCAAGAGACCAATATGATGGACCACACCTCCACTCCTTTTTGCTTTATATACAGCCGCCAAATCTGGCAGCCTGGTCTCTTGCAAAAATAAAATATCAGCTTCAACCTGGCTGAGAAAATCAAAGGCTGCAAACCTAGCCGCATCCGATTTAATACTGGCGACATTAATGGTCGCCAGGGTCAACGAGTGGGTGCCGCCATACAGAGTGATTAAGTTAGACGGCCTTCTTCCTTCCCTTCCCATTCTTCTTCTTACCCCTCCCGGGGCTACCCCTAAGGTGGCACGATTTCTTTTGAGAGAGACAGTGGTGTCCATCTCATTAGTCACCACCGCCTCCCCTTCGCACCACCCTTGTCATTCCCATTCGCAGTGTCTGGACCCGCCCCACCTCCCGAGGACCTTGCATCCTCACTGGAGGGGGCACGGGCCTTCCAGAGGCTCCTTCTCTTGCCCCTCCGGCTCCCCACCTTCGACCTCCTCCCCAGAAGAAGAGGAGGCAGAGATCTCATCAAGATGAGGTACCGGTTGGAAAGATCCAGGGAAGAGAGTCAGGATTAGAGAGGTCCAGGGGAGCTGGCTTCGCCTTCACAGCCACTCTGGTCGGGCTAGATTTTTTTGGTCAGACGTTTCCTTCTTGTTCTTTTAGACTCTGTCACACTCCCCTCTGTTGCACTCTCGTAGCAAGAGGACAGAGTCACCTCGGGACGGTCTAGTCTCCTGAGTTCCTCATTCACCTCGTTATCCCCCAGGGTCTCAGCTCTAGGAGAGGCATTCTCTTGGGAGGCGCAGGCATCACCCCAGGACGGGGTTCCACCTGTCCCCTCTCCATTTGGACGCCTCTCCCTCCGTCTCTGCTGGGACGGGCCGTCTTTCTCTTCATCGACCCCACTGCCCTGTCACCTTCGCCAGCACTCGCCTCGGCGGTGGGGGCCTCCGGCTCACCTCCGCGCGTGCACGAGCCACGTTAGCGACAGAGCGTGGGCAACTGAACAGGTGCCCTAGCTCACCACACAGGTTGCATCTAATCTGCCCACAAGATGCAGCTAGATGGCCTTCACCCCGCTGCTTGCGCACCTCTGCACTTGGCAGCTGGCGCTGAAGTGCGAAGGGCTGCCGCACTTGTAACACAGCTTAGGCTGCCCCCTGTAGAACACCATGATCCTATCCCGACCAAGGAAAGCAGATGATGGTATGTGGAAACCGACCCCCTGAATGTTTCAACTTAATCTGAAACGTCCAGGCGCCCGACCAGATGCCAAACTCATCCAGGTTCTTGCTAGGAAGACCCTGGACGTCCCGTACCTGCTCAACCAGGTCAAGATGTCAACACAAGAAAGTGACTCGTTACGGGTCAGAACGGTCACTTTCTTGACCTCATTCTGGCGAGGTTATCGCTTGCACGAAAAACCCTGCCAGTCCGGCTGGTCTTTTGCCAGTTCATACCCAGACCAGAAAAGTTCAAGACCCTCTGGCCGGGCAAAACTGACATCAAACTCCCGGGTGCCATACTGGATGTATCAGGGCAAAGATGTCACATGCCCTGATGCCCATCTGAAAGAAGCTCTGCCACCCTCTTCCTGGTAGGGCACGCTTCATTGCCTCTCCATTTCAGACAGACAACATTCCGTCTGGTTGACCCGGGGCCGGTTGTGGGTGAGGACCAGGTGGTCTCGCCCCGCCTTGCTCTCGGAAGGCACGCACGCCATGCCTGTCTATCCAGAAGGATAGATCCACCTGCTGCCCCCTACTGTAATGGAATTCTCTCCTCTCCTTAGAGCCTCTAGAAGTTGCCGCTGCAAGTTACCGTCACCAGACATTGGTAATGGGGAGGACAATGGGGACCGCCCTCCCCCTGCACCGGCGACCACACCAGCATAACCTCTGCCAGGCGTAACCGACGCAGGAGGGGCAGCCGAACCGGGCCCACCCCTCCCCCAGACCTATCTACAGCAGGTGCCACTCCAGACCCCTCTAAAGGGGCTACATGAGGCGCACCAGCCACTTGTACAGTGGCCGGCCGACCTCCAACATTCACCCCTCCATCAGGGCCCGGAGCAACACCACTAACAGAAACTGCATTTACACTACTGGAAGTGACCACTTCTTCAGTGGCCACTGTCACACTCTCCCCTCCCCCCACACACACTACTGGGCCAGAGGGGACAGAGGTCACACTATTAGTTTTGTCCAGCATATTCATGCTGGACACATTTTTAGCAGTCTTTCCGGCCTCCACCTGGCACTTGTCCAGTGCACTAGCAGAGGTGGTCGGAGCCACCTGACCACCAGCCATGTCCCCTTCGCCGCCCGTCCTGGGAGCCTTCCTGTCTGACCCCTCCTGCTTCTCCTCACCGCCCCCGTTACCGCAAACAGGGACGGCGTCCTGCGCCATCTTTGTCGCATCTTTCTCCCCACTCCTACGCACCGGTCCCACAGCAGAGACCGGGCCAGGGAGGATGGTGGGGTTCGTGCCCTGAGCTGGCTTTTCACTTTGCCCAGGGCACGCAGGGTGGGTCACATAGATATACCTCACCTCTGGCTTCACTGGCTTTTTCTTCCTCCTCTTTCCCATCGGTTCATCTTCAGGTAATTCATTACCGAAGCAGATGTCATCACGTATTTTGGGGGACTCCAGGTGGCGTATTTCGGCCATAAGTTGCCCCCCAACTCCGCTGCTCTCACAGAACTCCCCTTCCTCATCGGAACTAGTGGGGGGCAGGCATACCTGCTCTGCGGGGATACCTGTGGTGATACCTGTTCCAGCAGGTTGCCCCCCCATGTCCGACTCTTCCTCCTCACTAGTGGAGTCATCTTCTTGCTGTTTTTGGCTTCCAGCCATTTCATTAAACCTTGCGTCATTCTTGAGCTTTTCCTTAAAGGGACCGCTGTTTTCCAGAATGGCCGCCATTCTTTCTTTTAGCTCTTTAATGATGGCTTTTAGGCCTTTTATTTTATTAGTTATTTCTGGCCTGTTTTTTCTCGCCGCTTTGTCCACCTTCGCCCTCTCAAGCTTCAAGTTCTCCCTAATCTTCTTGAGGGTCCTGTTCGCTTCCTCATACTCCCGGAGGTAGGCCGTGATCCGGGAGCTGTAAACGGTGATTAGTTCCTGGGACTTCATGGTGCCCCAGTCAGCCTCAACCGAGCCCGGCCCACCCCCAGGAGCACTCTGCGTACCTCTTGGAGGGCTACCGTCCGCCCTCCTGGAACTGCCGGCGATGGACACGGCTTCACCTCCGGGGGCTGCAGGGGCCGCTACACCACGACTCCTGGAAGATCTTCTGACCCCCGGGGCGGAAGATGGAACTGAGGCCGGTAGCTCACCTCCCGTACCTTCCGCCGGCCTACCCCGGGAAGTAGGATCCTGGGTCTTCAGTCGCTTCATTGCCCAGGACCCCACCACCTCCCTGGGGAGAGGCAGGGCCTGGGCTGGGAAAGGTGGAAAAATCCCTGGTAGCTTGTCAGCAATCAGCAGCTCCTCCAAACACAACCACACCCGTCGACTGGCTCCAGTATACTGAGGATTACACCCGGTATACAGGAGAGGAGAAGTGGTACTGTGCAGTGTCCATATATACAGGATAAGAGCACATACTGAGAATTACATCCAGTATACAGGACAGGAGAAGTGGTACTGTGCAGTGTATATATACAGAATAAGAGCAGATACTGAGGATTACACCCGGTATACAGGACAGGAGAAGTGGTACTGTGCAGTGTATATATACAGAATAAGAGCAGATACTGAGGATTACACCCAGTATACAGGACAGGAGAAGTGGTACTGTGCAGTGTATATATATACAGAATAAGAGCAGATACTGAGGATTACACCCAGTATACAGGACAGGAGAAGTGGTACTGTGCAGTGTATATATACAGAATAAGAGCAGATACTGAGGATTACACCCAGTATACAGGAGAAGTGGTACTGTGCAGTGTATATATATACAGAATAAGAGCAGATACTGAGGATTACACCCAGTATACAGGAGAGGAGAAGTGGTACTGTGCAGTGTATATATACAGAATAATAGCAGATACTGAGGATTACACCCAGTATACAGGAGAAGTGGTACTGTGCAGTGTATATATATACAGAATAAGAGCAGATACTGAGGATTACACCCAGTATACAGGAGAGGAGAAGTGGTACTGTGCAGTGTATATATACACTGATAATAAGGGGCCGTTTATGGGAGCATTTGCCGCTTGTTGCAGTGACTGACTCTTTGTCCGGACGATGATAATTTTCTCTACAGGACACTGCAGTCTGGACAGTGAGTCTTTGTCCCCGGACGTTCGGCTTCCGTGGACAATTATAGAGCAGAAATAGGAAGCAGCCAAATAAAATCCTTCAGCGTCTCTCAGTTGTCTGATGTGGAGCAGAACGTCCATCACCCTTTGCCGCCCTGTGATTCCTGCACATGAATAGTCTTTGTTGCGGGGAATTCCTCTTTTCTTTTTACCTTGGGGTAGATTCGCGGGCTGTGATCGTCCTACATTCTTGTACAGATTTTCCTAATGTGTAGACCTAATGTTTTCTTGGGGTCAGTGCAGACAGAACCATGAATATAGATACCTCAAATTTCTCCATACAATACATACATACTGGGGGGTTCTGCGGGGCCAGAGGTGATGTCAAGCAGAACCCCCAAATCATCAAACAGACCCCAACAGATCCCCCTATTTCTGTGCTCTCTCCCAGTGAAGAAGAAAGGTTCGTCTGGCCTAAAACTCAGCAACCTGATGAATCTGGGAAGAAAGAAGTCCGCATCTATGGAGAGCCCAGAGAAGACGCTGGAGACCTCCAGTATGTAGTGCCCCCTGCAGGGGGTTTATATTGTCCATTTTTAAATAATTTCTTGTTGACATAGCCTGGGATAGCGGTATAAAAATGGTGTCCTGAGCAGCAGGTAATGCACTTCATACAAGAATTACCCAAATGTTGCCCCACAAGACGGGCGTTTGTTTCCTAAATAATAGCAGCATATGGTGTCTAAAGAGTGTTGGGGTTAATGGTAAAGTCCCTGGTGGTCTAAAGCAGTGAACAGGTTAAGGGTTCAGTAAGGTACCTTGTGGTCTACAGCAGTGAAGGGGTTAATGATTAGGTTCATAGTGGTATAGAGCAAAAAAGAGGTTAATGCTAAGGTTCCTGGTGGTCTAGTGCAGAGAAGGGGTTACTGATGAGGTCCTAGGTGGGCAAGAGCAGAGAAAGTTTTAATGATAAAGTCTCCAATGCGTAAGACCACCGTGTTTGGTGGTCTAGGGCAGATAACGTGTTAAAATGGTTAATGTTTAGGTTCCTTGTTGTTGAGAGCAGAGAAGGGGTTAATGTTAAGGTCCCTGGTGGTCTCTAGCAGTGAGTGGGTTAACAGTTAGGTTTGGTGGTCTAGGGCAGAAAAGGGGTTACTAGTAAGGTCCTTGGTGGTCAAGGACAGAGAAGGGGTAATGAAAAAGTTCTTGTTGTGGTCTAAGGCAGAGTAGGGGTTAATGGTTCCCATGTATGATACAGAACAGAGTGTAACAGCCTCCAGCACTATTTCCTTACATTTGGGCCCCCACAATACGGTCTCAGGGGGACGGATTTGCTGTTTGGTGGAGCAGATTTCAGGTCACTGTGAGGCCGGTTGGTAAGTGCTCCTTACCCACCAGTGCCAGCTTATTGATGTATATTGTACATGCCCCAAATCAACGGAGCCGGCCTATTGTCCGTCAGTTGCTGGAATATGTGCTGGTTAGGCCACTTTCACACTTGCGTTGTTGTTTTCCGGCTTTGACAACCGGCAGAGAATCTCAATACCGGAAAAAAAAAGATTTCCGTTTTGTCTCCATTCTTTCTGAATGGAAAGAGTTCCGTTGAGGATGCAGCAGGACGCCTTCCGTTCCATCAGCATTGCGTTTTGTGTCCGGTCATAAAAATGGACAAAAACGGATCCAGCTTTGAAAACCATGTAAGTCAATGGTGACGGATACGGTTTTTTAGGAGCGTAAAAAACGGATCCGTCGCCCATTGAACGTTCAATTTATGTAGTAACGGATCCGTTCTTTTTCATTTTGGATTTCACACAACAGAACAGATGCATCCTGATGTGCAAAATCAAAACGGATCCGTTTAATTGTGGTATCGAGATCCTCTACTGGATCCAATACTGGAATTACAAATGCAAGTGTGAAAGTCGCCTTATTCAATATTCATCCAGGAATTAAAGGAGGTCTCCATTCCCAGTACACGGAGCACTTCCTTCTCTTTGGTTCACTTTGTAGTACATTATGTGACTATGACCTGCCTGTTCCGCTGTACAGAATATGCAGGTGCTATGTAATCGCTAGGTTACTGGAATCGGTACCTACCATATAGGCTGAGCATGCAGCTGCTATGAGGGCTGTGATTAGAGGGATCCTGACATTAACCGAGCCTGTTTAATGTGAATTGTAATAATCTCCAGTGAGCTCCCCCTAGTGGCGGCTGAAAGTAAAGCGATTTTTATCATTATACGGTGTATCCACAAAAGGCACCTGTAAAAGATAATTACAGACACTGTGCAGCCAGGTTTACTGAATGTGGTATGTTTTATTTTATTCCCCTTTTCCCCTTCCTTTTCGTTAGGTACTTAGGGCAGGTTTACACACTGCAATGTACAGCCGATTGTCGGAAAGGAAACGTTCCTTCCCTACAGGCGGCTTGCTCGTTCAGTAAAAGAGATTGCTGCAGTTACAGGCAACGATCTCCTTCACGGTATAAAGACGAGGGGTCGCTATTGCCATCGCCTGTCCTCATACAGCTGCAATGTTTCTGGGCAGCAGATCGCGGTTTAGACCGCACGATTGGCTGCCCAGGAACGATGATTGATGTGTCTGCACGAATGACAGGATCACCCGATGAACGAGCGTTTTGCTCATACATCAGCGATGAATATTCCCGATAATCTGTCCAATATGTGGTATAGTTTAGCTCTGCCTTCCCGGTGATTAGGGGTCTCACACTGCAGGGGGCAGTAACGGCAGAGATGTCACCAATATCTTTACTTGCAGATTACCTAAACGTCTTAATAAACAGTCACTGGAAATCTCGCTATTGCTGCATTAAGGACGGACAGCTTCATTTTTACCAAGACAGGAACAAGAATAAAGTTGCAATACAGCCAGTGTCCCTAACAGGATGCGACATCATTCCTCAGCCCTCTCCAGACCACCTGTACTCCTTCCGCATCCTGCATAATGGGGAGGAGCTCGCCACCCTAGAGGTAATCATCTAAAATATGTCACATACGTACTACCTCCTATGTACAAGAATATGACTACTATAATACTACCTCCTATGTACAGGAATATAACTACTATAATACTGCCTCCTATGTACAAGAATATAACTACTATAATACTGCCTCCTATGTACAAGAATATAACTACTATAATACTGCCTCCTATGTACAAGAATATAACTACTATAATACTGCTTCTATGTACAAGAATATAACTACTATAATACTGCTCCTATGTACAAGAATATAACTACTATAATACTGCTCCTATGTACAGGAATATAACTACTATAATACTGCTCCTATGTACAAGAATATAACTACTATAATACTGCTCCTATGTACAAGAATATAACTACTATAATACTGCTCCTATGTACAAGAATATAACTACTATAATACTGCTCCTATGTACAAGAATATAACTACTATAATACTGCTCCTATGTACAGGAATATAACTACTATAATACTGCTCCTATGTACAAGAATATAACTACTATAATACTGCTCCTATGTACAAGAATATAACTACTATAATACTGCTCCTATGTACAAGAATATAACTACTATAATACTGCTCCTATGTACAAGAATATAACTACTATAATACTGCTCCTATGTACAAGAATATAACTACTATAATACTGCTCCTATGTACAAGAATATAACTACTATAATACTGCTCCTATGTACAAGAATATAACTACTATAATACTGCTCCTATGTACAAGAATATAACTACTATAATACTGCTCCTATGTACAAGAATATAACTACTATAATACTGCTCCTATGTACAGGAATATAACTACTATAATACTGCCTCCTATATACAAGAATATAACTAATATAATACTGCTCCTATGTACAAGAATATAACTACTATAATACTGCTCCTATGTACAGGAATATAACTACTATAATACTGCTTCTATGTACAAGAATATAACTACTATACTACTGCTCCTATGTACAAGAATATCGCTACTATATTACTGCTCCTATGTACAAGAATATAACTGCTATAATACTGCTCCTATATATAACTTATATCTGATGTGTATGGAGTTGCTTTTTCTTCTGTTTTCGCTTCCTCCTCCTCTGGATTGTGTCGCCCTCTGGTGGATGACTTCTGTATCTACATTGACAGTTCTTTGACCTCAGAATGTTTCTCACGACTTTTCTGGTTAAGTCAATATTTTTGGAAGATTTTATATAAACTTTATATTTTGCATTCTCTATTGCGTCTTTCCGCAGTTGTTATTTTAGGGTTTGTCTCATCAGGATATTTGGAGCTGGTTTTCTTCCATCTGCAGCGGGTCCTGCTCTGTACACAGTGGTCCAGATTTACTTATGTTGTAGATGGCGGTAGCATTGCCCGGCGGTCTCTCCTTTACCAGGGGCTCCGGTTGGAGGAAGAAACCCCCTGCCCTATATCATCTATTGGTTGCTTTAGGCGACTTTCGCACTAGCATAAGCATTTAGTTTTCCAGTACTGAGATCCGTCATGGGGGCTCAATACCGGAAAAAAGCGCTTCCGTTTTGTCCCCATTCATTGTCAATGAGGAGAAAACGTAACTGAACAGAACAGAGTGCTCCAGAATGCGTTCTGTTCCGTTTTGTTGCGTTTCTATACCGGAGAGCAGCATGCTGCTATTTGCTTTCCGTCCTGGGATGCGGAGCAAAACGGATCCGTCCTGACACACAATGTAAGTCAATGGGGACGGATCAGTTTTCTCTGATACAATCTGACACAATAGAAAACGGATCCGTCTCCAATTGACTTTCAATGGAGTTCATGATGGATCCGTCTTGGCTATGTTACAGATAATACAACCGGATCATTTATGCCGCATGCAGACGGTTGTATTATCAGTAACGGAAGCGTTTTTGCTGAGCCCTGCCGGATCCAGTAAGAACGCTGGTGTGAAAGCCGTCCGTACTGCGAGACAGATTTTTGCACCAGAATTGTGGTTCCCAATGTTGCACCTTAGGCCCCGTTTCCTGTAAAGCCGGCCTCTTTCTGCTAAGCCCCGCCCCAGTTGAACATTTCACGAATAAAACAGCAGACTCCCTAGATGCAGCAAGTTCCACCAATTGGCGCAGACACATCAGTAACTCTGGGCCGGTGTTCCCGATCTTCCAGTGACCGTTTTCTCCTTTCTCTCTTTTCACGGTTGTGACGCTTTTGTTTTTGTCACAGGCGAAGTCCTCGGAGGACATGGGGCACTGGCTGGGGCTTCTCTTGTCCGAATCTGGCTCAAAATCAGACCCAGAGGAGTTTAGCTATGACTATGTGGACGCGGAGCGCGTCTCCTGCATCGTCAGCGCAGCCAAGAACTCCTTCTTGTGAGTGTCCGAAGCCGCCATCTTTATGATAAGTATAAATATATCGTGGACCCTGAGCAACATGGAAACATGCAACCCCCTCAGTATGTCTGTCATATTTACATTATACTGTCATATACAACCCACATAACATACTGCCATATACAACCCACATAACATACTGCCATATACAACCCACATACTAATATCATACTGCCATATACAACCCACATACTAATATTATACTGCCATATACAACCCACAAAACATACTGCCAAATACAACCCACATACTAATATTATACTGCCATATACAACCCACATACTAATATAATACTGCCATATACAACCCACATAACATACTGCCATATACAACCCACATAATAACATTATACTGCCTTATACAACCCACATAATAACATTACACTGCCATATACAAGCGACATCATAACATTATGCTGCCATATACAACCCACATACTAATATTATACTGTCATATACAACCCACATAACATACTGCCATATACAACCCACATAACATACTGCCATATACAACCCACAAAACATACTGCCATATACAACCCACATAACATACTGCCATATACAACCCACATAACATACTGCCATATACAACCCACAAAACATACTGCCAAATACAGCCCACACAACATTATAATAATATTTTGCCATATACAACCAACATAATAACATTATACTGCCATATACAACCAACATAATAACATTATACTGCCATATACAACCCACATAACATTATACTGCCGTATACAGACCACATAATAATTTTATTTTGCTATATACACCCACATAATACACATAATATACTGTCCTATACAACCCACATAATAACGTTATACTGCCATATACAACCTAAATAATAAAACTATACTGCCATTTACAACCCATCTAACATTATACTGCCATATACAGCCCAAACAATAATATACTGCCATATACATCCCACATAATAACATTATTCTGCCATATACAACCCATATATTAACATTATACTGCCATATATAACCCATATAAAACTAGCAACCAAATAATATGTGATATCCACATCATACTCCTTTAAAGAATTCACATAATTCTACCGCATAGTTCTCACACACTACACTAAGCACCGCGCCGTACACAGTATTGTGGCTGTGCTTGGTATTGCAGCTCAGCCCCATTCACTTCAATGACCGTGACTGATGAAGGTGACATCACTCGTCCTAGGAAAAGCTGGAGAAGACTGCAGGGTTACTGCGAGCGCCAGTGCTTTCTCAAACAGCTGATCGACGGGGGGTCCCTGGTGTCAGACCCCACTGATCAGATACTGATGACCTTTCCTGAGGAGAGGTCATCGGTAGGCTTCAGTGAATCGAGCTTCGGATCCTAGATCTGAAGTGGATTAGTTAAAAAACTTTGTTTTAATGTTGTACATGGACCTGTATCCGTACAGCATTAAAGGGAACCTGTCCTCAACGTTATGGTGACCTCACTGAGGGCAGTGTAAAATAGTGACAGAAATGCTGATCTCAGCGGAGAGTCACTTATGAGCTAAAAGTAAGTGGTGGCCGAGAACCAGCATCATAATCACTGCAGCCCAGGCCTTGAAAAGAGTCCAATCTACCTGAGAAGAGTCCTGGTTATTATAATCTCCTGCTCTCCGCCATCTGCTGATGATTGGCAGTTCTCTCCTAAAGAGAAAGGGAGAAAACTAGGTAGAAGCCGGTCAGTCATCAGCAGGTGGGCGGGAATAACCAGGACTCTTCTCAGGGGGCTGGGACTCTTCTCAGGGGGCCGGGACACTTCTCAGGGGGCCGGGACTCTTCTCAGGTGGCCGTGACTCTTCTCAGGTGGCCGTGACTCTTCTCAGGTGGCCGTGACTCTTCTCAGGGGGCCGAGACTCTTCTCAGGTGGCCGGGACTCTTCTCAGGGGGCTGGGACTCTTCTCAGGTGGCCGTGACTCTTCTCAGGTGGCCGTGACTCTTCTCAGGTGGCCGTGACTCTTCTCAGGTGGCCGTGACTCTTCTCAGGGGGCCGAGACTCTTCTCAGGTGGCCGGGACTCTTCTCAGGTGGCCGGGACTCTTCTCAGGTGGCCGGGACTCTTCTCAGGGGGCTGGGACTCTTCTCAGGTGGCCGTGACTCTTCTCAGGTGGCCGTGACTCTTCTCAGGTGGCCGTGACTCTTCTCAGGTGGCCGTGACTCTTCTCAGGTGGCCGTGACTCTTTTCCAGGCCCGATCTGCAACGATTGTGATGTTGGTTCTCGGCAACCGCTTCCTTTTAACTTATAAATCACCGACCGCTGAAATGAACTCGCCTCTCTCTACTTCATGCTGCCGTTAGTATGGGTATCATAAAGGTGATGACAGGTTCCCTTTAAAATAGATGTGTCATTGCGTGAGACTTCGGTGAAGAACTTCGGGCTTTGATTCTACAACTTTAAAAACATTTTAAAACAGGAATCCGGAGTTGGATTCGCGCGTCCGAGAAGCACATCCATTTTAGTGCTGTACGGAGACAGGAGAAGTTTTTAAATGAATTGACTTCAGATCTAGGATCCAAAGCTCAATGCGCTCAACAGCAGTCATCGGTATAAAAATCTCCGAAAGCCCTTGTACCGTTATTCCTTTCGGGGATCATTACATCTCCAACTGATCACAGTAACAGGGATTGTGACCAGGGGCCCGAACGCCCTGCATAACCCTGCCCGACACTGGTTAGGGAGCACTGGGTGCTTTTACTTTGCTCTTGAGGTTTCCGATGATCTCATTGGTACTGAATAAGCTCCTCCCCCAGCGCAACCGACTAAAGTCCCATTAAATGTCTTCTGCCTTATGAACTATCGCTCTTCTTCTTTGCAGCTTAATGCAGAGAAAATACTCTGAGCCGAACACTTACATCGACAATCCGCGCAATGGGAGGAGTCAGCAGGACGACCTGTACGACGACGTCGATGTGTCAGATACAATGGTAAGGAATGGAAGGGGGGAGGGTAGTAAACAGCTCATGGATGCATGTTAAAAACATTCCAGGGCGTATAGCGATAATCCGTCAACGCGTTTCAGCTGTTACACAGTCTTACTCATGACTAGCATGCATGGAAAACAGCAAGGTATATATAGGGGCTATACCCCACCCATCATCAGGTGCAGATGAATTAATGCATAGATGCAAGTGGTGGTGTTATATTCCACACGAACAATCCATAAAAACAGAAGTAAATTAACCCTTTCATTACCGGAGGTTTTTTTGTTTTTCCATTTTCGTTTTTCTATCCTATCTTCCTAGAGCCATAACTTTTTATATTTCCGTTCACATAGCTGTATGAGGGCTTCCTTTTTTGCGGAACAAGTTGTACTTTCTAACGCCACCATTAATTATGGCGTACAATGTAGTGGGAAGCGGTAAAAAAATTCCATATGGGGTGGAATCGGAAAAAAAACGCAATTCCTCCACCGTTTTATGGGTTTGGTTCCCATAGCGTTTCATTTGCGGCAAAACTGACCCATGCCCTTCATTCTCTGAGTCGGTACGATTACAACGATACCCCGTATGTATAGGCTTTGTATGTCTAAATAGTGTAAAAATTAGTTTAAAGAGTAACTAAACTTTTACACTAACTTTTAATATGTTGTCCCTAACGCCCTAAGGAATCTTTTTCTGATATACTTTATTAGTTTTCTATTTTTACCGTACTTTTTCACCCCTAAAGCGCACCATTCACTGGTGCGCTAAAACTGACTTCTCCCTACACCGCTGAGCTGTCAGCAGTAAATGGGGCCGCAGCAGCGCAGGGAGCACGGGCAGGAGCGCTCATTCTCCCCCCCTCCAGTACTCCCTGCGCTGCTGTGGCCCCATTCATAAGATGAATCCTCCGCACTCCGTACTCTGCTGACAGCTCAGCGGTGTAGGGAGAACCAGTAAATGGTGCGCTTTAGGGGTGAAAAAATAAGGTAAAAATATTAAATTAATAAATAAAGTATATAAGAAAAAGATTTTTTAGGGCGTTAGGGACATTAAAAGTTAGTGTAAAAGTTTAGTTACTCTTTAAACCTTGAAAAAAAACTATTTTTTTTACATCACCATATTCTGACCCCCATAACTTTTTTATACTTATGTCTACTGAGCTGTGTCAGGGCTCATTTTTTGTGGGACACTCTGTAGTTTTTATTGATACACTTTTGGAGTGTGTGTGACTTTTTGATCACATTTTATTACTTTTCGGGGTAAGAGAAGCAATGAAAAAATGGCAAATAGGTCATTTTGACCCTTTTTTCCGTTAAAGCAATCGCTGTATTTTCATTTTTTTAAAATATTTTAATAGTACGGGCATTTTCGGTCACGGTGATACCCATGATGTTTATATTTATTGTCATTTAGATATTCATTTTTTTATTATACTGAAAAGGGGGTGATTTAAACTTTTATATTTTTTTATATATATTTAAAAAAAAAAAATCATTTTTTGTAATGATTTTGAAGCTCATATATGAGCCTACAAATTCTGTTTTTAAATTTTTAATTTTGTACAATCAGGGATTTTTAAAATTTATGAGTTTATGACTCATTTCTTATGTTGGCCTGCCATCTGGTGGCCAAAATAAGAATTGCAGCATGAATACTATCAGCCTTGTCAGCGAGGCTGTTAGTATTCAGAGCGACTACCGACAGCCCAATTGGCCGCAGTCTCTCTCTAATCCAGATCATGACTCTATTAGCAGAATAGTGAGTGCAGCTCTGGAGTATAATACCGGATGTAACTCAGGATCAGTACAGGATAAGTAATGTATGTAAACAGTGACTGTACTAGCAGAATAGTGAGTGCAGCTCTGGAGTATAATACAGGATGTAACTCAGGATCAGTACAGGATAAGTAATGTATGTACACAGTGACTGCACCAGCAGAATAGTGAGTGCAGCTCTGGAGTATAATACAGGATGTAACTCAGGATCAGTACAGGATAAGTAATGTATGTACACAGTGACTGCACCAGCAGAATAGTGAGTGCAGCTCTGGACTATAATACAGGATGTAACTCAGGATCAGCACAGGATAAGTAATGTATGTACACTGTGACTCCACCAGCAGAATAGTGAGTGCAGCTCTGGAGTATAATACAGGATGTAACTCGGGATCAGTACAGGATAAGTAATGTATGTACACAGTGACTGCACCAGCAGAATAGGGAGTGCAGCTCTGGAGTATAATACAGGATGTAACTCAGGATCAGTACAGGATAAGTAATGTATATACACAGTGACTCTACCAGCAGAATAGTGAGTGCAGCTCTGGAGTATAATACAGGATGTAACTCAGGATCAGTACAGGATAAGTAATGTATGTACACAGTGACTGCAGCAGCAGAATAGTGAGTGCAGCTCTGAAGTATAATACAGGATGTAACTCAGGATCAGTACAGGATAAGTAATGTATGTACACAGTGACTGCACCAGCAGAATAGTGAGTGCAGCTCTGGAGTATAATACAGGATGTAACTCGGGATCAGTACAGGATAAGTAATGTATGTACACAGTGACTGAATGTGGAATAGTGAGTGCAGCTCTGGAGTATAATACGGGATGTAACTCAGGATCAGTACAGGATAAGTAATGTATGTACACAGTGACTGCACTAGCAGAATAGTGAGTGCAGCTCTGAAGTATAATACAGGATGTAACTCGGGATCAGTACAGGATAAGTAATGTATGTACACAGTGACTGCAACAGCAGAATAGTGAGTGCAGCTCTGGAGTATTATACAGGATGTAACTCAGGATCAGTACAGGATAATTAATGTATGTACACAGTGACTGTACCAGCAGAATAGTGAGTGCAGCTCTGGAGTATTATACAGGATGTAACTCAGGATCAGTACAGGATAATTAATGTATGTACACAGTGACTGCACCAGCAGAATAGTGAGCGCAGCTCTGGAGGATAATACAGGATGTAACTCAGGATCAGTACAGGATAAGTAATGTATGTACACAGTGACTGCACCAGCAGAATAGTGAGTGCAGCTCTGGAGTATAATACAAGATGTAACTCAGGATCAGTACAGGATAAGTAATGTATGTACACAGTGACTGTACCAGCAGAATAGTGAGTGCAGCTCTGGAGTATAATACAGGATGTAACTCAGGATCAGTACAGGATAAGTAATGTATGTACTCAGTGACTGCACCAGCAGAATAGTGAGTGCAGCTCTGGAGTATAATACAGGATGTAACTCAGGATCAGTACAGGATAAGTAATGTATGTACACAGTGACTGCACCAGCAGAATAGTGAGTGCAGCTCTGGACTATAATACAGGATGTAACTCAGGATCAGCACAGGATAAGTAATGTATGTACACTGTGACTCCACCAGCAGAATAGTGAGTGCAGCTCTGGAGTATAATACAGGATGTAACTCGGGATCAGTACAGGATAAGTAATGTATGTACACAGTGACTGCACCAGCAGAATAGTGAGTGCAGCTGTGGAGTATAATACAGGATGTAACTCAGGATCAGTACAGGATAAGTAATGTATATACACAGTGACTCCACCAGCAGAATAGTGAGTGCAGCTCTGGAGTATAATACAGGATGTAACTCAGGATCAGTACAGGATAATTAATGTATGTACACAGTGACTGCAGCAGCAGAATAGTGAGTGCAGCTCTGAAGTATAATACAGGATGTAACTCAGGATCAGTACAGGATAAGTAATGTATGTACACAGTGACTGCACCAGCAGAATAGTGAGTGCAGCTTTGGAGTATAATACAGGATGTAACTCGGGATCAGTACAGGATAAGTAATGTATGTACACAGTGACTGCAACAGTGGAATAGTGAGTGCAGCTCTGGAGTATAATACGGGATGTAACTCAGGATCAGTACAGGATAAGTAATGTATGTACACAGTGACTGCACCAGCAGAATAGTGAGTGCAGCTCTGGAGTATAATACAGGATGTAACTCAGGATCAGTACAGGATAAGTAATGTATGTACACAGTGACTCCACCAGCAGAATAGTGAGTGCAGCTCTGAAGTATAATACAGGATGTAACTCGGGATCAGTACAGGATAAGTAATGTATGTACACAGTAACTGCACCAGCAGAATAGTGAGTGCAGCTCTGGAGTATAATACAGGATGTAACTCAGGATCAGTACAGGATAAGTAATGTATGTACACAGTGACTGCACCAGCAGAATAGTAAGTACAGCTCTGGAGGATAATACAGGATGTAACTCAGGATCAGTGCAGGATAAGTAATGTATGTACACAGTGACTGCACCAGCAGAATAGTGAATGCAGCTTTGGAGTATAATACATGATGTAACTCAGGATCAGTACAGGATAAGTAATGTATGTACACAGTGACTCCACCAGCAGAATAGTGAGTGCAGCTCTGGAGTATAATACAGGATGTAACTCAGGATCAGTACAGGATAAGTAATGTATGTACACAGTGACTGCACCAGCAGAATAGTGAGTGCAGCTCTGAGTATAATACAGGATGTAACTCAGGATCAGTACAGGATAAGTAATGTATGTACACAGTGACTCCACCAGCAGAATAGTGAGTGCAGCTCTGGAGTATAATACAGGATGTAACTCAGGATCAGTACAGGATAAGTAATGTATGTACACAGTGACTGCACCAGCAGAATAGTGAGTGCAGCTCTGGAGTATAATACAGGATGTAACTCAGGATCAGTACAGGATAAGTAATGTATGTACACAGTGACTGCACCAGCAGAATAGTGAGTGCAGCTCTGGAGTATAATACAGGATGTAACTCAGGATCAGTACAGGATAAGTAATGTATGTACACAGTGACTGCACCAGCAGAATAGTAAGTACAGCTCTGGAGGATAATACAGGATGTAACTCAGGATCAGTACAGGATAAGTAATGTATGCACACAGTGACTGCACCAGCAGAATAGTGAGTGCAGCTCTGGAGTATAATACATGATGTAACTCAGGATCAGTACAGGATAAGTAATGTATGTACACAGTGACTCCACCAGCAGAATAGTGAGTGCAGCTCTGGAGTATAATACTGGATGTAACTCAGGATCAGTACAGGATAGGTAATGTACCCCAGGTGAATGGTGCTCTCAGCTCTGCAGCTTATTACAGTACCAGCACAGTAGATGGTCTTAATTTCATCCACATGCTGCAGAAAAATGTGAAGCAGAATTTGAGCCGTGTTGCAGATGTCGCTGTTTGTAATGCGCTGGGCGGCCGTAAGTTTCTGGAAAATGGCTGCAAAGTATGAGCCACCATTGCAACTGTTACGAACCAGTCACCAAGCTTTCCCAGAACCTTGAATGGCAACTCTCCCGGTTTTGTGGGAATACTTTGTGGCAGTGAACAGGCGTCGTCCAGTCATCAGCAGATTATAGAAAGTGCCGCTTCTTTACCACAATCTCCACGCAGGAAGAAGAGCCCAGGGCCGAGGAGCAGCCTGGAGTGGAGAACACTTATCTGGACCTGTTACCTGCAAAATACTGTGTGCACGATTTAGCCATGAAAATGGTGAGCGAGACCCCGACACCCTCACCCACTCAAGAGGGGGCCAAGAAGGAACCGGAGCTGACTCCAAGCAAAGACCCAGAGGCGGCAGGTCCTGCACCAGAGGTGAGAGCCGGCCATCAGGGGCCAAGTCCAGGATGGTCTTATATCTGGCAGATCCTCCTTCTCTCCCTGCTGCAGTCTGTGTGCTGTTGGGTGATGCCAAACTACAACTACCAGCATGCCCTGAGAGCTGCATGCTGGGAGTTGTACTTTTGCAGTTTGAGTTACAGGCTGGAAACCCTGATTATGGTCATTTTCATTGTACAGGATGTTAATCACCATCCAGCAGAAGCGACCCCGGACCTGCAGGTGAAAAACAGTGCCGTGTCCAGTCCGCTGCTGGGAAAATGCAAAGTGGAGAAAAGCAAGGTGTCCAGTCCAGGTGAGCGGCACCACGGCTACAGAGACAGACGGGCGGAGACCATCTATAATGTACGCTGGAGGCGCACCAGAGAACATGGCGCCAATGAGACGAGCATTACCAGGGTCATCAAACCTAAACAGAATGGCATACCCCTGATAGCAATGGTTTGGCCCAGATATGGAGGATGGTGGTAAACACTGGACACAATTTCTGCCTCTGGATGTAAAAAAGAATGTTTTCATTCCCTGACAGGAAGCAGTGATCTTGAAAATCACATTTACTAATGTGATTAGGTCTAGAATGTGGCATAAAATGCAACAAAAATTGGTGGATTTGTGGCTCATAATGTTGCATCAGGTTTTACATCTATTTATGAAGCAAATGTGCTCAAAATAATAATCCATTGGCCTCATTTAATGAAGGGGCGTGACTCAGCGGGAACAGGGGTGTAGTGGTGAACTGGGTGTGGCCCAGGATGCAACAATTAGCACCAAAATGTGGGCACAGGGGTCTTTATCACCCAGCCTGAGCCGCTGTCCAGAACCCAAGTGTGAACAAGGTCGTACATTGTGGATTTATTTCCTTATCTCTCTGTTTTCAGCCATTGAAACCAAACTGGGGAAGAACCGCACCGAGGCCGAAGCCAGAAGATTCACAGAGGTGAAAGAGAAGCTGGAGAGAGAGAGGGAGGAGATCCGCCTGCAGCTGGCGCAACTCCGCAAGGGAAGACGCGAGCTGAAAGAAAGCATCGCCACCTGCACAGGTACCTGAGCACCCTCATCCATACATACAGACAGCTGAGGGTTTGTTACAGTGTATCAGTCTGGAGTCCTGACTACTTTGCTCACAGACGATGGACTACATTGAATACAACTGTAACAAACCCTCAGCTGTGAGAAGTGTTATGTATAGAGCACTTTATAGAAGTACTCGGCAAGCATATCCCGACCACACGGAGCTGATCATCTGGATGTAAATGTCTCCGCATCGGGGATATGTGACAATGTAGGGATCATGGGGGGCAGGGAAGTTCCTGCTTTCTCTCAGTGGTTGATAACTTGTCCTATACGCCGCCTCTACATCCTGAAATGAATGAGAACAAGGAACTATAGCTTTCATCCGGTTGCATGGCCAGGGATGAGAAGACAGAGGATGGGGCCCTTCTGAGGTGCACGGCTGATAAAGAGCAATCGATTGCACATAACGCAGGCAGTGAACATGGAGCGGTTCCCTCATTTCGGCCTCTTTTCTCAGATAAGAACCTTCTTCCCGTCCTGGAGGAAAAGCTGAAGAGCAAAGAGGAAGAATGTAAACTACGCGAGAACCAGAGGGTGGACCTGGAGCTGCAGATCGTGGAGGTGAAGGAGAACCTGAGGAAGGCAGAGCAGGGGCCGGTCATCCTGGGGACAGCAGTAGAGCCCGCCCACCTGGACAGCCCCTGCAGTGTATGTATATAGACCCTGCCCACCAGGAGGGGTTCTCCGGGGTATGTATATAGAGCCCGCACACCTGGACAGCCCCTGCGGTGTATGTATATAGAGCCCGCCCACCTGGACAGCCCCTGCAGTGTATGTATATAGACCCTGCCCACTGGGAGGGGTTCTCCGGTGTATGTATATAGAGCCCGCCCACCTGGACAGCCCCTGCGGTGTATGTATATAGAGCCCGCACACCTGGACAGCCCCTGCGTGTATTTATATAGAGCCCACCTGGACAGCCCCTGTGGCGTATGTACATAGAGCCTGCCCACCTGGACAGCCTCTGCAGTGTATGTATATAGACCCTGCCCACCGGGAGGGGTTCTCCGGTGTATGTATATAGAGCCCGCCCACCTGGAGAGGTCCTCCGGTGTATGTATATAGAGCCCGTCCACCTGGAGAGGTCCTCCGGTGTATGTATATAGAGCCTGTCCACCTGGAGAGGTCCTCCGGTGTATGTATATAGAGCCCGCCCACCTGGAGAGGTCCTCCGGTGTATGTATATAGAGCCCGTCCACCTGGAGAGGTCCTCCGGTGTATGTATATAGAGCCTGTCCACCTGGAGAGGTCCTCCGGTGTATGTATATAGAGCCCGCCCACCTGGAGAGGTCCTCCGGTGTATGTATATAGAGCCCGTCCACCTGGAGAGGTCCTCCGGTGTATGTATATAGAGCCTGTCCACCTGGAGAGGTCCTCCGGTGTATGTATATAGAGCCCGCCCACCTGGACAGCCCCTGCAGTGTATGTATATAGACTCTGCCCACCTATACAGGTTCTCCGGTGTATGTATATAGAACCCATCCACCTGGACAGCCCCTGCAGTGTATGTATATAGAGCCCGCACACCTATACAGGTTCTCCGGTGTATGTTTATATAGCCCGCCCACCTGGACAGCCCCTGCAGTGTATGTGTATAGAGCCCACCCACCGGACAGCCCCTGCGGTATAAGTATATAGAGCCCAGACAGCTCCTGCAGTGTATGTATATAGAGCCCGCCCACCTGGACAGCCCCTGCGGTGTATGTATATAGAGTCCGCCCATCTGGACAGCCCCTGCGGTGTATGGATATAGAGCCTGCCCACCTGGACAGCCCCTGCGGTGTATGTATATAGAGTCCGCCCATCTGGACAGCCCCTGCGGTGTATGTATATAGAGCCCGCCCACCTGGACAGCCCCTGCGGTGTATGTATATAGAGTCCGCCCATCTGGACAGCCCCTGCGGTGTATGGATATAGAGTCCGCCCATCTGGACAGCCCCTGCGGTGTATGGATATAGAGTCCGCATACTTTGTCATATACGTTGTGCTTCAATTCCTTACCATTTTTAAGAGCTCTGCTTGCCTTTCAGTCTCTGGATGCAAATATTTCCATTTACTTAAAGCAAGCAGACATCTTGAAAATGGCATAACTTTTCATCACACAGTGGTTAGGATTTATGACCAGGAGACCTCATACTTTGTGACATCCCCATTTTCCCGTTCTCAGGTTAGGGGTAACAGCGCGGCCCACATCCCGGACTCGTCACCCGTGAACGCCGCCATCGCACTGAAGAGCCGCCCGCTGTCCATCATGACCACTGGGAAAGGCACTGTCCTGCAGAAAGCTAAGGTGAACCAAAGACAAGTATCTGCCGTTATACCGGTGATTAGACAATTGCAGGTCCGGCAATTCCTGAACATGCTTCTGCAGCTTCGGCTTGTGCTCCTTTATGAGCAGAGAAGCAGCAGACAACCTCCGCAGAATCCAGACTACCATAAAGCATCCCTATTGGAATGATTCTGCCGACAGGAATATAAGGGAACTGTTACTTATGCAATTGTCTGACAGATGAGAGCAGATGATCATTCACACAGGGGCCACTGCACATGTGATTAGTGCCTTCTGTAAGGGCAATAAGCAATTGTCTGTCTGATTATTTCTGGTTCTTTGTTTCAGGAGTGGGAAAAAAAAGGAGCGAGCTAGAGCGGCCGCCGGACGTCTTACGGGACTGAGAGACGACATTTTATTTATCAGATGTCAGGACTTTATCCCCCGCAGGACAGAGGGCCTGAAGCCTGACTCCTATGACTTACATGGGGGCCACCACTTCTTATGTTGCACATGACAGTACCCTGGGTGACCACCAGGTGGCAGCAGAAGCGACGCCTCTGCCCGTCTGACTGGGCCATATCGGATGTAATTTATGCGGAGCTTCCCTAGAAGTCGCCCTCACTCTGGAGCCGCACCGCGTGCAGGACCGGGCCTCAATTAATATATTAGCAGTTTTAGTAATTAACTCCTTGCTGTCTGTAACAAACTGAGAACTGCGGCTTCGATGGCGAGGGACGTAGAAAGAGAACTCTAGGGTGGAGGTGAGCAGTGGCGCCCCACATCAGGAAATGTACTTGTCACATAACAGGGATGTTACAGAAGAAAACGGCATAAAGACGACAATCACATGAAACGCGTCAGACATTAGGGGGTGGGGTCTTCTGCTGCCATAAGGGCGGCGGCGGTGAGCGCCTGGCAGTGTCATGAATCGCCGTTTTTGGGGCTTAAAGATGGAAAGTATTTTATAATGAAACATAAACCTGAAATGTGATCGGATCATCATTTATAGAGGAAGCATCACATGACCTGTGCTCAGACACCTTAAAGGAGAACTCCACTGTCCGACAGCTCATCTGCACAAAAATGATATTATGTCTTTAGGCTCCAGTCACAGCCGGAGCTGCAGTCACATTGCTCGTCACATGTCTTATAGTCCAGTCACAGCCGGAGCTGCAGCCACATTGCTCGTCACATGTCTTACAGTCCAGTCACAGCCGAAGCTGCAGCCACATTGCTCGTCACATGTCTTACAGTCCAGTCACAGCCGAAGCTGCAGCCACATTGCTCGTCACGTCTTACAGTCCAGTCACAGCCGGAGCTGCAGCCACATTGCTCGTCACATGTCTTACAGTCCAGTCACAGCCGAAGCTGCAGCCACATTGCTCGTCACATGTCTTACAGTCCAGTCACAGCCGAAGCTGCAGCCACATTGCTCGTCACGTCTTACAGTCCAGTCACAGCCGGAGCTGCAGCCACATTGCTCGTCACATGTCTTACAGTCCAGTCACAGCCGGCTGCAGCCACATTGCTCGTCACGCCTTACAGTCCAGTCACAGCCGGAGCTGCAGCCACATTGCTCGTCACATGTCTTACAGTCCAGTCACAGCCGAAGCTGCAGCCACATTGCTCGTCACATGTCTTACAGTCCAGTCACAGCCGAAGCTGCAGCCACATTGCTCGTCACATGTCTTACAGTCCAGTCACAGCCGAAGCTGCAGCCACATTGCTCATCACGTCTTACAGTCCAGTCACAGCCGGAGCTGCAGCCACATTGCTCGTCACATGTCTTACAGTCCAGTCACAGTCGGAGCTGCAGCCACATTGCTCGTCACATGTCTTACAGTCCAGTCACAGCCGGAGCTGCAGCCACATTGTTTGTCACATGTCTTGTCTTACAGTCCAGTCACAGCCGAAGCTGCAGCCACATTGCTCGTCACATGTCTTACAGTCCAGTCACAGCCGAAGCTGCAGTCACATTTCTCGTCGCTGTAGAGCATTGTGGGAGCGGAGATAACTATTGCACAGCTCTGGATGTGAATGAAGAAAACGGAATAATTCATAACTGAGACAAAAAGAGACACAAAGAAATGGTATTAAAATGTATTTTCATCACATAAATATGAAGCCGGAGGCAGGTCACAGTCAGAGCGGCCTCTACTGATGCATCGCGGATGTACTAAAAAAAACCTTAAATCCATATTAATAAATACACAGAGGACGGAACTGCCCGCGCTGCCAGGAGGAGGATGAGGGTGATGATACCTCGGTCAGACACATCTTCTGGTTACTGATGTTGATGATAAAGAGAATTTTAGTTTTAAATATTAAAAAAAACAGCAACTTCTACCGCCAGACATCTGGCTGCGTTATGTGCTCCGCCTGATCCGGTGAGGGTTTTTGTCCTCCATATAACGCTGAGGAGACGAATACATTTCCTACTTTCCTTCATCTGATCCCAAGTAACATCTTGTCTTATTCTCCAGTCACATCCAGAGCTGCATTCACTATTGTCAGATTAGAACATATCTAATACTCTGGTCCCCTCCAGAGCTGCATTCACTATTGCCAGATTAGAACATATCTAATACTCTGGTCCCCTCCAGAGCTGCATTCACTATTGCCAGATTAGAACATATCTAATACTCTGGTCCCCTCCAGAGCTGCGTTAACGCTTCTCATGTTACACCGTCTTATACTCCAGTCCCATCCAGAGACGCACTCACAATTCTTTTACACCATGACTTTTCTTCCATTTACACCCAGATCTGCATTCACAATTCTGCTTTTACATCACGCCTAGTACTCCACTCACATTCAGAGCTGCAGTTATAATTCTACTTTAACATGTAGTTCTCTGTTCACATTCAGAGCTGCAGTCACAATTTTACTTTTACATCTTGTCTTATTCTCTAGTCACATACAAAGCTACATTCACAATTCTCATTTAACGTCATGTCTTATATTCCAGTCACATCCAGAGCTGCAGTCACAATGCTGGCGGTTATCGGTTGGCGCTCAGGCTGCCGGGCCTCACTCTCTCCACTGGCCCCTGATGGTGTATTGGTTCTGTGGTGCATTGTGGGTAATTTGGTGGTGCTAAAGAGGAACTCCATCTCCACAATGCTGGACAGCGGAGAGCAGGATATTTCTGGGCAGAATTCTGAATTCAGCTCCGGATGTGAGATCAGTAAAGACGTCCCTGGTCTTGCACTGTGACCGCTAGGCTTCACATATGAATCCATACAGTGGATAAATCAGCAGTCACAGCCTCGGCCGCAGCCCCATCATTATGGCGGCCAGTGACAGTCTGGCAGGAAGTGTGGCCATAGTGGTGGTCACAGCAAATGACCAATATGGCTGCACTTCCCACATCAGAACCAGCGCTCACTGTTTTATAATATTTACAGCAGTCCAGAGCCAGATGATCAGACGCCGGATTAGAGGAATGCCACCGTCGTTATGACGCATCGTCAGGTGAGGTTCTGATTGGCTGCCCTCTAGTGACCACTCAGCGGTATTACACTGGCTGCGGTTCTGAGAGGTCAGTGCTTGTCAGCAGCTGATGGAGTAAAGCCGCCTCCACTCTGCAGGGTGTCAGTAACGGTAGGTTCCTGGCTGTGCGCTGAGGTGATGGCGCCTGAGCCGTCGCTGCGATGCAGAGGAGCGCTGCTGCCTCCGGTTTTTGCTCTGTAATCCCAGTGGCCACTGGACGTCTCCTCGAAGGATTCCTGCAGATGACAACGTCACAGAAAATCTCCTTACAAGACGTGAACCAAGACGACGGTCCCCGCAGGAGACGGGGCCCGGGATAGTGGAGGGGGTATTACTGAACATAAAGCACCAAGGCTGCCCCCTCCCCGCACCATGCCCGATATTAGGGGTCCCCGGGCCTCAAAGGGCTGATAGCAGGGGGCACATTCAGCGGCGATCCTTACGTGTCTCGCAGTGCGGCCCGTCCCATCCATCGCACTCACAGCGGTAGCGGCCATCTCCCAGGATGCACAGCCCCCCGTTCACACAGGGATTCGGCAAACACAGGTTCACCCCGGTCTTCGCCTCTGAAAATCAAAGATCCAAATGTAACAACAATCCCACAGAGGCTGCAACATTGACAGGATTAGATACAGCACGCCGTATCACACAGGATAGGATTAGATACAGCACACAGTATCACACAGGATAGGATTAGATACACAGCTCAGCAGACAGTATCACACAGGATAGGATCAGATACACAGCTCAGCAGACAGTATCACACAGGATACGCTTAGATACACAGCTCAGCATACTGTATCACACAGGATAGGATTAGATACACAGCTCAGCAGACAGTATCACACAGGATAGGATTAGATACACAGCTCAGCAGACAGTATCACACAGGATAGGATCAGATACACAGCTCAGCAGACAGTATCACACAGGATAGGATCAGATACACAGCTCAGCAGACCGTATCACACAGGATAGGATCAGATACACAGCTCAGCAGACCGTATCACACAGGATAGGATCAGATACACAGCTCAGCAGACAGTATCACACAGGATACGCTTAGATACACAGCTCAGCATACTGTATCACACATTATAGGATTAGATACACAGCACAGCAGACCGTATCACACAGGATAGGATTAGACACACAGCTCAGCAGACAGTATCACACAGGATAGGATCAGATACACAGCTCAGCAGACAGTATCACACAGGATAGGATTAGATACACAGCTCAGCAGACCGTATCACACAGGATAGGATCAGATACACAGCTCAGCAGACAGTATCACACATGATAGGATTAGATACACAGCTCAGCAGACAGTATCACACAGGATAGGATTAGATACACAGCTCAGCAGACAGTATCACACAGGATAGGATTAGATACACAGCTCAGCAGACAGTATCACACAGGATAGGATTAGATACACAGCTCAGCAGATAGTATCACACAGTATAGGATTAGATACACAGCTCAGCAGACTGTATCGCACAGTATAGGATCAGATACACGGCTCATCAGACAGTATCACACAGGATAGGATTAGATACACAGCTCAGCAGACGGTATCACACAGGACATGATTAGATACACAGCTCAGCAGGCAGTATCACACAGGATAGGATCAGATACACAGCTCAGCAGACCGTATCACACATGATAGGATTAGATACACAGCTCAACAGACCGTATCACACAGGATAGGATCAGATACACAGCTCAGCAGACCGTATCACACAGGAAAGGATTAGATACACAGCTCAGCAGACCGTATCACACAGGATAGGATCAGATACAGCACGCCGTATCACACAGGATAGGATTAGATACAGCACACCGTATCACACAGGATAGGATCAGATACAGCACGCCGTATCACACAGTATAGGATCAGATACACAGCTCAGCAGACCGTATCACACAGGATAGGATCAGATACACAGCTCAGCAGACCGTATCACACAGGATAGGATCAGATACACAGCTCAGCAGACAGTATCACACAGGATACGCTTAGATACACAGCTCAGCATACTGTATCACACATTATAGGATTAGATACACAGCTTAGCAGACAGTATCACACAGGATAGGATTAGATACACAGCTCAGCAGACTGTATCGCACAGTATAGGATCAGATACACAGCTCAGCAGACAGTATCACACAGGATAGGATCAGATACACAGCACAGCAGACAGTATCACACAGGAGAGGATTAGATACACAGCTCAGCCGACAGTATCACACAGGATAGGATCAGATACACAGTACAGCAGACAGTATCACACGGGGAGGATTAGATACACAGCTCAGCAGACCGTATCACACAGGATAGGATTAGATACATAGCTCAGCAGACAGTATCACACAGAATAGGATTAGATACACAGCTCAGCAGACAGTATCACATAGGATAGGATTAGATATACAGCTCAGCAGACAGTATCACACAGGATAGGATCAGATACACAGCTCAGCAGACTGTATCGCACAGGATAGGATTAGATACACAGCTCAGCAGACAGTATCACACAGGATAGGATTAGATACACAGCTCAGCACACAGTATCACATAGGAGAGGATTAGATACACAGCTCAGCAGATAGTATCACACAGGATAGGATTAGATACACAGCTCAGCAGACAGTATCTCCCGTGATAGGATCAGATACACAGCTCAGCAGACAGTATCACACAGGATAGGATTAGATACACAGCTCAGCAGATAGTATCACACAGGATAGGATTAGATACACAGCTCAGCAGACAGTATCACACAGGATAGGATTAAATACACAGCTCTGCAGACAGTATCACACAGTGTAGGATTAGATACACAGCTCAGCAGACTGTATCACACAGGATAGGATTAGATACACAGCTCAGCAGACTGTATCACACAGGATAGGATTAGATACACAGCTCAGCAGACTGTATCACACAGGATGGGATTAGATACACAGCTCAGCAGAGAGTATCACACAGGATGGGATTAGATACACAGCTCAGCAGACTGTATCACACAGGATAGGATTAGATACACAGCTCTGCAGACAGTATCACACAGGAGAGGATTAGATACACAGCTCAGCAGACTTTATCACACAGGATATGATTAGATACACAACTCAGCAGACAGTATCGCACAGGATATGATTAGATACACAGCTCAGCAGACAGTATCGCACAGTATAGGATTAGATACACAGCTCAGCAGACAGTATCACACATGGCAGGATCAGATACACAGCTCAGCAGACAGTATCACACAGGATAGGATTAGATACACAGCTCAGCAGACGGTATCACACAGGATAGGATTAGATACACAGCTCAGCAGACAGTATCACACAGGATGGGGTTAGATACACAGCTCAGCAGACAGTATCACACAGGATAGGATTAGATACACAGCTCAGCAGACAGTATCACACAGGGTAGGATTAGATACACAGCTCAGCAGACAGTATCACACATGATAGTATTAGATACGTAGCTCAGCAATCAGTATCACACAGGATAGGATTAGATACACAGCTCAGCAGACAGTATCACACATGGCAGGATCAGATACACAGCTCAGCAGACAGTATCACACATGGCAGGATCAGATACACAGCTCCGCAGACAGTATCACACATGGCAGGATCAGATACACAGCTCAGCAGACAGTATCACCCAACAGGATTAGATACATTGCTTAGCGGTATCACACATCAAAGGCTTAGATACAGAGGTTCAGTTGCATTATGACATGATGGGGAGAGTAGTCATCTGCACAGTATAATCCAGGGGGTCAGGGCCCGGGGCCAGTGACCTCCATCTTCTGAGTTCATTCTTAGCCTTGGGTCCCGTTATTACGGCGGGGGAGGGGCAGCTCCGGGTCATGAGAAGGATGGGGCCCCAGGAAACACTGGGGGATGATTACATTAAGGGGGTATGGAGGGGGGTTATGTGGCAGCCGAGGTCGGACCATATACATGAGACCCCTACAGAGAAATGAAGGCCCCTGAGCGGAGATCCCCTGTGATATCCAATCTCCAGGGGCCGGCGGACGGTGGCCCCCACTCTCAGGGTGGCGCTGCGTTCTCACCTTCACACACCCTCTGGGCGATGGCGTCTTCGTACTGACTGAGGGCGTCATGGGATGGGACGTGGCTGAGGTACCGGTCGGATCCCGCAATGCGCAGCAGCAAGTTTCTATGGATTTTCCCAACTCCGACCGTGAAGATGGAGATCCCATTATCCCGCAGCCTCTGGGCGGAGACGGCAGCGTCCTCGGAGCCGCGCCCATCAGTGACCAGCACCACCGCCTTCTTCACCCCAGGACGCGCCCCTTTCTGAACGGTCATCACCTCACTGTAGACATGGAGGAGGGCGCCTCGGGTGTTCGGTGGTCCTCCTTGGTACTGCGCCCGGTTAATGGCGTGGAGGAGGCTAGAACTCGTCTCATGGACGTCCAGCCCAAATACCGTCAGCGGCTGAGCGCCGTACGTGACCAGCCCCACCTGGGTGACATCGCGGTTAACGTCAAACTGGAGGGCCACCATGGTCATGAAGTTCAGCACCCGCAGAAAGTTCTCCTGTCCGACACTGGAGGAGGCGTCCAAGACGAAGACGAGATCCAGCGGCTGGGCCTGACAACCTGGAGGACACCAGAAAATAACTGTGACAACCACCTACTTAAAGGGAAACTCCACGTTTAATACTCTTTCTCCATTCTTAATGTTCTTTGCAGAGGCTTTACACTCCAGACACTTCTAAGGCTGCATTCACATTTCTGCTGGTTTCCTCTCTCCAGACAGCGGTGCATTGTGGGAAGATGACAATTGTGCGCTCACAGATAATGTGGTCAGAGATAAACGGTTGTCAGTTTCCAAATGAACTGTGAACAGAGCATTCGAGGTGACATAACAAGAGCAGTGAACGCAGCTCTGGATCTGACTGGATAATAAGACAGGATGTAACAGCAGAATGGTGAATGCAGCTCTGGAGTACAGACTCACATCGGTTCTCTCCCCGCCTCTTGTATCCTGCACCCTGACCCCCGCCTTGCTTCCTGGAATACTTCATCTTACCCTGGATGTCCACGCTGCAGATTTTCTTCTGGAGCTGGGGCAGCTGGTTGAACAGATGTTGGGGGTTGGAGTATCCAATCACATTTTGGGGGTTCCCTACAATCTCAGTCATCTCCTCTTTGGTGGCGTCGCTTGCTACTCCGATAATAAACACCTCATGGTCGCGGGCATACTGGGCGGGTTCCTTCACAGAGTCCTTAGACGTGGATCCGGTCAATAAGACCACAACCCGCGGGAGGTCGTCGCGGATGTCAGAGAAGGTCGGGGTGCTCTTGAATCCGTGCTGAGTGACATGGCGCAGCGCTTTACCCGTGTAGATGCCACCGCCCATAAACCTCATGCCGTCCACGTATCTGAGCAGCTCCGCAACGTTCTCGTACTCACTGATCTTCACCACTATCTGCACCTCATCGCTGTACTGGGCCACGCCGACATTGACCGGGGAGTCGTCTGACACAGCAGCCTGCAGGAAGCGCTTCACCAAGGATCGGTGCTGCAGGAAGCTCTCCAGGGACGAAGAGCTGTCCACCAGGAAGAGCAGGTCTATGTAGCATTCAAGGCCCAAGTTAGGAGCTGAAAGGAGAATGACACAACAGGACAAATTCACTGACCTGCTGCATGAACGGAATGGCAGAACTACAGTAAAGACTGACACCTGCACAGAAAGTCAGGAGCACTTGGAAACGTAAATGCACAGCAAATACAGATGTCAAGTCATGTTAGTAACCTGCCCTGGGCAGAGCTTTGCTGGTCGAGGATGTGAACGCTGACCAACCGCTGTTCACACAGCTCAGGGTTTGTTACAACGTATCAGCCTCCTCTGTGATATCGTTCTAAGAGCTCTTTCACACTAGCGTTATTTCTTTCCGTCCTAGAGTTCCGTCCTCGGGTCTCTAGGCCGGAAAGCTACTGATCAGGATTATCCCAATGCATCCTGAATGGAGAGAAATCCGTTCAGGATGCATCAGGACGTCTTCTGTTCAGTATGTGAACGTTTTTTGGACGTTGACAAAAGCGCAGCATGCTGCGGATTTGTCTCCGTCCAAAAATCCTGAAAGCATGCCGCAACGCCGGATCCGGAATTAATGCCCATTGAAGTGCATTAATCCGGATCCGGCCTTAAGCTAAACGTCGTTTCGGCACATCGCCGGATCCGACGTTTAGCTTTTTGTCAATGGTTACTATGGCAGCCAGGACGCTAAAGTCCTGGTTGCCATAGTAAAGAGTAGGGGGAGCGGCATACTTACATTCCGTGCGGCTCCCGGGACGCTCCAGGATGACGTCAGGGCGCCCCAGTGCATAGATCACGTGATCCATGTGTGCGGGGCGCTCTGATGTCATTCAGAAGCGCCCCCGGGAGCCGCACGGAATGTAAGTATGCCGCTGCCCCGCTCCCCACTGCCCCGCGTCCTGGCTGCCATAGTAACACTGAAAGCATTTTGAAGACTGATCAGTCTTCAAATGCTTTCAGTTCACTTGCGTTGTGCCGGATCCGGCGTGCATTCCGGCGACAGAAGTGCACGCCGGATCTTCACAACGCAAGTGTGAAAGAGGCCTTACTCACACTGATACCTTGTAACCAACCCTCCGCTGTGCAAGCAAGACTAGATCAAGATGTGTTTTCAGACTCCAGGTAAGGCCTCATGCACCCGGCCGTGTGCTCACCACACTTGGATGCTGACCCGTTCACTTGAATGGGTCTGCAATCCGGCGGTGCGGAACGGAGGCACGGAACCCCACGGAAGCACTACGGAGTCTAGTTCAATGGGTCTGGATCCATCGCGGCAGCCGCACAGATGGTGCCCATGCAAATTGCAGTCCCCAATGCACCGAACAGCCGTGTGCAAGAGGCCTAATAATAATGAATAGTTTCATTCAGTGACAGCAAACAGTGATATTGAATCTAAGATATGTAAACGCAAAGTCTATCAGAAAGCAGACAAGGGATGTGGGACAGACTACGACAACGTACCGCACTCAGAGTCACCCGCGAATCCAGCAGGACACAAGCAGTGATACTTGTCCGTGTCGTCGGGGATGCAGGTGCCTCCGTTCTTACACGGCTCAGAGTCACAGGGATCTAAAAATAATCAAGCGTCATATCTCCAGTGTGATTACTGCGCCATTCAGCCACACGACATCACTGCAAGCCTGGCAATTAGATCCACCTCCATGATTTACACTGCAGTTTTGCTCCATTAAGACAATTATGAGCAGAGGTTTCAACTACATTGTCTATTGTAATCTGATATTCACTTCATGTCTTACTAGTATCTTAGACGGCTGCTCTGCCCCTTCTCCGTGCTTTACACTGCAGCTCTACTTGTTCAGATTGACTGCTTTGTATAAGCACAGGCTCAGCGCCTACAGCAAAGAATGATTATAAACTACGAGCAGAGGAACCTCCAACCAGAGGAGAAGATCAGGGAACGGCTAAGGGGAGGAGCCTTGGTAAGGAGGGGGAGTGGCTTGACAAGGAGGGAGGGGCCTATAAGCAGCCAAGGAGGTTGCTGACCATGTGCCACACAGCCAGCGGAGGCGGCAGCAGGACGTTACCTGGACACACTGACCGGGAGCACCGAGTCTCGAGGCGGCTGTAGAAACGTTTCCAGCTGTTGGAAAAGACAGAAATAATGGAATCAGAAAACAATCGCCAGCCATGCCCCCGCTCCCTGCAATATGGAGCCTTTCACCTGTGACTCTCAGGGAATGCTGGGAGTTGTAGTCATAGATAACTGTATTAAGATGCTACATTTCTTGAAATTTAATACTACTGCTCTCTGATATCAGCCATCTCTACTACAGCTCAGGACATAGGACTGCACGCTATAATACTACTGCTCTCTGATATCAGCCATCTCTACTACAGCTCAGGACATAGGACTGCACGCTATAATACTACTGCTCTCCGATATCAGCCACCTCTACTACAGCTCAGGACATAGGACTGCACGCTATAATACTACTGCTCTCTGATATCAGCCATCTCTACTACAGCTCAGGACATAGGACTGCACGCTACAATACTACTGCTCTCTGATATCAGCCACCTCTACTACAGCTCAGGACATAGGACTGCACGCTATAATACTACTGCTCTCCGATATCAGCCACCTCTACCACAGCTCAGGACATAGGAATGCACGCTATAATACTACTGCTCTCTGATATCAGCCACCTCTACTACAGCTCAGGACATAGGACTGCACACTATAATACTACTGCTCTCTGGTATCAGCCACCTCTACTACAGCTCAGGACATAGGACTGCACGCTATAATACTACTGCTCTCTGATATCAGCCACCTCTACTACAGCTCAGGACATAGGACTGCACGCTATAATACTACTGCTCTCTGATATCAGCCACCTCTACTACAGCTCAGGACAAAGGACTGCACGCTATAATACTACTGCTCTCCGATATCAGCCACCTCTACTACAGCTCAGGACATAGCACTGCACGCTATACTCCTACTGCTCTCTGATATCAGCCACCTCTACTACAGCTCAGGTATAGGACTGTACGCTATAATCCTACTGCTCTCTGATATCAGCCACCTCTACCACAACTCAGGACATAGGACTGCACGCTATAATACTACTGTTCTCTGATATAAGCCACCTCTACCACAGCTCAGGTATAGGACTGCACGCTATAATACTACTGCTCTCTGATATCAGCCACCTCTACCACAGCTCAGGACATAGGACTGCACGCTATAATACTACTGCTCTCTGGTATCAGCCACCTCTACCACAGCTCAGGTATAGGACTGCACGCTATAATACTACTGCTCTCTGGTATCAGCCACCTCTACCACAGCTCAGGACATAGGAATGCACGCTATAATACTACTGCTCTCTGATATCAGCCACCTCTACTACAGCTCAGGACAAAGGACTGCACGCTATAATACTACTGCTCTCTGATATCAGCCACCTCTACTACAGCTCAGGACATAGGACTGCACGCTATAATACTACTGCTCTCTGATATCAGCCACCTCTACTACAGCTCAGGACAAAGGAATGCACGCTATAATACTAATGCTCTCTGATATCAGCCACCTCTACTACAGCTCAGGACATAGGACTGCACGCTATAATACTACTGCTCTCTGATATCAGCCATCTCTACTACAGCTCAGGACATAGGACTGCACGCTATAATACTACTGCTCTCTGATATCAGCCATCTCTACTACAGCTCAGGACATAGGACTGCACGATACAATACTACTGTTCTCTGATATCAGCCACCTCTACTACAGCTCAGGACATAGGAATGCACGATACAATACTACTGCTCTCTGATATCAGCCACCTCTACTACAGCTCAGGACATAGGAATGCACGCTATAATACTACTGCTCTCTGATATCAGCCACCTCTACTACAGCTCAGGACATAGGACTGCATGCTATAATTTTACTGCTCTCTGATATCAGCCATCTCTACTACAGCTCAGGACATAGGACTGCACGCTATAATACTACTGCTCTCCGATATCAGCCACCTCTACTACAGCTCAGGACATAGGAATGCACGCTATAATACTACTGCTCTCTGATATCAGCCACCTCTACTACAGCTCAGGACATAGGACTGCACGCTATAATACTACTGCTCTCTGATATCAGCCACCTCTACTACAGCTCAGGACATAGGACTGCACGCTATAATACTACTGCTCTCTGATATCAGCCACCTCTACCACAGCTCAGGACATAGGACTGCACGCTATATATAATACTACTGCTCTCTGATATAAGCCACCTCTACCACAGCTCAGGTATAGGACTGCACGCTATAATACTACTGCTCTCTGGTATCAGCCACCTCTACCACAGCTCAGGACATAGGACTGCACGCTATAATACTACTGCTCTCTGATATCAGCCACCTCTACTACAGCTCAGGACATAGGACTGCACGCTATAATACTACTGCTCTCTGATATCAGCCACCTCTACTACAGCTCAGGACATAGGACTGCACGCTATAATACTACTGCTCTCTGATATCAGCCACCTCTACTACAGCTCAGGACATAGGACTGCACGCTATAATACTACTGCTCTCTGATATCAGCCACCTCTACTACAGCTCAGGACATAGGACTGCACGCTATAATACTACTGCTCTCTGATATCAGCCACCTCTACTACAGCTCAGGACATAGGACTGCACGCTATAATACTACTGCTCTCTGATATCAGCCACCTCTACTACAGCTCAGGACATAGGACTGCACGCTATAATACTACTGCTCTCTGATATCAGCCACCTCTACTACAGCTCAGGACATAGGACTGCACGCTATAATACTACTGCTCTCTGATATCAGCCACCTCTACTACAGCTCAGGACATAGGACTGCACGCTATAATACTACTGCTCTCTGATATCAGCCACCTCTACTACAGCTCAGGACATAGGACTGCACGCTATAATACTACTGCTCTCTGATATCAGCCACCTCTACTACAGCTCAGGACATAGGACTGCACGCTATAATACTACTGCTCTCTGATATCAGCCACCTCTACTACAGCTCAGGACATAGGACTGCACGCTATAATACTACTGCTCTCTGATATCAGCCACCTCTACTACAGCTCAGGACATAGGACTGCACGCTATAATACTACTGCTCTCTGATATCAGCCACCTCTACTACAGCTCAGGACATAGGACTGCACGCTATAATACTACTGCTCTCTGATATCAGCCACCTCTACTACAGCTCAGGACATAGGACTGCACGCTATAATACTACTGCTCTCTGATATCAGCCACCTCTACTACAGCTCAGGACATAGGACTGCACGCTATAATACTACTGCTCTCTGATATCAGCCACCTCTACTACAGCTCAGGACATAGGACTGCACGCTATAATACTACTGCTCTCTGATATCAGCCACCTCTACTACAGCTCAGGACATAGGACTGCACGCTATAATACTACTGCTCTCTGATATCAGCCACCTCTACTACAGCTCAGGACATAGGACTGCACGCTATAATACTACTGCTCTCTGATATCAGCCACCTCTACTACAGCTCAGGACATAGGACTGCACGCTATAATACTACTGCTCTCTGATATCAGCCACCTCTACTACAGCTCAGGACATAGGACTGCACGCTATAATACTACTGCTCTCTGATATCAGCCACCTCTACTACAGCTCAGGACATAGGACTGCACGCTATAATACTACTGCTCTCTGATATCAGCCACCTCTACTACAGCTCAGGACATAGGACTGCACGCTATAATACTACTGCTCTCTGATATCAGCCACCTCTACTACAGCTCAGGACATAGGACTGCACGCTATAATACTAATGCTCTCTGATATCAGCCACCTCTACTAAAGCTCAGGACAAAGGACTGCACGCTATAATACTACTGCTCTCTGATATCAGCCACCTCTACTACAGCTCAGGACATAGGACTGCACGCTATAATCCTACTGTTCTCTGATATCAGCCACCTCTACTACAGCTCAGGACATAGGACTGTATGCTATAATACTACTGCTCTCTGATATCAGCCACCTCTACTACAGCTCAGGACATAGGACTGCACGCTATAAAACTACTGTTCTCTGATATCAGCCACCTCTACTACAGCTCAGGACATAGGACTGCACGCTATATATAATACTACTGCTCTCTGATATCAGCCACCTCTACTACAGCTCAGGACATAGGACTGCACGCTATACTCCTACTGCTCTCTGATATCAGCCACCTCTACCACAACTGAGGACATAGGACTGCACGCTATAATACTACTGCTTTCTGATATCAGCCACCTCTACTACAGCTCCGGACATAGGACTGTATGCTATAATACTACTGCTTTCTGATATCAGCCACCTCTACTACAGCTCAGGACATAGGACTGCACGCTATAATACTACTGCTCTCTGATATCAGCCACCTCTACTACAGCTCAGGACAAAGGACTGCACGCTATAATACTACTGCTCTCTGATATCAGCCACCTCTACTACAGCTCAGGACAAAGGAATGCACGCTATAATACTAATGCTCTCTGATATCAGCCACCTCTACTACAGCTCAGGACAAAGGACTGCACGCTATAATACTACTGCTCTCTGATATCAGCCACCTGTACCACAGCTCAGGTATAAGACTGCACGCTATAATACTAGTGCTCTCTGATATCAGCCACCTCTACTACAGCTCAGGTATAGGACTGCACGCTATACTCCTACTGCTCTCTGATATCAGCCACCTCTACCACAACTCAGGACATAGGACTGCACGCTATAATACTACTGCTTTCTGATATCAGCCACCTCTACTACAGCTCAGGAGATAGGACTGCACGCTATAATACTACTGCTCTCCGATATAAGCCACCACTACTACAGCTCAGGACATAGAACTGCACGCTATAATACTACTGCTCTCTGGTATCAGCCACCTCTAATACAGCTCAGGACATAGGACTGCACGCTATAATACTACTGCTCTCTGATATCAGCCACCTCTACTACAGCTCAGGATAGGACTGCACGCTATAATACTACTGCTCTCTGATATCAGCCACCTCTACTACAGCTCAGGATAGGACTGCACGCTATAATACTACTGCTCTCTGATATCAGCCACCTCTACTACAGCTCAGGACATAGGACTGCACGCTATACTACTACTGCTCTCTGGTATCAGCCACCTCTACTACAGCTCAGGACATAGGACTGCACGCTATAATACTACTGCTCTCTGATATCAGCCACCTCTACTACAGCTCAGGACATAGGACTGCACGCTATAATACTACTGCTCTCTGATATCAGCCACCTCTACTACAGCTCAGGACATAGGACTGCACGCTATAATACTACTGCTCTCTGATATCAGCCACCTCTACTACAGCTCAGGACATAGGACTGCACGCTATAACACTACTGATCTCTGATATCAGCCACTTGTCAGGACAGTATATGTAGTCCCTCACAGACCTGTAGAAGGGACAGTGTCCTGCATACACACGACTGCTGCCGGCAGCTCCTCTCCAGCACATGTAGTTCCCCGTCAGTTCCTTCACCGTTTCCAGGGTTTTCCGCTCACATGGGAAGGAATGGATTGTGCAACCTGGATGTGGAATATAATATTATCGTACTCCAGAGAGGATCTGGGTGTAACACAGAAGGCAGTGCTATAGCAAATGAGGAGCCATATTCTACCTGCTGGGACGGCGCTGCATACCGACGTGTTACTCAGAGCGCTGCACAGACCATTGACAGAGTCACTCACATGTTCAGCAAAAAAGACGTGTTGTGCGGCCGGATCACTGGCGAGGGAATGAAGCTCGGCCCATCTGTGGATGAAACGCAGCGGTAAACCATCCGATTGATTGGAATAGGAAGTTGTACAGCGGTGAAGCTTTATCAGACGCTGGCCCTTTAAGATACACAGTTTTCTTACCTTGGAAACTTTACACCAACTGCAAACACCTCGACCCCCTGCTCCTTGAGCTGCAGAGCCGGGACTGTCGGCTGTCCCTGGGACTTCCCATCAGAGAGAAGGATCAACATCTTGGGGACAGAAGAGTCTCGACCACCTGGAAAACCTTTCCGCAGAATGTATTTTAGGGCCAGGCCGGTCTCAGTGCTGCCCCCTCTAGGAGAAGAAGAGTATATAGTATAGTATATAATATATATATATATATATATATATATATATATATATATATATATATATATATAAAGACAAGATTGACGGGGGGGCCGGGGGGCCAGAGAAGTGAATAAAAATCTGCCCGAGAATTTGGACCATGTACCGGGGGCAGATTTACAGTTCAGGAACACAGGAAATCTGGGGTTAGGCAAAATTTTCTCACTTTTCCTCTTGCTAGTTTCTTTCCTATGTGAAATCATGACAAGTAAGATGTCTTCTAAACTGCAGCCCCTGAACAAGTAGAGATGCAGTGTAAAGCATGGAGAAGACGCTGAGCAGCATACTGAATATCTGATGAGGTGCATTTCATACTACCTCCGCCTCCAACAGACAATGCAGCTAACCTGGAGTCACTGATAAGACCTCTGCCTCCATAGAGCTCAGCTGCAGTTTAAAGCATGGATCAGACTGCATTACACAATGCAGGTAAGCTGGAGTCACTGATTAGAGCTGTGCCTTAATGGAGCAGAGCTGCAGTGTAAAGCACAGATCACACTGTAATAGACAATGCATCAAGAGGTGTATCTTAATGGAGGAAAGCTATAAAGCGACACTCCAGATAATAAACAGCAGGTAAGTATCACCTATAACGCGGTAAATATTTTTTTATACTGAAACTGAAACTTGTCAAACACAATTCCATCTAATAAACGGAACCTACTTAAACGCCACCGACTTGATCTTCTCTTTGATGTCTCCTTTAGCGAATCCCGAGTCTAGCCGGAGCTCAACCTGCGGAGCGGTGCTGTACTGAATGACCCCCACTCTTACCTGTGGAGTCGTAAGAAAAGTTGTCAGATGATAAAAGTGCTGCAAACCAGGTCAGTGGACGAGCAGATTTATAGACATGATGAGAGTCATCATCCATCACTTCAGCATCGCTGCAATCACGTGATAAGCCATCGATGGGGGTCAACTTCAAGGTTCGCCTTAAGGCTGCCATTACACGTGGTCAAGCTGCGGTATCGCCGATTACTGGACTATAATTACAGGGCAGCCTGCCAATTCTCAGTACCCGCGGTTTGGCTGAGAACATGGCGGGTACTGGCGGGTTTACTACTGACCCTGCACATCGGGAGCTGCGCTATGTGCACTGAGGTTTGCAGCAGGGCGTACCCCGCAGACATTCTGGGTTACTGGATGTCAATGATATCAGGTGTGACAGGAACATTCGGCGGTGTGCACCTGGTGGTGCCAGGAGGAAGCCATTGGCAGCACCAGACCATGCACAGCTTTACTATACCCCCCCCATGCTGTGAATACTGGATCCGCTGACAGCTCCCGAGGCCTCTCAGACGTCAGCCACACTCCCAGGATTACGGCAGGAATGTTAATTCCCTGCATATTCATTACCTTCCAGAATTTTACCTCCTCATTCGAGACGGATTAATATCTGCATACGGTAGCGTTAGATTATCAATGGCGCCGCGGTCCGTTCTGTTTCAAATGTTCTACAGGCAATACTAAATACACAAGCCCGGTGGCTCAGTGCATGTTCGAATCCGACCTAGGACAACATCTGCATGGAGCTCGTATGTTCTCCCCGTGTTTCCTCCCAAAGACATACGTACAGTTGGACGCTAACGTCTGTAAAGCGCTGCGGAATATAGTAGCGCTATATACGTGCATTAAATAGATAAACACACAAGACTAAATGTTTCAGGAGATGAAAGTTTTCATGATGCTCCCGGTTTGAGGTGAAGTTCGCTGTTGCACTAACTTCGTCAGGAGGGGCTTTTAGTTACTGGAAGTAAATAATGAAGATCCCAATTCACAGAATGCGTCAATGTAAATGTGTCTGTGGTGCAGGGAGATTCGTGCTGCTGCCGTGTTCACACCTGGCAGAGAAACAGCCCACCAGAGTTCACCGTATCCGGCGTCGCCAGATCCCCATTGACTATAATGGGATCCGACGGGCATGCGGACAGTTTCGGACAGAAATGCCGGAATTCTGCCTGACAAAACGTTGTGCATGCAGAACTTATCGTCATTTTTGCCGGAAAACAACAATTTCCCACTGTAGTGAGAGGGGATCCGGGGGTTGGCAGTATTATCGGGCTATGCTGGATACAGCCTCCCGGATTTCACTAAGCAGATGTGAACACAGCCTTACATAGATCTTGAAAATGCTGAAGAATTGAATCCCAGTCTGTTAGGAAGCTGCCACATTTTTCATGCTTTCCTTATTAAGCATTATTAAAGAATGAATGAGGCTAAAGGACGGTGTAGACGTGAACCAATCGTCGGCCTCTTCCCACCTTGAAATGGCTGAAACCAGAAAGCAACATCAAACAGCAATGAGACACGGCGGCCTTTACGGACGTCACTTACCCGCTCAGCGCCAATGTCTAAAGCGTCACAGAGCTTCACTGCAAAGTGCTTGGACCTCTCAAAACTGCCCTTCCCAACACTATTGGAACCGTCGAGGAGAATGAGGACGTCCAGGGGCGCCGAACAGAACATCCCTACAAAGGAAGGCAGCGACGGTGAGGAGCAAGACCCAAAAGGGATATTCTGTACGCTACTAGAAGCAGGTCGTCTCAGGAGCCCATCAGACCACATGGAGGTCAGCGGGCTCATCACCCCCAGCAGTAATGACCTAAAATCTGACAACGGCAGGGACAGCCTTGGCAGCTGGGATTAACCCCTTGTTTGCTGCACAGACGTAGAATAGACTTTTCTTTACACCACAACGACCTGCAGGAACTTGTCCCGTCATCTGCAGGTGAGGTCTGCCCTGATCAGCAGATGAAAGGAGCGCCGATCTACCAGGGGCGCCTCTGGTATAAATAGAGCCCCGGCCCCGTGTACAAAAAGGGGCAGATTAACCAGTGCGGGGGCCTTGTACTGGTTAAACTGGCTTTACAATAATGTGTAACTAAGAAACAATAGAAGGGGGACCACGGCCCTAATTCCTGGAAAAAGGGTCCTTAGTAGGGTTGAGCGAACTTGTGTTTTAAGTTCGGCGTCCGAAGTTCGGGTTATCGAAGAATCCCGTTATGGATTTCGCTACTACGGCCCATAACGGAATTTGGTAACCATAACAGGCCGTTGTGGTTTCCAAATTCCGGTATGGTCCATAACGGGATTCTGCTATAACTCGAACTTCGGACGCCGAACATAAAACACAAGTTCGCTCAACCTTAGCCCTTGGGATACAGAGGAGCCCCAGTCACCACTGCTGCAGGGGCCCACGCTGACCAAAAACGTCTGACAACATGGAACGGACTACATCCCAATAAAGTGAAATGTGCTGGAGGAGTGGCCATGGTCAGCTACATGACGAGCTTCACTTGTGCCATTTAAAGCGGCTCCAGTAGGGGGCGGCACAGAAAACACCCGGCAGCATTTTCAGACAAAAGTATTAGGTTTAAAGATTCTCCACACAACGTGTGACCTTGATAAATCTGACAAAGTACTGTGCGGCAACCCGGCCTCAAAAACACAGACTTCACAGCTGCCCCTCAGGATAAACTCTTCATTTTTCCATCCGTTCCATCAGTGGCCGGTGGTAGATCAGAAGACCCGGAGGGCGGGGACTTACTGGCGGCGGCGGCGGCGATCTTGGCTGTAATCTGTGGGTTCACGTGGAGCTGCTGGACAGCGAGACCTGGAAATGCTGGAGGAGAAGAGGACAGCGCCGTTATAAAGCTATAATCATCAGCTTCATTACTGTACAGTGGAAGGTTCTGCAGACTTCTAATGGACTCATTTTCAAAATCTCTGCTTGCTGGAACATTCTTGTTCCCATACAGGAGCTGAACTCTCATACAGATCTAAAGGGTTTGTTACAATGTATCCTGCAACAGAAATCTCTGTGCTATCCTGGACTCTAGACTGGAATCTGTTGCCTACACTTATACATTGTAACAACACTCCTGGTCAGGAAAGGCTGCTTGTTTTCAGTAAACTCGTCCATCAGGACCACCCCATAGATTTCCACTACTAGGCTTGCGCCACATTACAACAGTGAATCACAGACGTGTCGCCATTGACTTTAATGGTTGTATTCACACATCAGTGGTTTTCCATGGATCAGGGAGACACCACAGAAGCGCCACATATAGTTAAAGACCACGGACCCAACATGGATGGCACCCGTGTCCTGTCATTGGTTTTCACAAATTGCTGACAGGAAAGGCTCTGGAAAACTCTTCCGCCGAGCAGTGTCCGTGGAATTCGGACGACACTGGGAGGACAATCATGGATCCTTCACAGACGGTCTCATGGATGTCCTCACGGACGTGCAGCGGACCTCTGCACACACTGCGGCATCTGCTGCAGCTTGGGACGGCTCCAGATGTCTCGTGGACAGAGAATTCCTCCGCTGAGCTCAGGAAGACATCATTTATCGACAAACACAAACCCCGGATGATCTGACAGTTTATGACAAATAATCCGCGCTCCACGGGACAAATTCCAGGCGCAGGGAGTCACGGATCGCTCGGGTCAGGGGCACATTTGGCGCTAGAATGCTGCTGAATTTCTTCACATGTCGTGCAACTGGACCGGTCGCCATTTTTTGTTTGCAAATATAAATGATGATTAGAAAAGACGCCGAGGTCGGAGAGGTATGAAACTAATTCGGAAATCATCAATGATGGCTGGTGCCGTCAGTAATGACCGCGTTCGCGTTTTCATCCTCGCTTTACTGCACGTTTTCTCCATTGTTGCAGATACAGAGGGTCATTATAGATCTGACTTTTCAGCCTTTGGCAGTATGTTCGTGTGGGTGAGCGGCAGAAATCTCCACAGGACTACTACCCCCATCGTCAGTCCCTGAGGTTAATCCTTGGTTAATCTTCTACCTGAAATAAGTGACCGACCATTTGTCACAGTGGATTTTGTTTTTAAGCAAACCTTAAGGCCTCTTTCACACAAGCGTGTCCGGATGCGTTGCGGATGCGTTCAGTGAAAACTGTGCGATTTCACAGGCAAAGCCATTCAGTTTTGCCTGCGATTGCGTTCAGTTTTTTCCGCGCGGGTGCAATGCGTTTTGATGCGTTTTTCACGCGCGTGATAAAAAACTGAAGGTTTACAAACAACATCTCCTAGCAACCATCAGTGAAAAACGTAACGCACCCGCACTTTCTTGCGGATGCGATGCGTTTTTCACTCAGCCCCATTCACTTCTATGGGGCTAGGGCTGCGTGAAAAACGTAGAATATAGAACATGCTGCGATTTTCACGCAACGATTTTCACGCTCATCTGCACAGCCCCATTGAACTGAATGGGTCAGGATTCAGTGCGGGTGCTATGCGTTCACGTCACGCATTGCACCCGCGCGGAAAACTCGCTCGTGTGAAAGGGGCCTAATGCTTCCAAATGCTTTCAGGTTACCATGGCAGCGAGGACGCTATTAAAGTCCTAGTTGCCATAGTAGTAGTGGGGAGCGGGGGAGCAGTATACTTACAGTCCGTGCGGCTCCCGGGGCGCTCCCGAGTGACGTCCATGCAATCACGTGATCCATGCGTGTGGGGCGCCCTGACGTCACTCTGGAGCGCCCCGGGAGCCGCACGGATGGTAAGTATACTGCTCCCCCGCTCCCCACTACACTTTACCATGGCAGCTGAGATTTTAGCATCCTGGCTGCCATGGTAACCATTCAGAAAAAGCTAAACGTTGGATCCGGCGATGCGCTGAAACGACGTTTAGCTTAAGGCCGGATCCGGATTAATACCTTTCAATGGGCATGAATTCCGGATCCGGCCTTGCGGCAAGTGTTCACAGGATTTTTGGCCGGAGCAAAAAGCGTAGCATGCTGCGGTATTTTCTCCGGCCAAAAAACGTTCCATCATCATTTTTTTTGTGTCTCTGGTATTTTCCGTTGCTTCTGTAATTCCGTATTGTAGCGGATTATTCCTGACAGATTGTTAGGTCCGAGCCTGATATCTGTGCGGTACACGGACGCCGCCAGCAGTTACTGTACAGGCGGTAAAGTAGATTACCGATGTGACGCAGCGACACTCACCGTAGAGGAGGAGAAGAAAGAAGCCTCCCAGGAGCATCATTCCTCAGACGGATCTAAGAGAGAAAACACCAGATAGCGGAGCTCAATAATACATCACCGTGCAGTGCTTCATAATACCGCCATACAGTACAGCTTTATAACACCTACACATCACCGTGCAGTGCTTTATAATACCGCCATACAGTGCAGACAGTACAGCTTTATAACACCTACATATCACCGTACAGTGCTTTATAATACCGCCATACAGTGCAGACAGTACAGCTTTATAACACCTACATATCACCGTACAGTGCTTTATAATACCGCCATACAGTGCAGACAGTACAGCTTTATAACACCTACATATCACCGTACAGTGCTTTATAATACCGCCATACAGTGCAGACAGTACAGCTTTATAACACCTACATATCCCCGTGCAGTGCTTCATAATACCGCCATACAGTGCAGACAGTACAGCTTTATAACACCTACATATCACCGTACAGTGCTTTATAATACCGCCATACAGTGCAGACAGTACAGCTTTATACCACCTACATATCACCCTGCAGTGCTTTATAATACCGCCATACAGTGCAGACAGTACAGCTTTATAACACCTACATATCACCATACAGTGCTTCATAATACCGCCATACAGTGCAGACAGTACAGCTTTATAACACCTACATATCCCCGTGCAGTGCTTTATAATACCGCCATACAGTGCAGACAGTACAGCTTTATAACACCTACATATCACCGTACAGTGCTTTATAATACCGCCATACAGTGCAGACAGTACAGCTTTATAACACCTACATATCCCCGTGCAGTGCTTTATAATACCGCCATACAGTGCAGACAGTACAGCTTTATAACACCTACATATCACAGTGCAGTGCTTTATAATACCGCCACACAGTGCAGACAATACAGCTTTATAACACCTACATATCACCGTGCAGTGCTTCATAATACCGCCATACAGTGCAGACAGTACAGCTTTATAACACCTACATATCACAGTGCAGTGCTTTATAATACCGCCACACAGTGCAGACAATACAGCTTTATAACACCTACATATCACTGTGCAGTGCTTTATAATACCGCCATACAGTGCAGACAGTACAGCTTTATACCACCTACATATCACCGTGCAGTGCTTTATAATACCGCCATACAGTGCAGACAGTACAGCTTTATACCACCTACATATCACCGTGCAGTGCTTTATAATACCGCCATACAGTGCAGACAGTACAGCTTTATAAGACCTACATATCACCGTGCAGTGCTTTATAATACCGCCATACAGTGCAGACAGTACAGCTTTATAACACCTACATATCACCGTACAGTGCTTTATAATACCGCCATACAGTGCAGACAGTACAGCTTTATAACACCTACATATCACTGTGCAGTGCTTCATAATACCGCCATACAGTGCAGACAGTACAGCTTTATAACACCTACATATCCCCGTGCAGTGCTTCATAATACCGCCATACAGTGCAGACAGTACAGCTTTATAACACCTACATATCACCGTGCAGTGCTTTATAATACCGCCATACAGTGCAGACAGTACAGCTTTATAAGACCTACATATCACCGTGCAGTGCTTTATAATACCGCCATACAGTGCAGACAGTACAGCTTTATAACACCTACATATCACAGTGCAGTGCTTTATAATACCGCCACACAGTGCAGACAGTACAGCTTTATAACACCTACATATCACCGTGCAGTGCTTCATAATACCGCCATACAGTGCAGACAGTACAGCTTTATAACACCTACATATCACCGTACAGTGCTTTATAATACCGCCACACAGTGCAAACAATACAGCTTTATAACACCTACATATCACTGTGCAGTGCTTCATAATACCGCCATACAGTGCAGACAGTACAGCTTTATAACACCTACATATCCCCGTGCAGTGCTTTATAATACCGCCATACAGTGCAGACAGTACAGCTTTATAACACCTACATATCACCGTACAGTGCTTCATAATACCGCCATACAGTGCAGACAGTACAGCTTTATAACACCTACATATCCCCGTGCAGTGCTTCATAATACCGCCATACAGTGCAGACAGTACAGCTTTATAACACCTACATATCCCCGTGCAGTGCTTTATAATACCGCCACACAGTGCAGACAATACAGCTTTATAACACCTACATATCCCCGTGCAGTGCTTCATAATACCGCCATACAGTGCAGACAGTACAGCTTTATAACACCTACATATCCCCGTGCAGTGCTTTATAATACCGCCATACAGTGCAGACAGTACAGCTTTATAACATCTACATATCACCGTGCAGTGCTTTATAATACCGCCACACAGTGCAGACAATACAGCTTTATAACACCTACGTATCACCGTGCAGTGCTTTATAATACCGCCATACAGTGCAGACAATACAGCTTTATAACACCTACATATCACCGTGCAGTGCTTCATAATACCGCCATACAGTGCAGACAGTACAGCTTTATAACACCTACATATCACCGTACAGTGCTTTATAATACCGCCACACAGTGCAAACAATACAGCTTTATAACACCTACATATCCCCGTGCAGTGCTTTATAATACCGCCATACAGTGCAGACAGTACAGCTTTATAACATCTACATATCCCCGTGCAGTGCTTTATAATACCGCCACACAGTGCAGACAGTACAGCTTTATAACACCTACATATCACCGTACAGTGCTTTATAATACCGCCACACAGTGCAAACAATACAGCTTTATAACACCTACATATCACCGTACAGTGCTTCATAATACCGCCATACAGTGCAGACAGTACAGCTTTATAACACCTACATATCCCCGTGCAGTGCTTTATAATACCGCCATACAGTGCAGACAGTACAGCTTTATAACACCTACATATCCCCGTGCAGTGCTTCATAATACCGCCATACAGTGCAGACAGTACAGCTTTATAACACCTACGTATCACCGTGCAGTGCTTTATAATACCGCCACACAGTGCAGACAGTACAGCTTTATAACACCTACATATCACCGTACAGTGCTTTATAATACCGCCATACAGTGCAGACAGTACAGCTTTATAACACCTACATATCCCCGTGCAGTGCTTTATAATACCGCCATACAGTGCAGACAGTACAGCTTTATAACATCTACATATCCCCGTGCAGTGCTTTATAATACCGCCATACAGTGCAGACAGTACAGCTTTATAACATCTACATATCACCGTGCAGTGCTTTATAATACCGCCACACAGTGCAGACAATACAGCTTTATAACACCTACGTATCACCGTGCAGTGCTTTATAATACCGCCATACAGTGCATTATAATGCATGTTGCCATCTCACATATTTAGGGTAAAGTATGACCGAATAGTTAAGATCTTTCCACTATTTACTGGGATATTTTTGGACTCTGGGGGGAGGGGTCGTTATGGGCCCTCAGCACAATACAGGGTCCATTGTCCCCCCGTCATTTACATCTCATCGCTGACCCAGATAGGACGGGGCCCGGGGTAGGAGCTGGCCCCAGGCCAGAGGCACCGACCCAGAGCCGAAGATGAAAGTCAATGCGGCGTCCACCTGCGGATAAGATCTACTCCCATCATCCGCTTCCCCTCAGCTAATTACAGAGCGGAGGTGTCACCCCTCATCAGCCTGATTAACCCCTTCACGTCTGCTCCACTTCTGATTAACCATCGCACCGCCGGCTTCTACGACATCTTCATTTGGTTCTATGTGACGACAATTAGACTGCACCCAGCTTTCCCAGACCCCTGAACGGCAGACGTGTTCTGTCACTGCATGCCCAGGACAGCCCGTGGAAATAGCCATGGCAGCCGCAGTCCCACGTGAGTTATCACCCAGCTTTCCCAGACCCCTGACTGGCACGTCTGTGGTGAAGAACCCAGTGGCGTATCTAACGGCTCATGGGCCCTGGTGCAAGAGTTCAGCTCGGGCCCCCCCTTCCCTCAGTGCTTTGTGTGTCTCCTTATGCGGCACCAGGGTCTTTGGGCCCCCTCAGGCTCCTGGGCCCGGTAGCGGCTGCTACCTCTGCACCCCCTATAGCTACGCCCATGGGTGCACCCACCACCCTGGTAAAGCTGGGAGCCGTCCGAGATAGGAGCGTGACGGAGACCACACACATTATACACTACTGGAAAAGGAGAATGTAATGCGACTAAGTGCAGACTGACACGGCATAAAGTGCTGGCGCAGGATTACAGCCGCTCAGTGCTCTGGACTTTCTGTCTTTATCTCATCAACACGATGAAAGGTCAGAGGAAGACGACCCCCATCATCCTCCTCACCGAAGTCCGGGGACCATCCGAAAATCACCGCAGCCGCAGGGTCCGGTCCGCAGCGCTCCACCCAGACCCCAGGATGTATCCACATGACAGGATTAGATACACAGCGCTCCACCCAGACCCCAGGATGTATCCACATGACAGGATTAGATATGCAGCGCTCCACCCAGACCCCAGGATGTATCCACATGACAGGATTAGATACACAGCGCTCCACCCAGACCCCAGGATGTATCCACATGACAGGATTAGATACACAGCGCTCCACCCAGACCCCAGGATGTATCCACAGGACAGGATTAGATACACAGCGCTCCACCCAGACCCCAGGATGTATCCACGTGACAGGATTAGATATGCAGCGCTCCACCCAGACCCCAGGATGTATCCACGTGACAGGATTAGATACGCAGCGCTCCATCCAGACCCCAGGATGTATCCACAGGACAGGTTTAGATACACAGCGCTCCATCCAGACCCCAGGATGTATCCACAGGACAGGTTTAGATACACATCGCTCCACCCAGAGCCCAGGATGTATCCACATGACAGGATTAGATACGCAGCGCTCCACTCAGAGCCCAGGATGTATCCACATGACAGGATTAGATACACAGCGCTCCACCCAGACCCCAGGATGTATCCACATGACAGGATTAGATACACAGCGCTCCACCCAGACCCCAGGATGTATCCACAGGACAGGATTAGATACACAGCGCTCCACCCAGACCCCAGGATGTATCCACGTGACAGGATTAGATACACAGCGCTCTATCCAGACCCCAGGATGTATCCACATGACAGGATTAGATACACAGCGCTCCACCCAGACCCCAGGATGTATCCACAGGACAGGATTAGATACACAGCGCTCCACCCAGACCCCAGGATGTATCCACATGACAGGATTAGATACACAGCGCTCTATCCAGACCCCAGGATGTATCCACATGACAGGATTAGATACACAGCGCTCCACCCAGACCCCAGGATGTATCCACATGACAGGATTAGATACACAGCGCTCCACCCAGACCCCAGGATGTATCCACATGACAGGATTAGATACACAGCGCTCTATCCAGACCCCAGGATGTATCCACATGACAGGATTAGATACACAGCGCTCTATCCAGACCCCAGGATGTATCCACATGACAGGATTAGATACACAGCGCTCTATCCAGACCCCAGGATGTATCCACATGACAGGATTAGATACACATCGCTCCACCCAGACCCCAGGATGTATCCACAGGACAGGATTAGATACACAGCTCAGTGACAGTATCACACAGGATTAGATACAGCAGCTCAGCAGACTGTATCATGCATGATCCGATTAGATACAAAGCTCAGCAGACAGTACCACAGGATAAGCTTAGATACATTGTCCACTGTAACCCCAGACACCTCAGCTTATTAACCCTGTAAGGCCCTTGTATCAGGCGGTCAGCTCGGTGGTTGATGTCCATGTAGCAGGTCGGGCAGGACATTGAGGCATGAAGCCAGCAGACATCAGTCCACAGTCCTCCAGACTCCGAGATGTCGCCCCTCGCCTGCTCCTCGTGTTATCGGAGACGCCACAAGTGTCCGTTATCAGGAGCACACGGCGTCCCCGCTACACAAGGCAGTGCCAGGAATTCAGGTGAGGCGGCTCTCACACCTGCGCTATGGATTCCGTGTCAGGGAACTCACAAACGGTCTCCAGGATTTACCACAACGACCGTCACAAAGACCCCGGGGGGCCACACATCCCCGAGACCGACCGCATCCACACCTGACACCTACACAGGCCAGAGGGGAAAGGTCAAGGTGTCAGCACTTTATTTTACAGCCTGGAGCTTAAGAACCTGGAAGGAAGGTGTTATATTCACAGGGACAGAGCCGCCGCTGATCTCACGCCTCCCTGCTCCCCTGTGTAGGATTAGATACACAGCTCAGCAGACAGTATCACACAGGACAGGATTAGATACACAGCTCAGCAGACAGTATCACACAGGACAGGATTAGATACACAGCTCAGCAGACAGTATCACACAGGACAGGATTAGATACACAGCTCAGCAGACAGTATCACACAGGATAGGATTAGATACACAGCTCAGCAGACAGTATCACACAGGATAGGATTAGATACACAGCTCAGCAGACAGTATCACACAGGACAGGATTAGATACACAGCTCAGCAGACAGTATCACACAGGACAGGATTAGATACACAGCTCAGCAGACAGTATCACACAGGACAGGATTAGATACACAGCTCAGCAGACAGTATCACACAGGATAGGATTAGATACACAGCTCAGCAGATGTATCACACAGGATAGGATTAGATACACAGCTCAGCAGACAGTATCACACAGTATAGGATTAGATACACAGCTCAGCAGACTGTATCACACAGGATGGGATTAGATACACAGCTCAGCAGACAGTATCACACAGGACAGGATTAGATACACAGCTCAGCAGACAGTATCACACAGGACAGGATTAGATACACAGCTCAGCAGACAGTATCACACAGGATAGGATTAGATACACAGCTCAGCAGGCAGTATCACACAGGATAGGATTAGATACACAGCTCCTCAGACAGTATCACACATGACAGGATTAGATACACAGCTCAGCAGACAGTATCACACAGGGGAGGATTAGATACACAGCTCAGCAGACAGTATCACACAGGACAGGATTAGATACACAGCTCAGCAGACAGTATCACACAGGACAGGATTAGATACACAGCTCAGCAGACAGTATCACACAGGACAGGATTAGATACACAGCTCAGCAGACAGTATCACACAGGATAGGATTAGATACACAGCTCAGCAGACCGTATCACACAGGGGAGGATTAGATACACAGCTCAGCAGACAGTATCACACAGGACAGGATTAGATACACAGCTCAGCAGACAGTATCACACAGGCTAGGATTAGATACAGCAGCTCAGCAGACAGTATCACACAGGGGAGGATTAGATACACAGCTCAGCAGACAGTATCACACAGGACAGGATTAGATACACAGCTCAGCAGACAGTATCACACAGGATAGGATTAGATACACAGCTCAGCAGACAGTATCACACAGGATAGGATTAGATACACCGCTCAGCAGACCGTATCACACAGGATAGGATTAGATACACAGCTCAGCAGACAGTATCACACAGGACAGGATTAGATACAGCTCAGCAGACAGTATCACACAGGATAGGATTAGATACACAGCTCAGCAGACAGTATCACACAGGACAGGATTAGATACACCGCTCAGCAGACAGTATCACACAGGACAGGATTAGATACACAGCTCAGCAGACAGTATCACACAGGACAGGATTAGATACACAGCTCAGCAGACAGTATCACACAGGGGAGGATTAGATACACAGCTCAGCAGACCGTATCACACATGATAGGATTAGATACACAGCTCAGCAGACAGTATCACACAGGACAGGATTAGATACACAGCTCAGCAGACAGTATCACACAGGGGAGGATTAGATACACAGCTCAGCAGACCGTATCACACATGATAGGATTAGATACACAGCTCAGCAGACAGTATTACACAGGATAGGATCAGATACACAGCTCAGCAGACCGTATCACACATGATAGGATTAGATACACAGCTCAGCAGACAGTATTACACAGGATAGGATTAGATACACAGCTCAGCAGACAGTATCACACAGGATAGGATCAGATACACAGCTCAGCAGACAGTATCACACAGGATAGGATCAGATACACAGCTCAGCAGACAGTATCACACAGGATAGGATTAGATACACAGATCAGCAGACCGTATCACACAGGATAGGATTAGATACACAGCTCAGCAGGCAGTATCACACATGATACACTTAGATACACAGCTCAGCAGACAGTATCACACAGGATAGGATTAGATACACAGCTCAGCAGACAGTATCACACAGGATAGGATTAGATACACAGCTCAGCAGACAGTATCACACAGGATAGGATTAGATACACAGCTCAGCAGACAGTATCACACAGGATAGGATCAGATACACAGCTCAGCAGACAGTATCCCAGATGATTGGATTAGATACACAGCTCAGCAGACAGTATCCCAGATGATTGGATTAGATACACAGCTCAGCAGACAGTATCCCAGATGATTGGATTAGATACACAGCTCAGCAGACCGTATCACACATGACAGGATTAGATACACAGCTCAGCAGACAGTATCACACAGGATAGGATTAGATACACAGCACAGCAGACAGTATCACACAGGATAGGATTAGATACACAGCTCAGCAGACTATCACACAGGATAGGATTAGATACAGCGGCTCAGCAGACAGTATCACACATGATAGGCTTAGATACAGGAGCTCAGCAGACAGTATCACACAGGATTGGATTAGATACAGGAGCTCAGCAGACAGTATCACACATGATAGGCTTAGATACAGGAGCTCAGCAGACAGTATCACACAGGATAGGATTAGATACACAGCTCAGCAGACAGTATCAGACAGGATAGGATTAGATACACAGCTCAGCAGACAGTATCACACAGGGTAGGATGAGATACACAGCTCAGCAGACAGTATCACACAGGATAGGATTAGATACACAGCTCAGCAGGCAGTATCACACATGATAGGCTTAGATACACAGCTCAGCAGACAGTATCACACAGGGTAGGATGAGATACACAGCTCAGCAGACAGTATCACACAGGATAGGATTAGATACACAGCTCAGCAGGCAGTATCACACATGATAGGCTTAGATACACAGCTCAGCAGACAGTACGACACGATAGGCTTAGATACACAGCTCAGCAGACAGTACGACACAGGATAGGATTAGATACACAGCTCAGCAGACAGTATCACACAGGATAGGATTAGATACACAGCTCAGCAGGCAGTATCACACAGGATAGGATTAGATACACAGCTCAGCAGACAGTATCGACACAGGATAGGATTAGATACACAGCTCAGCAGACAGTATCACACAGGATAGGATTAGATACACAGCTCAGCAGACAGTATCACACAGGATAGGATTAGATACACAGCTCAGCAGACAGTATCACACAGGATAGGATTAGATACACAGCTCAGCAGACAGTATCACACAGGATAGGCTTAGATACACAGCTCAGCAGACAGTATCACACAGGATAGGATTAGATACACAGCTCAGCAGACAGTATCGACACAGGATAGGATTAGATACACAGCTCAGCAGACAGTATCACACAGGATAGGATTAGATACACAGCTCAGCAGACAGTATCACACAGGATAGGATTAGATACACAGCTCAGCAGACAGTATCACACAGGATAGGCTTAGATACACAGCTCAGCAGACAGTATCGACACAGGATAGGATTAGATACACAGCTCAGCAGACAGTATCACACAGGATAGGATTAGATACACAGCTCAGCAGACAGTATCACACAGGATAGGATTAGATACACAGCTCAGCAGACAGTATCACACAGGATAGGATTAGATACACAGCTCAGCAGACAGTATCACACAGGATAGGATTAGATACACAGCTCAGCACGACAGTATCACACAGGATAGGATTAGATACACAGCTCAGCAGACAGTATCACACAGGATAGGATTAGATACACAGCTCAGCAGACAGTATCACACAGGATAGAATTAGATACACAGCTCAGCAGACAGTATCACACAGGATAGGATTAGATACACAGCTCAGCAGACAGTACGACACAGGATAGGATTAGATACATAGCTCAGCATACAGTATCACACAGGATAGGATTAGATACACAGCTCAGCAGACAGTATCACACATGATAGGCTTAGATACACAGCTCAGCAGACAGTATCACACATGATAGGATTAGATACACAGCTCAGAAGACAGTATCACACATGATAGGATTAGATACACAGCTCAGAAGACAGTATCACACAGGCTAGGATTAGATACACAGCTCAGCAGACAGTATCACACAGGATAGGATTAGATACAGCAGCTCAGCAGACAGTATTACACAGGATAGGATTAGATACACAGCTCAGCAGACAGTATCAGACAGGATAGGATTAGATACACAGCTCAGCAGACAGTATCACACAGGATGGGATTAGATACAGCAGCTCAGCAGACAGTATTACACAGGATAGGATTAGATACATAGCTCAGCAGACAGTATCACACATGATAGGCTTAGATACACAGCTCAGCAGACAGTATCAGACAGCAGTGTAATGTTCCTGGAGTTTACATTAGCTGATTCAGTAGAATTAGTCACAACAGTCACTTACCGCACACAGTGGGTCGGGCAGGTAGGTTCCCGGCGGTCCGGGGTCGCAGTCTGGACAGTCCTGGCAGCAGCACCGTCCCCTCAGGACTCCAGAGCAATGACTGCTGGAATGAGGCGCTGGATACCCAGGGGAGGAGGAGGAGGAATGGGAGGGCGCTGGGATCGGCTTACACATCAGGTGTAGTCAGGAAGGGTTAAACACACAGCAGGGCATGTTACATGTATGACCGGGCACCATCATCCCGCCTGCACACTGCGACATGGCCTTATTCACACGGTCAGTATTTGATCAGTATAACTAAACCTGAAGAGCGTCCAAAACCCAGAACAGACGCAGATATTTCCATGACCTTGTATCTCTAGGCTCCACTCCTGTTTTTGGCTTAAAAATACTGATCAAATCCTGATGAAAAAACTGACCAAACTCTGACCAAGTGGCAGCGCCCGATCTCATAGGCCCGATAACCCGGGGCCACATTCATCAAGCGTCAGAGGAAGCAGGACAGTATTTAGGGAGACGGAGCTAGTCCCGAGGTCAAACTCCATACAAGGCGATTTTGGTACATTTTGCTTTATATGTCCATTCAAATATCAACATTTTCAAGATCACTGCTTGCTGCGAATGACTAGAAACATTATTCTTTACCACTAGACCTGACCTAGTTCTACAGCCCCAGCTGAGGGTTTGTTACAATTGCACCCAGTCTAGACAATCCTCTGTGAGGTAGACACATCAGCATCACAGATCTCTCCTGGCGTGAGAGTTTGCTACAATGTGTCAGTGCAGGTAACATGTATCAGTCTGGGGTCCAGGCTGTTCATATCACAGAGGACTGGCTAGGCTGGATACAACTGTAACAAACACTCAGCTGTGAGATGCATTAGATCAGGAGGAGTTTTCAGCCTCGGGCTGTAGACAAGGTACCGTATGTTTCTATTCATTGACAGCATACAGAGATCATGAAATACAAAGTGTATTAGAAAGAGAACTTTTCCTACAATAAATAAAAGCGAGCACTTACCGTACGTCCTACGCTGACACTTACCGTACGTCCTACGCTGACACTTACCGTACGTCCTACGCTGACACTTACCGTACGTCCTACGCTGACACTTACCGTACGTCCTACGCTGACACTTACCGTACGTCCTACGCTGACACTTACCGTACGTCCTACGCTGACACCGTACGTCCTACGCTGACACTTACCGTACGTCCTACGCTGACACTTACTGTATGTCTGGGTCACAGCACCGGTACGTCACCATGTTCACACTTTGCTGCACCTGAGGGATTTTCCGCAGTAGATGTTAGATTTTAGGTAAAAAGGCTCAATGTGATAAAGGAGCTTTCCAGTAAAAAATATTCTACAGTTTTCAGATCAGCGCCTGGATATGAATTATTTTATAAAATTAGAATAGAGTAATTCAATGTGATCTACCTGTACAGCGCCACCTGCTGTTTGCTCCTGCCCTAATTTCTCTGTCCTCCTCACTGAGGTGGACGCACATGCTCTGTTCTGTCCTTCAACTGCCACCAGCTGCAGCAGACAGGACACAACCCTTGAGCGGCCAGCTTGAAATCAATCTAGCGGAGAAATTGGAGCAATAAATGAGGCGATCTCTGGACCCATGTGAGGTACAGGCCGGTTCTGGCTTTGTTTGTACTGCAGTATATCACATGAATCATAGCATAACCCCTTTAAAGGGTCCTACAATGAGGGGCACTGAGCCCTTCCTACGCAGGCGCTCTGGGGTTCTGTCACTGGTAAGCTATAGCCATGGGGGGCACAAATACTGCAGTGTGACTGCGCCCCTATTATCTGCAGGACCGGGGTCAGACCGCGCTCCCCTCAGTATCAGGAAGCACACAAGCGGCTTATTACAAGGTGATTTCATCCTCGGCTCCTGAGGTCTTTACATATTCGGAATTCCTCTGTGGACAACGCAGCAAAACTGCTGTGACCTGAGGGCTGAGCGGAAGCGATCCAGGTGCCCCTATGGCTGGGCCAGTATGGAGCGTGTCTAAGGGGGTATTACAAGAAGCGGCCCCAGCAGATCCTAGAACTCAGAATGCAGAGGAGAAACCATCAGGAAATAAACCCTTCCAGATACATTCGGGGTCCTTTATTAAGACCGACGTTTTAGCCGCTGGTCCTAATACCGCCTGCGCTGCCTCACGATTCACCTCTACATAAGTCAGGCTCATCCACCGCCGCTCCAGGTCTATGCCAGCTCCCTTGCTGACGTAGATTTACACGACTAAGGCCTCAAGCACACGGCCGTTGTTCGGGTCCGCGTCCGAGCCGCATATTTCGTGGCTCGGCCGTGGACCCATTCATTTCAATGGGGCCGCAAAAGATGCGGACAGCACTCCGTGTGCTGTCCGCATCCGTTTCTCCGTTCCGTGCCCCCGCAAAAAAAATATAGCATGTCCTATTCTTGTCCGTTTTGCGGACAAGAATAGGCATTTCTATAATGGGCCGCGTTCCGTAAAATGCGGAACGGAACGCGGATCAGCCTAAGGCTGCATGGCGACATTTGTCACAGTAATGTTAGTCTATGGTGTCGCACTGCGACATGACCGCTGCAAAAAAACGATCCAAGGTGGATTTTTGTGTGACCGTCGTATCGCAGTGCGACGCCATAGACTGGCTTTGTAAAATATGTTGCCCGACAGACAGGTAGCCTTAGCCTAAACCCGGCATAGAAAACGATAAATGACACAGCCCTTCCCTGCCTTACCCCCTTTATTAGACCTGGCGTGAGCGGGGAAAAATCGCAGATTCGGATGCTATTCCCCTTTGTGGCCGAATCTGCAACAGATATCTAATAATAAATGACCCCCATTATGTCTTAGAAAAAAGCTGCAACAAGAATGCTCCGGTTACATCCCGTGCTGCGAACTTTTGTAAATGCCTGCTACCCCAATGCACCAAGACACAGCGTACGCTGTATACATACTGCACTAGGGCGCTGACAGGAAAGCAACGAGACTGTGACTGGAGTAGAATGATACGAAAAGCATAGATAAATGCACCAGAACCCCAGAACTTACTGGGACTCCACTAAAAACCCCACAGGATGCGCACAAATCTGAGGACTGAGGTAGCACCAACTTTGATGACACATTAACCAATACAAAAAAACCAAAACGGTCATTTCCTCTGGAGCGACCCCGACCGAGGACGTATCGACTCTCTAATGTTACCCACCATAGCGTGACGAGGACCTGGGGGCAAGGTGCTGGAATCAGAAGCTGAAGGATTCATCGGCCTCGCATCCGTCCCCCCCAGCACGGACACCATCAGCCCGCAGCTGGACACAACAGTCTACAGATATAAGATTTAGTTTCACGTCTTACTTCTTCAAGATCTCCGTTTGCTGTCCGTGTAGAGGAAAGTCATTACATCTTATAACCACAGGCAGAAAGACCACACAGACTTTTTTTTTGGTCTGGGGGCCACATTGTCACATCGCTGTATTTCAAGGGACCGAAAATAAAAATGTTGATTAGCGCTCATCGCAGCATGCTCTATATTGTGCATTTTTCACGCAACGCAGGCCCAATAGAAGTGAATGGGGCTGCAGGAAAATCGCATCCGCAAGCAAGTGCGGATGCAGTGCAAGGTTGCTAAGAGACGGGGCCCAATCTTTATTATTTTCCCTTATAACATGGTTATAAGGGGAAATAATAGCATTCTCAATACAGAATGCTTTGTAGAATGTGGATTAAGGAGTTAAAAATAAAAAAAATTAACTCGCCTTTTCCACTTGATCGCATAGTTGCCGATCTCTTCTTCAAGCATTAGCTGCCGTCTAAAGCAGTGTTTCCCAACCAGCGTGCCTCCAGCTGTTGCAAAACTACAACTCCCAGCATGCCCAGACAGCCTTGGAAACACTGGTCTAAAGGACCTGTGGTGACGTCACATCACATGGTGCGGAGCGGGGAAGTATAAATCTAATATTAAATAACTAATTATAATTAGTTCCCTATGTTGTGTTTGTCGCTTTATTAAATAATATGTAAAGTTTCATGTCAATGTTAATGGCGACAGTTGTGGTTGGTGTGGGTGTTTTTTCTTTTATGCATTTTTTTACCTATATATAATTTTTTATATATTTCTGCTCCATAATATGTCCCCCAAGAGATCATAAAAAGACCATTGGGGGACTGTGAAGACTTTTATCTTGCACTTTTTCCTTATTATTTTATTTGTGTTTTAAATTTATTAATAATTTTCTATTTTTTTTTTTTTGGCCACATATGTCCCCCAAGAGGATTTTTTTTATTTTGTGTTCTTATAATTTTTTTTTTACTTTCTTAGATATTTTTTTCCACAAAATCTGTTGCCAAGTCACTGAAAGACCTCTGGGAGACAGTGAGACCTTTTTTTGCACTATTTCCACTGTAACTGGGTCATTCAAATGAGCCCCAGATTCGGGGTGGAAACCAGCCTGTTAGGACAGGGGCATGGGCGTAGCTATAGGGGGTGCAGAGGTAGCAGTCGCTACCGGGCCCAGGAGCCTGAGGGGGCCCAAAGACCCTTGTGCCACATAGGAAGACACACAAAGCACTGAGGGAAAGGGGGCCCAAGCTGAACTCTTGCACCAGGGCCCATGAGCCGTTAGCTACGCTCCTGGACAGGGGGGAGTACAGGAGCAGGAGCTGTAATCCAGCGCTGTGATCGCAGGATCCAGCAGGACAGGGGCCACATGCAGCCCGCGGGTTGTGCACCCCTGCTCTAAGGGTAAGGCCACACGGTCAGGTTTCTTGATGCAGTTTTGGAAGCCACTCCAGATGTTGTACCCCAACAATCCTATGGTCAATGTATCAGAGGTGAAATGTATCAAACAAATTAGGATTTAGCTAAAATGTATCGAGAGCTAAACACACCAGAGCACAAATCTCCCTCCTGTCCCGAGTTAGGGCTCATGCACCCGAGCGTACTTGCTCAGTGTCCATACTGTGGACCATAGATGGCCGGTCCACAATATACGGGCACTGGCTGTGTGCACCCCATATCACACACTTACCCTGGGTTCACACCTGAGCGTTTCTGAGACGCGCGATTTTGGCAATAGTAAACGCGCGACAAACGCTCCAAAAAAAGCTCAAGTACTTGTTTATGCGTCGGGCATTTTTCAGCGCGTTCGAACGCGCTGTAAAACGCGAAAATGTGAACCAGTCCCATAGGAAAGCATTGGTTTGCATCGGTTATGCGTTTTACAGCGCGTTCAAACGCGCTGTAAAACGCGCAAGTGTGAACTGAGGGTTAAAGAAACGATAGCACATGTTCTATTTTCGGCTGTATGCTGCCGATCTTAGACCCATTCAAGGGGGCTGCATCCGCAAGCTGAGTGCACATGGCTGGTGCACTGTGGACCCCAGCGTGGGCACTGGGTAATTACACTTGTGTGCATGAGGCCTTACAATGCGTCAGTCTGGAGTTCAGACTCTTTACATCACAGTGGATTGTCTAGACTGGATGCAACTGAAACAAATCCACAGCTGTGTGAAAATCAAGGGCTATTTACACAGATCAGATATCGTTAGAATTTGCTTCTGCAGAAACATCATCGCTCCTATTTATTTAGTTAATAAAAACTAACATTTATTGTCCGACTTTCAGGTAAATTGAGTCAATGGTATTTATTTCTGTTATGCACTTATATAGCGCTGACATATTCCGCAGCGCTGCACAGACATTAGTGTCACGCTGTCCGCAGTGGGGCTCACAGTCTAAGTTCCCTATCAGGATGTCTCTAGTGTGGGAGGAAACCGGAGAACCCCGAGGAAACCCCCGCAAACACAGGGAGGACCTACAAACTCCATGCAGATGTCCAGGATCCCAGCGCTGCAAGGCACCAGTGCGAACCACTGAGCCACCACTAACCACTAATATACAATGGTGTAAACTATTCAGACCCTTGACCTTTTCCACATTACAGCCACAAACTTAAATGCATTTTATTGGGATTTCATGTGACAAAAGTGCAAATCTGTGTGAAGTGAGAAGAAAATGATGCAAGGTCTTCACACTGTTCAGTAAATAAAGATCTGGACAGTGTGGGGTGCATTTGTATTCAGCCCCCTGAGTCAATACTTTTTAGGACCACCTTTTGCTGCATCTTTTGGGGTCTGTCTCTAACAGCTTTGCACATCTAGAGCCTTACATTTTTGCCCATTTTCTTTGCAGAAGAGCTTGCACTCCGTCAGATTGGATGGAGAGCGTCTGTGAGCAGCGATCTTCAGGTCTTGCCGCAGATTCTCAGTGGGACTGAGCTCTGGACGGTGACTCGGCCGTTCTAACACATGACGATGCTTTCATCTAAACCAGGCATGCTCAACCTGCGGCCCTCCAGCTGTTGCAAAACTACAACTCCCATCATTCCCTGACAACCTAAAGCTATCAAGAAGGGTATCATGGGAGTTGTAGTTTTGCAACAGCTGGAGGGCCGCAGGTTGAGCATGCCTGATCTAAACCCTTGCATTGTAGCTCCGGCTGGATGTTGAGGGTTGTTGTCCTGCTGGAAGGTGAACCTCCACCCCAGTCTCCAGCAGCCTCTCCCAGGTTTTCCTCCAGGATTCCTGTCCCTGCTGAAGAAAAGCCTTCGCCCAGCATGATGCTGCCACCGCCATGTCTCATAGTGGGGATGGTGAGTTCAGGGTGATGTGCGGCCAAAAAGTTCTCCTTGAGTCTCCTCTGACCAGGGCACCTTCTTCCACATTTGCTGTGTCCCATACATGGCTCGTGGTGAACTGCAGACAGGACTTCTTATGATTTGCTTTCTTCTCGCCACTCCTCCATAAAGCCCACATTTGTGAAGTACACGACTAATAGTTGTCCTGTGGAGTTTCTCCCACCTGAGCTGTGGATCTCTGCAGTTCCTCCAGTGACCACGGGCCTCTTGGCTGCTTCTCTCATTAGTGCTCTCATTGCCTGGGCTGTCCGGTTAGGTGGACGGCCGTGTCTTGGTAGGGTTGCAGTTGTGCCATCCTCCTTCCATTTTCGGATGATGGATTGAACCGTGCTCAGTGAGATGTTAAGAGCTTGGGATTGTTTTTGTTTTTTTATAACCGAACTCTTTTAGCTTTACACTTCTCCACACCTTTATCCCTGACCTGTCTGACGTGTTCCTTGGTTCTCATGCTGCTGTTTGATTACTAATGTTCTCTAACAAACCTCTGAGGCCTTCACAGAACATCTGCAGTTATACTGAGAAGACATTACACACGGGTGGACTAGAATTTATTTATGAGAGTACAGGGGCCCGAGTACAAATGCACACAACACTTTCCAGAATTTTATTTATAAAAAATCTTGAAAACCATGTATCATTTTGTTTTCATTTCACACATACTTGCTACGTTTCACATAAAATCCTAAAAAATACATTTGTTTGTGGGTGTAACGTGAAAAAGTTCAAGGTGTTTTATTGCACTGTATAATCCCTATGTTCTACCAAGTTTTCAGAAAACTGATGGATTGTTGTATTACTTGCGTTATGAACAGGTTTCCAGCATCTAAAATGTGCAGAGTGTTCCCATTCACTGAAATCAAGTAGAGATAGTGAAAATGGTTGGACATTGAAGCACAGGGTATTTAGAAAGGTATATTACACTCTATAGTAACTGAACTTCATTTACAGAAAACTGGGAAACCTTTTAGGCCACAGTGAAGACTGCACATTTATACTGGGATCTTTGCAGTGTGGCCCCCATCTAGTCATCCATGATTGCCCCAGTCCGATTATCAGAACCAGTCACCTGGTAAGAAAACGATGTAATGAATAAAAGATGAAAATTCACAGAAATTTCTTAAAAAGAATCTCTAATTATGTTTGAAGTGTGACGGAAAGTGAAGTTACCTGGAAGGGTTACTGATCTTCTCTGGGCTTCTTCCTGACAGAGATTCCTCAGACCATCCTTGCAACCAAAAGTACTAATAGAAACCTCATGGCCTTCTGTGGACATCAAGCATTTCTCCCATGCAGCAATGAACTCCAAGAGTGGACTGCCTACTGCTGACAGGGCAGTGGGAGACGTGGGAATTTTTGGCTGAGCTCATTCTGCTGGTGCAGTCACTGTGAACATACATGTATTAGACTCCAGAGCTGCACTCACTATTCTGCTGGTGCAGTCACTGTGTACATACATTACTTATCCTGTACTGATCCTGAGTTACATCCTGTATTATACTCCAGAGCTTCACTCACTATTCTGCTGGTGGAGTCACTGTGCACATACATTACTTATCCTATACTGATCCTGAGTTACATCCTGTATTATACTCCAGAGCTGCACTCACTATTCTGCTGGTGGAGTCACTGTGTACATACATTACTTATCCTGCACTGATCCTGAGTTACATCCTGTATTATACTCCAGAGCTGCACTCACTATTCTGCTGGTGGAGTCACTGTGTATATACATTACTTATCCTGTACTGATCCTGAGTTACATCATGTATTATACTCCAGAGCTGCACTCACTATTCTGCTGGTGCAGTCATTGTGTACATACATTACTTATCCTGTACTGACCCTGAGTTACCTCCTGTATTATACTCCAGAGCTGCACTCACTATTCTGCTGGTGGAGTCACTGTGTACATACATTACTTATCCTGTACTGATCCTGAGTTACATCCTGTATTATACTCCAGAGCTGCACTCACTATTCTGCTGGTGCAGTCACTGTGTACATACATTACTTATCCTGTACTGATCCTGAGTTACATCCTGTATTATACTCCAGAGCTGCACTCACTATTCTGCTGGTGGAGTCACTGTGTACATACATTACTTATCCTGTACTGATCCTGAGTTACATCCTGTATTATACTCCAGAGCTGCACTCACTATTCTGCTGGTGCAGTCACTGTGTACATACATTACTTATCCTGTACTGATCCTGAGTTACATCCTGTATTATACTCCAGAGCTGCACTCACTATTCTGCTGGTGCAGTCACTGTGTACATACATTACTTATCCTGTACTGATCCTGAGTTACATCCTGTATTATACTCCAGAGCTGCACTCACTATTCTGCTGGTGCAGTCACTGTGTACATACATTACTTATCCTGTACTGATCCTGAGTTACATCCTGCATTATACTCCAGAGCTGCACTCACTATTCTGCTGGTGCAGTCACTGTGTACATACATTACTTATCCTGTACTGATCCTGAGTTACATCCTGTATTATACTCCAGAGCTGCACTCACTATTCTGCTGGTGCAGTCACTGTGTACATACATTACTTATCCTGTACTGATCCTGAGTTACATCCTGTATTATACTCCAGAGCTGCACTCACTATTCTGCTGGTGCAGTCACTGTGTACATACATTACTTATCCTGTACTGATCCTGAGTTACATCCTGTATTATACTCCAGAGCTGCACTCACTATTCTGCTGGTGCAGTCACTGTGTACATACATTACTTATCCTGTACTGATCCTGAGTTACATCCTGTATTATACTCCAGAGCTGCACTCACTATTCTGCTGGTGCAGTCACTGTGTACATACATTACTTATCCTGTACTGATCCTGAGTTACATCCTGTATTATACTCCAGAGCTGCACTCACTATTCTGCTGGTGCAGTCACTGTGTACATTACATTACTTATCCTGTACTGATCCTGAGTTACATCCTGTATTATACTCCAGAGCTGCACTCACTATTCTGCTGGTGCAGTCACTGTGTACATACATTACTTATCCTGTACTGATCCTGAGTTACATCCTGTATTATACTCCAGAGCTGCACTCACTATTCTGCTGGTGCAGTCACTGTGTACATACATTACTTATCCTGTACTGATCCTGAGTTACATCCTGTATTATACTCCAGAGCTGCACTCACTATTCTGCTGGTGCAGTCACTGTGTACATACATTACTTATCCTGTACTGATCCTGAGTTACATCCTGTATTATACTCCAGAGCTGCACTCACTATTCTGCTGGTGCAGTCACTGTGTACATACATTACTTATCCTGTACTGATCCTGAGTTACATCCTGTATTATACTCCAGAGCTGCACTCACTATTCTGCTGGTGCAGTCACTGTGTACATACATTACTTATCCTGTACTGATCCTGAGTTACATCCTGTATTATACTCCAGAGCTGCACTCACTATTCTGCTGGTGGAGTCGCTGTGCAGTTCTGGAGCATGATGCACGCTGTATCTCAGCCGTTATGCAGCGTTACGCCATTCAGCAGGTTTCTGCAGGACTGACACGTGGCTCCCACTGGTGTGGAGACCACTAACACATCATGCGCAGTGAAGACACGGACAGGCCAAGAACAAACAAACAATTTATTCCAAATCAGATGTCAAGACATAACGGGAATGAGAATTACGTTTGATGACAGGAAAGGGCTTTTCTCTCCAAAATCTTCCAGACATCTGATTGCTTTCATTACATCGAACGAAACTCCTGAAAACTTGTGGTGAAAACTGTTGTCATGGTAACATATTATAATGATCGGCTGCTCCTTAATGGCGATAAACCAAACACTTGTAATAAACATTCCCTCAAATATAGAAAACTGATCTCCAGCAGAAAAAGCTAACAAAAGTGCAAAAAACGTAAAGTGCTTAACATGTCGCTTAGCGCGGTCATCATCACCGCTGCAAACAGAAAAACCCTCCAGTGCGGTAAGGCCAGGTTCAGACACAGAGTCAGGACATTGCGTCCAGTTGTGTCACTCCGTCTTCTGTTTACAAAGCTCAATCACTGCACAAAAGACAACTCTCTAAAGACAACTCACTATTTCCAAGATCTCTGCTTGCTGTCAGGAAATACACAGTCACTGGTGCGGAGAACTAATTCTGACCTGGTTTTGCGTCAACACCTGTAATGGTGAATCCACACATTGAGGAACGTTTACATCTTGGATTTGGCCACAGCAAATGTGCCACATGCTGATCTGCAGCGGATCGCGGCCTATGCAATGCAAACGGTGAAATCTGCAAATCTCTAAGTAACACAGGCAGGCCTTCTGTAAAATGGCACCTGGGGATGTTCACACACGGCTTAAAGGGGTTCCCCGGGAATTAGGAAAATGAAAAGACTTAAATATTACTTTATTCTAAATATTTTCCCAAATACCTTTCATTATTTATAATGGCTCGTTTTGTCTGGGGAGCAATCATCAGGGGAAACAAAATGGCTGCCGTCCCATCAGTTCACACAAAACCCGTCCTGATCACATAGGAGGACGAGTAACTTTACAACACTGAGGTAAAGAGCTGCCTCATCCTCCTCTCTGCTTGTCAGGGATTATGATCCTGAATACAGATGATAAGATCTTCAGCTGAATCTCTGTGGGAATGGAGTTCATGAGGAGACATGAAGTACGGAGAGGACAGACGGTGGTAATGGAGACTGCATACAAGTGCTGCTGCTCATCAGCCACACCTCACCCCTCCTCATCTTCTCTATTCCCACAGAGATTCACCTGTATTCAGGATCATGATTCCTGACAAGCAGAGCAGAGAGGAGGATGAGGCCGCTCTATGGCTCATTGTGGTGCGATCAGGACAGGTTTTGTGTGTACTGATAGGACGGCGCCCATTTTATTTCTCCTAATGATTGCTCCCTAGACAAAACGAGCCATTCTAACTAATGAAAGGTAGTTGTGAATATATTTATTATAAAATAATATTAAAGTATTTTCATTTTTTTTAATTCCTGGAGAACCCCTTTAAACACTGCAGATTTCTGTGTGGTAAATCCACAGTGCTGTACAGTAGCAGTAAAACTGGATGAGTGTAAGAAATCTCATTCACACTCTGAGAAAACATTCCATAAACTTCTGAAATCCTCAGCAAGTTAATTTATGCTGCAGATCTCCCCCTTCGCAATGCCGCAGAGCTTGCTCTGAATACGCCGCACAATCTGCAGCAGGATTTTCTCTACTAACACATACAGCATTTCCTGCTGTGGAGTTGTTGCTGATTTTGGTGTGGATTTGCAGAGAATTTCACCCTATGGTGAAATCCGCAGCAGAAGTCGGCATCTGAGGATTAAAGAAAGGCGCGATGCAGGTCAATTTACGTAGCGTGTGGCTAAGATTTCCTAAAATCCCATCTCTTTGCTGGTACTGTACGACACTGCAGTTGTGCCACTACAAATACACAGGAGACAAATCTGCATTGTATCCACTACATGTGAACATACCCTAACGGCGGGTTCACACATTTGCGTTTAGCGAATCCGTTGTACAGTAGCAGCCGAGTGGATGAGACTTTCAGAAATCATGTAAAGAAACCTGCAGCCGACACCCGCTTCTGCTGCGGCCTTTACATCTGCAGCATGTCCATTTATGTTGCAGCTTCTACCGGCGGCTTTTAGCTTTTGCAATGCAAAACTTTTGAAAGCCGGGGAAGACCCGACGTGCTCCTGCCAGCGATGAAGCCGCAAAAACTGGACTCCAAGGCTGATAGCTCGTCTCTGCAGTCACACACTGTAACAAGCCCTCAGCTGTGAGGGCAGGGTCAGCATCCAAATATAAAGAAGAATCTTTCCACACACTATACAGTAATTATCCGTTCCTTACACAGTGATTCATTACTTTTTCTCCCCATTACATATGACTGGACTGTTCTTTGAAACACACACACAAAAAAAACAAAAAACAGTGGACCGCGGCATCTGAACCGGCCTTAGAAATGAAGGTTTTCTTGAAGTGCAAACAGCGTTTCGTGCTGACGCAGAGCACGGCTTCATTACTTGAATTTTTCTGTATTTAGAAGACGCAGCATCATTTTTTCCAGTTTCTCCACCTGTAAAAAGACAAGAAGTAGGAAAAGTTAGCGGACGTATTCACTATCTGCAAAACATCACAGAATATTTCATAAAAAAAACAAGAAAACATTAGGCAGAGCACTTTGGGTGTCCGGCGGCCGCTCTGGGCTGCAGCAGAATCTACACTGCCAGTAATTAGAAGGATTACTGTGTGCGCCCTCCGCACTGTACGCATTTCTTCATGTTCTCGGAGGTCACGTTACGGCCGGGTTCACATCAACATCAGATAAACAGAAAAACAAAAAACACAGATAATTTCTTTAAGCATCCGTTATACTAATTTTGCATCCCTCTTAGCCATTTCCATTTGAGATCCGTTATTTTTGACCTCCACAAATTACCTTTTCTTCAGTCTAAAAAACGGATCTCAGACAGAAATGGATCAAACGAATTCAAAATGTGCATAAACGATGCTCAAAATAAAGGATCCGCTTTCTTGTTTGTTTTCTCTTCTTCTGATGGATTAGAAAATGAAATGGTGATGTGAGCCCGGCCTAAGCCCCCAACAGCGATGAGAAGAAAGGCTCTTTGCTCTGCACCCATCTCCTACACAACAAAGCAGCCGCAGAGCAGACAGATATTTGACAGCGTGTCCTAACACAGCGCTCCGCACCAGGGTGGGAGGATAGGACACCAGATAAGGGTCTAGACAGACCTCAATTAAAGCAAACACCGCCCTGATGCTTATTTTACAGTCGGGATGAATGAACTGCCTCCGTGCTGGGTGGTTAGTCAACTACCTTGCTTTTCTTCACATTTCCCCTACAGCATACCACAGCACGACTAGAAGCACTCTTGTATAACATCATATGCCAATTTCTGCTTTGCTAATTGTGCCCAATTTTCCGTTTTTTTGCGGACAGTTCGGCATGTCCACAAAAAAACGCATTGCATTCTGTTTTTTTGCTGATCCTTAGACTTCAATGGGGCCATGTCCTGATTTTCACTGACAAGTATAGGACAGGTTTCATTTTTTTTGCTGAGCCGTGCAATGGAAGAAAAGGGCCCCATAGAAGTGAAGAGGACAGAATCTAATCCGGAAAAAAAAACGGATCCGCATTTTTGCGGACAGCATACGGCTATCTGAATGAGCCCTAACAGAAAGACACAGTTCATGTCGAACATAAACGCTTTATTCGGTGTCTCTGCTCCAGGTTAGGCCCCTGTAAAACAGAACCACGTTCAGGCGTGGCAGAAATGTCCAGGATTTTAAACGCAGATTCCATACAAAAATATTACACTGCAATTTATGTCAATGGAGTTTTCAAAATCATGTGGATTCAGAGGAAATTATCTTGTGAAGGAGCTGCGGAGCTGCACCCGACGCAGTGCAAAAGGCGACATCCATGACAAAGGTCCGAGTAATACATGCACGATCTGCAGCTGATTCGGTGGATTTTCTCCCGCACATTTGTAAATGTCTTAGGCATCTAATAGTAAATGTTTTACATGTGGCATGTGTGCTGTAGTAAAAACCAAATCCCCAATAAATATAAAAACTGGATGTTTCCAAAAATCTGATTAGACACAAAGCGCACTGCTTCTGAGAGGGACCACTGCTGCCACGTATTATATTGGACCTGGTCTGAACTTAACCTAAACGGGACTTACTCTTTTCAGGAGATCTCGACAGCAGCAGTCGTTTCCCTCTGTAAATGAAAGCAAAAGGAATGAAAAAACGGCGCAAAAAGTGAAACTAAACAAACAGCATAAGAACAAAGCTATAGCCAGGACCAAAGCAGACAAGACAACACGTATGTCCAGATGAAGAAGCTGCACCCCCGTCATGCAGAGACCAGGCTCTGGGTGCAGTCTTACCTGGGCAGCTGTTAGTCATGGGCATCACACTTCTTGCAAGTCCATCCATCACCAGCCGCTCACCCACATGCAGGACGCCGCTCTCCCGCTGCTTTTCCACAGATACGCGGTATACCCCAGCGTCTAGGGACTTGGCTGTGATGAGAACTTCAGCTCCCAGTAAGGCAGAACACAGGGTGTGTGTAGCTTCTGGTGGCCATGATTTGGTGATTGGGAGCACATCTACAGGGAGACGGGAAAAGAGGATATAGCACTAGCTCAAACAATGGCATTAAATCTCGAGGACGTGGCACTAACAGTGGACAGCGTGGACCCAGCAGGTGATCCAGAAGCATTTTATGTCTATGGCTTGTGACGCCTCTCCTTATTCAGAATGTTTAGTTCCTTCCAAACTCACAAATCTCTCGAACCTCATTTACGATCTCAATCTAATCTGCGTCAGTCTTTACAATGTGCCTCACCTGCAAGAGAGCATTTCGTCAGCTGCACGGGAAGCTCCAGAAAACTTTGCTTCATGGGAAGGAGGGATGAAAAGGGTAGGACCTCCATATTGCCATAATCAGCATAAATGATTTTGGCTGAGGAGTCGTGTAGCTCAAGGACAACAGCTCGGTACCACTGGCCGTCCTCTAAAAATACAAAATATAAAACAATATTTGTATGGCGCTGACATATTTCATGGCATTTATTATACTGTATATACGGGTTTCTTCAGACGCTCCGCTTGATGAACAGACTTAAAGGGGTTTTACCATCACACACAATGGGGGCATATCGCTAGGATACGCTCCCATTATCTGATAGATGTGGGTCCGGCACCTACAATGAGAACAGAGCGGGAAAATGAACGGAGGGCGTACTTCGCATGCGCAGCCACCCTCTATTAATTTCTATGGGGCCACAGAAAATAGCCAAGCGCTGGCTCCACTATCTTCGTCTGCCCCATAGAAATGAATGGGATCAGGGGCCACACGTGCACAGTGCTTCTATGGGAGCAGCGCTTGGTGGTGGACGGACCCCGGGAAATCCGAAGTCCTCCAGCCACAGCGCTCCCCGCTCCGTTCTCATTGTAGGTGCGGGTCCCAGAGGTGGGACCCGCACCTATCAGACAAGGGGGGCATATCCTAGCGATATGCCCCCATTGTATGTGATGGAAATACCCCTTTAAGTTGTCTCAAAAGCCTGCTACGTAACATCATTGATTTTACTTTTATTAGCCATTAAAAGGCATCATGGACCTGAAAGTCTCTTATTATAATGAGAGCGATAAACCGTTTAACCCCCGGAATGCACAGAATTGCCGCCGTAGTGCAGTGGACGGATGGATACCTCCTGAAGTCTTCGTCCAGTTCAGGGTTCACACATTTCCCTGTGTCTTATACCACACACTGGCCTCAAATGACAACGAACGAGGAAATTATTAGGAAAATAAAATAAAATATTTTACAGACCAGTAAACTTGGCGCAGCAGGCGTCCCCCACCAATGGGCTGTAATTGGGGGTTTCTGTCTCTTTGCTGCAATAATCAACTATTTCCATCATCACCTGGTGGAGTTTCTTTACATCGACTACGAGAAAAGGAGAGATGCAGTAAATCAGTAAATAAAGGTAAATTCTCAGTCAGATAATTAAACAGGATCACATAATTGTTTTGTAACGTTCTTCCTTCGCCGCCGCCGTCTTAAGGAAATGAGGATGTCGCGAGGACAGGTCATCAATATGGAAAAAAGCACAAGCCATTTAAAGGGGTTATCCAGGGAAAGATATTGATGACTTCTTCTCGGGACAGGTCGTCAGTATCAGATCTCCTGGGGGGGTGACACCTGGGACCCCCGATGATCAACTCTTAGAAGAGGCCTTGAGCGCTGCAGTCTCTACCAGGTCAGTGACGTCACCGCACATCGGTCACATGGCCTAGTGGCAGCTGAGCCCCATTCAAGTCAATGAGAACAATTACCATCTGGTCTTTAGAGGCCTCACAGTTATGTTCTAAATTGTCATTAGTAAAGGAGCCCTTCATTTAATAAGAATAAAATAAAAGTTACGTTTTAAATGAGCAGCACATGAAAAAGACGCCTTGTGGTCTAAAGACCAGATGATAATTGTTATTATAGATGTAAACGTCTGAGACGTCCTATTTCATCTTCTCGCAACTGTAAAAGTCAATGGGGCTGAGCTGCAATACCAAGCACTGCCACTACGCCACGTGGAGCCTTCGTGGCTCCCAGAGCTTCGGTGAGGGCAGTGGCTCCGGGAAACAGCTGATCGGCAGGGATCCCGACACTTGAACTATCCTGAGGATAAGTCGTCAACATCTTTTCAGGATAACCCGTATAATGCTACAGGGACTGCTCAGCCCATGTGGCCATTAGGGTTTCTCAATTACAAGAAACACCATGGAAACCAGTTGGGAACAGGTAGAATTAAATGGCGGCCATTTAAATGAATATCCATCCGTAGAATTCCCAGGAGTCGTGTCTGTGAGAGCGAGCACAAACAGGCGAATCTCTCCCCTCAATGACATCTACATGGTATACGGATAAGGTCCTCACATTTAGGGTCCGTTCACACGTCCGCACCCGTTCCACAATTTTGAGGGACCCGTTCATTTCAATGGGGCTGTTAAAGTTGCAGACAGCACACGGTGTTCCGCACTTCTGTTCCGCGGCCCCACAAAAAGATAGAGCACCTCCTATTCTTGTCCGCAGCCACGGACAAGAATAGGCATTTCTATCATAGTGCTGGCCATGTGCGGTCCACAAAATGTGGAACGCACATGGCCGGTGTTTCTGTTTTGCGGATCCGCAAAACACTTGCGGACGTGTGATTGGACCCCAACACAAACCCTTTAGCAGGAAGTTGTTTTTCTGACCTATAAGTGGTAATCCCATCTGGACCTTTAATGGCTGAGATGTAAATAATCAAAGCGAGCGCCAACCAGGGTTACGGGAACATCTCAGCCGGTTGCACTTCACTGTTTTTCTTAACTCCTACAGCAGTGTATGGCAGCTACACGAGCAGCCTGGCGCAGCGAGCTACGCTGTCTCCGGAAACGTGGAAGTTGATTGTGTAGCTTCCATTTACTGCTATAGAAGTTATGGAAACATCCAGAGCAGCCCCTCACCCATTACCGCACCAACCTCCAGCTTTTTCTTATCTCAGGCAGGAAAACCCCTTCATTTCCCTTTGATGAATCACGTACACATTTGAGGGTCTCCAGTAGGAAGGTCTCTCCTCTGTTCACTTGCAGACCTACAAGGAAGGTTTTATCTTTTCTCACCTCTGTTTTCTTTTGGGAAGACGTAGAACAGGTCTGGACTGATCACCTTCAGAACACAGGCAGGTATGGCTTCGTTTAGAGGCAAATCCACAGATATCCATGTTTGTGCAATGGAGACCCCTGACAAACAGTAAGAAGCTTTAAGGATGCAAATTCCAAACTGCTCCTCAGGCAAACAGATACCCACAATGCGGCCTAATCCACGGCACATGTGTCATTTCTTAAAGTCTGGATCAAATCGGGAATTCGGCAGTACATTGGACGCTAATGGACCGTTCATTAGGGCTCTGCTGTTACACTCCAAGCATGCGATAACAACAGGAAGGAGCTTGAGGTTTGTTTAAACAGAAAAGAATGAACGGAGACGGTCTGCTTTTATATAACCTACTGTAGAAGAGCCCACTCCCCAAAACCAAATATCACGGAGAACTCGGGACTGCCGACTGTGAACCACACAGGCATCCAGACGAACAGGAAATGAGGGTCTCCCTTTAATTACACAGTAAGGCCTATTGCACACGAATGTGCAATATTGCGGCCCACAATGCACGGGCACCGACCGTGGGGCAGCCGCAGCGGATCGCGGACCCAAGTATGGAACGGAACCCCGGGAAGCACTCCGTAGTGCTTCCGTAGTGTTCCGTTCCGTTATTCCATTCCGCACCGTTCCGCACCTCCGGATTTGTGGACCCATTGAAATGAATGGGTCCGCATCCGTGATGCGGAATGGCCACGGAATGGTGCCCGTGTATTGCGGATTCGCAAATGCGGTCCCCAATACGGGCACGGGGTGCACACGTTCGTGTGCAATAGGCCTAAAGCTCCATAAATCTGGTTTTAAGCACTGGATGATAAGAAACTCCGAACATCAGAAGTGAAATATATCAGCTGCGCCATCGTCTTCTTGCTTGCCTACAAGGATGTTCCCACAACTGCTGCTATATCCCTGACGATGCCATCAATATGTTCCCCTTATCAGTGACTGCAGCTGGTGATATGGATACCGCTGACTTGTTAGAAGCCAGCCTGACACAACGAAGTGACTGCAAAGAGCCGAGTGCTGATGACCTCTCCCTGACCAACTGCCATTGCTAAGGACCAGCAGTAACTTTGTGCTAATCCTGCACTGGGAAATGTTTTCACCAGTGCCAGATTAGGGTAAATTACAGACCACAGTTAGGGTCCATTCACACGTCCGTGAAAGTGTCTGCACACGTTCCGCAATTATGCAGAACGGGTGCGGAGCCATTCATTCTATATGGGGCAAGAATGGATGCGGACAGCACGCAGTGGGCTGTGCGCATCTGCATTTCCGGAGCGCTGCCCCGAACTTCCGGTCCCAAGTTCCAGAAAAAAAATAGAACATGTCCTATTTTTGTCCGCAACTGGACAAGAATAGGCAGTTCTATGGGGGTGCTGGACGGGTGTATTGCGGATCCGCAATACACTACGGACGTGTGAATGGACCCTTAACTGGATTATTGAGCAGCTTAAATCTTACCCAATGTGTGCACCTACCAGGCTAAACTCCCTTTGGCATCTTATAGGGGTTAGTACCTACAAGTGCCAAGATCTGATTTAAAGCTACAGTTGTCATGGCCTCATTTGAGCAGCTGGGATCAACGTTTGCTTACCTGGCAGATCCCGAATAGCCGCAGAAAGCCCATTCTCAGATTTACCATTCAGTTTCTTCACCTCCCCAAGCAACGATTCATTTGATGGAGAAGAATGATCTAAATTTTCTCCTGAAGAAGTCGATTGGATGACAGTTGTCAGAGAGGAGTTGCTGGACTGGACGTTTTTTGAAGATGATGGAGTAAAATTAAGGGAATTTGGTGCACAATGTTCCACTGGAAAAGCCGCCTGGAGCACATGGTGGTGAACAGGAGGAGGGGAGACACAGGAAGGAGATTCTTTGGGCGTCGTTGTACGAGGTTTGCCGGGCATCAATGAAGTAGAATTAGGGAAACACAACCCCCTAGAAGTAGCCGAGACGGATTTAGTTTGGTGCGTTTCGTTCTTAGATGATGGAGACGAGTTACTTGGATGAATTCCCCTGCTGACCGATGCTGAGGCACTGGAGGAACTAAGCTCGTTTAGACCCCCCCTAAGGGCTGTAGGGATAGGGTTTCTAACGGGTGCTTCGCTTTGAATTGGTGAGGTGGATTTACGGTTCTGAGATTCTTTAGGGCTCGATGTTGATGAGTTACTAGAATGGGGTGCTCCGTGTGAGGATGAGGTAGGGTCCATGGCAGCGGAAGGGATGGATTTGGGACAATGCACATCCTTCGGAGCAATAACGGAGCGATCTCTCCCGCCTGGTTGGTCAGGGTTAAAGTCTCTATGCACATTAGGGGAAGAAGGCTCCTTAGATGTCTTAGGTAAGGCAGAGAGTGCATCTCTCAGAATTAATGGAATTGACTGTAAGGGGCGCAACTGTCCGTAAGGAAAACTGCTGCAGTCTACAGGACTTAGTGACGCCGTGCGTGTTAGGGCTCCTTCGTTAGAGTTCCCGACAGGAGGTATCTCACTGGTTAGTGATGGGTCTCTTGGAGACCTCACGGCCATCTTCTCCTTTACGGATTTGTCATCTCGGATGGCAGCTTTTATGGCAATTAGTTCATTGGCAATAACTGCACCGCTCTCTTTGGCCACCAGCTCCACAGAATAGGCATCTTTTGTGCGGTCAAGAGCTTTAGCCAGCAGCTTTACTCCTACGACAGATTTCTGGAATGCTTTGGCAGACTCTTCACTCCAGTTTTCCCCAGCGGGCTTTACTCCTGCAAATACACAATGGTTAGAAATGTGCAGAAGTGTAAGACTGTGCCATGGGACGTAACGAGTCGGACATCATCTTTACAAGCCGCCCATTTTAATTTAGGTGGATTTATACATCCAGATAATTGGGCAGATTATCAGGAACGATCGTTTCTGTGATCCTGTCGTTTGTGCAGGCACATCAATTATCGTTTCAATGCAGCTGTATGAGGACAATGATCGCGATAGTAGCCACCCCTCGTCCTCATACTGTGGAGGCGATCGCTGCGTGTAAATACAGCCTTTCCCCTCCACTGAATGAACAGCCGGCTGTTGAGAAGGAAGATTCCTTCCCGACAATCTGCACATCTTAAGCCACCTTTACTTCCATAGGGCGACTTATGTTACGGTAACCCAAGATAGTGTCAGAGCGCCGAAGGACCAGCCTCGGGTGTGTGCCAGGCTGATCCTGAATGTAAAGTTAGTGATCCCAACATAAAGATTCTTACAGGTAGTTTACTAAAAGGTTGCTTTCAATCTCTGACAGCGAACACGTGTTGACATTTAAAGTGCCCCTCCAATCCCATTGGCATGTTGGGTTTGACATCAGGGGTGGAAAGCAAGCAAGCTGGGTGCAATGGCTGCCAAAGCGGGTACAGTAAATGATGCCCGAAGAGAAGCTGGGTGCAATGGCTGCCAAAGCGGGTACAGTAAATGATGCCCAAAGAGAAGCTGGGTGCAATGGCTGCCAAAGCGGGTACAGTAAATGATGCCCGAAGAGAAGCTGGGTGCAATGGCTGCCAAAGCGGGTACAGTAGATGATGCCCGAAGAGAGTGATACACTGCACCTATTCTATACTACCTGTGCAGGAGATACGCCAGAACAACTGCCCACCAAGCACTAGCGGCTCTTCATTCTCTAGGTCACATTAGGTGGGTTCATGGAATCGGGTACGATCTTTAAAAGCTATAATAGTTAGAACTTTTTCTGGGTCATTTTTTATTAAGATTACAAATGAATCCACTGACGTCTCCTTCTCTATTACATGTTTGCTTTTATAACAGCGTCACCGCACAGCCCCGGCTAATCCACAATAAGATGTCCTTATTGTTCTCGATGGCGGACACTGCCATTATTCTATATTCCCTTTGGACTATATGGGCATATGTGTGCACGCCCCCTCTGCAGTAAGAAACGTCTGACGGCTCTGTATACTGCAGTACTCACCAGACAAACGACAGCAAATGGCTTGAAATGGGAGTTCTAGAAAGCTGGAGGGTATTTTGGACAATTTATCCACAGACACTTCTTCTTCGTTCCCATAATCCAAAAACTGGACCTTCGCAGAGCCTCCTGGAACAACATCTTTCACCTGGGCCCTATACCAGTTACCATCCCCTGTAACAGAGACGATGTAGAAGCACATTAGCATAGAAAACATATTTGAGATCTGAGCTGACATTTTTCTCCTGGTTTGTTATCTAGACCAGGGATGCTCAACCTGCAGCCCTCCAGCTGTTGTAAAACTACAACTCCCACAATGCCCTGCTGTGATAGCTGTAGGCTGTTCGGGCATGCTGGGAGTTGTAGTTTTGCAACAGCTGGAGGGCCGCAGGTTGAGCATGCCTGGTCTAGACTTGAGGAAACCATGGGGGAATTGTGATCGCAGCCACCGAGAGGACAGATGTTTGCTCTGCACCGTAGGTCAGGAAACAACCTCTCTGAGCGAGCACGTCTGCAGAACCTTCCGGTTTTTCACTATAGACCCAATCAGTGTCTGCTTCGAATGCATGCCGGGAAATTTACATAGTGGGTGTTAGGCTAGTTTCACACTAGTGGCAGGACGGATCCGATAGGCTGTTCAGCATGTCGGATCCCTCTTGCCGCTAGTTCAAGTGTGTCGCCACTCCGTCCCCATTGACTATAATGGGGGCAGAGTTCCGGCACATTTAGCAGAACAATGAATGTGGAGATCTCTGGATCTATGAGAGGTCCATGGCTGGATCTAGCTTTCTTAGAAAGAGGTTGTCATGTACTATATAATATTCATGTTTTCACTATTCATGGGAAACCCCTTTAAGAACACATGTAGTATCTCTCTTTTAATTTTAACAATTTTCAGATGTATTTCTTGTCATACTCTTCCAGAGACAACCTGGGCTCCAGTTCTCTCCTCTGACAGCTAGTTTTGCTTTCCTTGTCCTCTCCTATGAGACAGCTCAGCACTCAGAGAGCAGGAGCCCAGGCATACGGCCATTGCTGAAACGCCCAAAGACAAGTAGTTGTTCAGTTACAATGGACACCTCTTATAATAAAGTTACTAAGTCCCATCTGTTACCTGCATAATACGCTCCACAGATCTCTTCCCTCGCTGGGTAATATCCCTCGGATTTATGCTGCACACAGTAATGTCCAAGGGTTATGTTCAGCCTGTTGAGAAGCTGTAAAGCTAGAAAAGACATTCCACCAGTTAAAGGAAGGTAAGAAGGGGCAACAACCACTTACAAGTCCGAGAAAAAGCGGCTAGTATAGAACATTAAAGGAAGAACTCCACCTGTCTGGCTGTTAATGTGACAGAAGAACTCTCCAGGGTGTTGCAGCATGCAGACTACCACTTCCGTCTCTTGTCCCAGAGGAAGCGCGGTCCACCTCAGCGGCACAGGATTGTCCTCGAGCGGACTGGCTTCTTCATGCGCAGGAGACTCACAGTCAGGCGTGCTGGGCACTGCCAGGCCGGCCTCAAGGAGGTGTTTGGAAATGGAGATATTCGGTGTGACAGATTTATCAATCAGCTCTAAAGTTAAGACTCTGTCACAAATGGCCACGACGCAGGCGGTCAGCTGCTTATTCATAACGAGAGTCTTAAATGCATCTGTAGCTTCTGAGGTCCAGCTGCCTGACCGAGGCTTCACGCCTGCAGAGGGAACATGAACAGCTTGAATTCCACCCCTCAGTAATAGGTTATCACAAGCTTAGGGCAGGGAAACTTACCTGCCAGACAACACTCCAGAGCTTGGAAAGGTAAGGATAAGAGACTGGGCTCAATACGACGAACTCTTGATATGGGCAAAGTCTCTGTATTCCCAAAATCTAAGTATCCGACGAGCACGGAGTCATCTGCAAGGTGTCTCAGCACACTGGACCTGTACCAATTATCGTCCTCTGCAAGACATTCAGCAACTGATATGATCAACTGTTTAACATAAGGAAACTAGAGAAACTGGAGAAGGCTATTTAACCCATTCAAGGCCTTGTGATTTTCCATTTTTGTTTTTACTCCCTATCACCCCGGAGCCCTCATTTTTTATTTTTCTGTTCACATATGGGGGCTTGTTCTGAGCTGCACAAGTTGTACTTTCTAATGGCAACGATTTATATGATATGCGATGTAGCTGGAAAAAAATAAATGGGATTGAATTACAAAAAACGCAATTCCACCATAGTTTTATGGGTGTTGTTTTTACAGCCGTTCCCTATGAGATAAAACTGACCTGTTCTCTTCATTCTCCGGGTCAGTACGGTTACAGAGATACCACATTTATATAGTTTATGGGTTTTGTATTTACAGCGTTCCCTATGAGATAAAACTGACCTGTTCTCTTCATTCTCCGGGTCAGTACGATTACAGTGATACCACATTTATATAGTTTTATGGGTTTTGTTTTTACAGCGTTCCCTATGAGATAAAACTGACCTGTTCTCTTCATTCTCCGGGTCAGTACGATTACAGTGATACCACATTTATATAGTTTTATGGGGTTGTTTTTACAGCGTTCCCTATGAGATAAAACTGACCTGTTCCCTTCATTCTCCGGGTCAGTACGATTACAGTGATACCACATTTATATAGTTTTATGGGTTTTGTTTTTACAGCGTTCCCTATGAGATAAAACTGACCTGTTCTCTTCATTCTCCGGGTCAGTACGATTACAGTGATACCACATTTATATAGTTTTATGGGGTTGTTTTTACAGCGTTCCCTATGAGATAAAACTGACCTGTTCCCTTCATTCTCCGGGTCAGTACGATTACAGTGATACCACATTTATATCGTTTTATGGGTTTATTTTTACGCCATTCTCTATGAGATAAAACTGACCTGTTTCCTTCATTCTCCGGGTCAGTACGATTACAGCGATACCACATTTATATAGTTTTATGGGTTTTGTTTTTACAGCATTCCCTATAAGATAAAACTATCCGGGTTTTGTTTTTACAGCGTTCCCAGCGTTTACACCATTCTCCATGAGATAAAACGGACCTATTCTCTTTATTCTCCGGGTCAGTACGATTACAGAGATACCACATTTATATAGTTGTACATAGTTCTTACTGTTACCATTTTGAAGTGTGCATGACTTAATGACTTTTTTATTCAAACTTTTTGGGAGTTGAAGAGACGAAAAAACAGTGAATCAGACGTTTTTTTTTTTCTGTTATGGCGTCCACCATATGGGATATATTTTGAACAGTGCGGTCACTTAGGGATGCAGTGATGGCAATGATCTTTTTTAACTTTTTTTCACTTTCCCCTCTATGGCACTTGAACATGTGATCATTAGATAGTTTCTTCCATAGACTGCAATGAATTATGCCACAGACAGGGCTCCATAAGAACATAGCTGTGGCAGGCTTCGGAGCATTCTGAAGGCCAGAAGCTGCCATAGCAACCAAAAAGGTATCCTTCATCATGGCGCAGGGGAACTATTCCAGCCCCCGGAGAACTGCGCTCCCAGGGAAAGACCACTCAGATGCTGTGGTTAGTTGAGACAACAGCCTAATGAGGGGTTAAAAATACATAATAGGCATTAACGCCAATCATAGACTACAGCGCCTGCTTAGCTTCTGAGTGGGCACCATTTTTGGGCACCAAGTTCAACCATGAATGTACGGCGGAATTCAGGAAGGAGTTACAGGGGCTTTTTGAAACTCATCTTAATTACACAAAAACTTGTGGACAGGACAAAACTTAACAACTGGAATACTCCTTAAAGATCCTGAAGTTGAGTGGATTGGCTGCGCAGGAATCTGGTGGCATGACACTCTTCTTCCAAAAATCCCGCTGACGTCATGTTCCTTACCAGGGTTCTCAGTGGGCTATGGACGTCTCATGCGCTGTGGATGGAGCCAGAATTATTCCTCTCTCTGGCACCTGCACAGATGAGGTGGATCCAGGAGTTTGTGCACGCTCCAGGAGTTCTGGCCCGGTCCACAGTGGAAGTGAAGCCCGTCCATAGCCCAGACTGGAATCCTGGTAAAACATGTTAAGTTAGCGGAAAATGGAGCGACTGGGTTCCCAATCCATGCATCTTAGGGACAGTAAGGATATTACAAACGTTCTTCTACAGGTAAGTTGCATGACCCAATGGGACCAACAAAACCCCTTTAAAGGAAAACACTCGCTGGGGTTTGCAGCACAGTCATAACTAAGAAAAATGGAAAACAACCACAATTAAAGCTACTTTCACATCTGCGTTTTTGCGGGATCTGTAAAAAACCTTCCGTCATAATAATACAACCGTCGGGATCCGTTATGAACAGATCCAGTTATATTATCTCTAAAATAGCCATAACGGATCCGTCTCTAAATCCATTTTAAGTCAATGGGGGACGGATCAGTCATGGCGGATCCGTCTTGCTCCGCATCCCAGGACGTAATCAAGAACTCTGCTTGCAGCGCTTGTGTGCATCATGGTAACGCAATGAAATGGAATGCATTCTGGTGCACACCGTTCCTTCAGTTTTGTCCCCATTGACAATGCATGGCACAAAACTGAAGCGTTTTCCTCCGCTATTGAGATCCTACGACTGATATCAATAGCAGAAAGAAAGTGCAGATGTGAAAGTAGCCGTAACGAAATAAAAATCGTTATGAATGTTTGTCCTCTGTCAAAATACCTTTCCTGGGTAACAATAAGGTCCTTAATCCTCCATTACACTTACCAGAACCCTAAGGAGCTCATCAGCCTAGTTACATGAAGGAATCAACCACTGAATACCTACCCACAAGCCCCCTGGAGTGGTGAAGACAATCCCGTCTACCTACCAGTGAACTGTGCAGCACATTTCGCCCCGGGAGCTGGTGAAAACCCAGGAGCAGCGGCTGAGGTGCTGTAATGTTCATGCATCAGAAGCATAAGATCTGAGAGTTGTTCTGAAAAGTCAGAAGATAAACTTAGTAAATCAGCCATGATAACAATCTGGGTACAGCACAGTGTACACAGGCGCTTACAGACTTACTTGCATTTTGCACCTGTTGGCAGAAAAATATGTCAGGGTTGTGGATGACAGTGATGAGAGTCTCAAAGTAATCTCCCACAGCGAGAGATGAGGACAAGTCTTCTGGTTTTGGAGCAGCGCCATCCTGGCAGACATCCTCGGGCATCAAGTCCGGCATTTCTGTCTGTGCCACCAATCTGGGAACTATGGAAATAGGTGGAGTGCATGAATAGGAGATGCAGCTAGGCACTGGGCATAAAGAAACAGGAAGATTTGGGACCAGCCTCTTCACATATTAAAAGGGGTTAACATACAGGTGGACACAGAGGGGGAGAGGACCCTGCCTGTGAGGGCCCCCAATCTACAGGGGGTTCACAGTTACGGGACCACCTGGGGCTAGGAGACATAGTATTACCCTCAGTTCACACTTGCGCGTTTTACAGCGCGTTCGAACGCGCTGTAAAACGCATAACCGATGCAAACCAATGCTTCCCTATGGGACTGGTTCACATTTTCGCGTTTTACAGCGTGTTCGAACGCGCTGAAAAACGCCCGACGCATAAACAAGTACTTGAGCTTTTTTTTGGGGCGTTTGCCGCGCGTTTTGGCCCATAGACTTTAATGGGAACGCGCAACGCTTGTATTTTGCGCGTTTTTGACACTGAAAACGCAAAACGCTCATTTATGAATTTGCAACATGCTGGAAAGGCCAAACTTCATATAGACAGGGATATTTGGTCATTGGACAACACTGCAGTCAATCACACAAACGCGCGTAAAAGGCGCGTTTACTATTGCCAAAAACGCGCACAAAAACGCGCGTAAAATGCGCGACAAAAACGCGCGTCTCAAAAACGCTCAGGTCTCAACCCAGCGTTACGGCTCTGTGGCTGGATGGTATAACAGGATGAGCATTTTAGACCAGGCATGAACAGGGAGAAGTCGCAAATTACAGCACAACGTTGCACCGCAATCTGCACCTGAAATTGGGCGTATTTCAGATTAATGACACCAAAACCCATAAATCAGTGGCGGAATTGAATTTTCTTCCAATTCCTCCCCATTTGGAATTTATTTTCCAGCTCCCCACTACATTGTAATAAATGGTGCCATTTGAAAGTACAACTTGTCCCGCAAATAATAAGTCCATATACAGCTATGTAAGTGGAAACATTAAAAAAGTTATGTTCCCAAAAAGGCAGGGAGCGAAAAATGAAAACGCAAAAACAACAAACCCTCCAGGGCTCAGGAGGATAAGGCAGTACCTGCAGGTTCACATATTTATACACCGGAGTACATAGGAATTATGAGGTAGATGAGACAAGTGATGTGAAGCAGATTTATATGAGTGGAGGAGCAAACAAACAGTTGTAGCAGTAAATTGTTGGAGCGCTAATAGATAAGGATCATAGATAAGTGGGGTGAAAGCTTTATTGGCCTCTAGTAGATATCCAGTCCATGAATGTGATGAAACCAAGAAGTCGGAGGGGCACATCCCTAAAAGATGTAGGACATAAATGCATGAGACACATTCATTCCGGACCTGATTGTGTCAAAGGTGGTCATGAGCTTGTACTCCCAAACTCTCCTGTCCTTCTCAGATTTGAACAGGAGAGCTTCATTAAAAGTTATCAACCATTGAGGAATCTCAGTCTTTTTTTTTTTTTTTTTGAGTGAAGAGAAGAAGGGATCAATTCCAGCTTTACTGGGAGAGGGATGCAGCGAACATCAGGTTGCTTCCATCCATAACATTTCAAGGATAGGCCAAGAAACAAACATTAGGGACACAAAACTACAGACTGGCAGAGGACGGAAACGACTCTACGACTGTGATGAGCTCCACCTCATTTCAATCTCGCCTACTGACCATAGGATCACATCAAGCGACCTACAAAAAGAATGGCAAGCGGAAGCCGGCGTGAAACGCACAGGCAGGACGGTTTTAAAAAGGCTTTTAGAGTAAGAACTGAATTTGTGCAAAGCCTGAAAAAAGCCCATCATCAATGAGAAGCAAAGAACAGCCAGGATAACGTTTGCAAAAGACCATCTGTTCTGACAATATTTTTATCATAATTATTATTAACCCGTGTGTAAACATGGCGCCCACTCGCCGGTTCAGCGAGCGCCATGGCCGGCAGATCTCCGCTGTTTCAAACAGCTCAGACCTGTGGTTAATTACCGTGACCGGCAATAATACCAATCGAAGTAATTAAATGCTTTAGATGCCGTGATAAAGTGAGATCACGGCACCTAAATGCGCAAAAACCTACTGCCCCGTGCGGCCAATTGGGGCATCGGTAGTTGCACTGACCACTTTCAGCGATGCTGAGGAGGCTGAAGGTGTTCATGCTGCAATTCTTATTTTAGCCACCAGATGGCAGGCTACGATAAGAAATGAGCAATATTCAGTTTTAAAAATCCCTGAAAAATTTAAAAACATAATTTATAGGCTCATATACGAGCCTCAAAATCATCACAAAAAATTAAAATCAACCCCCTTTCCGTATAATTAAAAAATAAATATAAACATCATGGGTATCACCACGACCAAAATGCCCATACTATTAAAATAGAAATTTTTTTCCCAATACGTTCAATTGCGTAACGCAAAAAAGGATCAAAATGGCTGATTTGCCATTTTTTCATTGCTTCTCTTATCAAAAATTATGAAATAAATTGTGATCAAGATGTCACACACACTCCAAAATGGCATCGATAAAAACTACGGATTGTCCTGCAAAAATGTGCCCCTAAACAGCCCAGTAGACACAAGTATTAAAAAGTTATGGGGGTCAGAATATGGTGATGTAAAAAAAAAAAATTATTTTTTTTAAATCAAAGTTTACATTTATTTTTACACTATTTACACATAAAAACCCTAAACATATGGAGTATCGTTGTAATCGCATTGACCCAGAGAATAAAGGACATGGGTCAGTTTTGCCGCAAATAAAACGCCGTGGGAACAAAACCCATAAAACGGTGGAGGAATTACCTTTTATTTCCAATTATCCCACTTGGATTTTTTTTTACCACTTCCTACTACATTTTATGCCATATTTAATGGTAGCATTAGAAAGTACAATAAACCCTCATACAGCTATATAAAAAAGTTATGGCTCAAGAAAAATAGGGAAGAAAAATAAAAGCGCAAAAATGAAAAAACCTCCGGTAGTAAAAGGGTTAAAGTGTCATTCACTCCATTATGCTGTACATTTGATTAGGGGAATGCATACACAAGAATTAAAAATTATTTCTGATATTTAAGGATTCTACACTGACAGGGAATGTTCCATAGGATTAGCGCATAGCAAATGTGGTGCCAATATTCAAAAAGGGTCCAAAAACTGAGCCCGGAAACTATAGGCCGGTAAGTCTAACATCCGTCGTGGATAAACAGTTCGAAGGTTTTCTGAGAGATGCTATCTTAGAGGATCTCAATGAAAATAAGCAAATACCGCCATATCAGCATGGCTTCATGAGGGATCGGTCATGTCAAACTAATTTAATCAGTTTCTATGAGGAGGTAAGTTCTAGATTTGACAGCGGCGAATCAATGGATGTCGTATATCTGGACTTCTCCAAAGCATTTGACGCTGTACCACATAAAAGGTTAGTATATAAAATGAGAACACTTGGACTGGGAGAAAATGTCTGTACGTGGGTAAGTAACTGGCTGAGTGACAGAAAACAGAGAGTGGTTATTAACGGTACACACTCAGATTGGGTCACTAGAGGGGTCACTGTCACTAGTGGGGTACCTCAGGGGTCAGTACTGGAGGGGTCACTGTCACTAGTGGGGTACCTCAGGGGTCAGTACTGGAGGGGTCACTGTCACTAGTGGAGTACCTCAGGGGTCAGTACTGGAGGGGTCACTGTCACTAGTGGGGTACCTCAGGGGTCAGTACTGTAGGGGTTACTGTCACTAGTGGGGTACCTCAGGGGTCAGTACTGGAGGGGTCACTGTCACTAGTAGGGTACCACAGGGGTCAGTACTGGAGGGGTCACTGTCACTAGTGGGGTACCTCAGGGGTCAGTACTGGAGGGGTCACTGTCACTAGTGGGGTACCTCAGGGGTCAGTACTGGAGGGGTCACTGTCACTAGTGGGGTACCTCAGGGGTCAGTACTGGAGGGGTCACTGCTACTAGTGGGGTACCTCAGGGGTCAGTACTGGAGGGGTCACTAGTGGGGTACCTCAGGGGTCAGTACTGGAGGGGTCACTGTCCCTAGTGGGGTACCTCAGGGGTCAGTCCTGGAGGGGTCACTGTCACTAGTGGGGTACCTCAGGGGTCAGTACTGGAGGGGTCACTGCCACTAGTGGGGTACCTCAGGGGTCAGTACTGGAGGGGTCACTATCACTAGTGGAGTACCATAGGAGTCAGTACTGGAGGGGTCACTGTCACTAGTGGGGTACCTCAGGGGTCAGTACTGGAGGGGTCACTGTCACTAGTGGAGTACCAAAGGGGTCACCATCACTAGTGGGGTACCTCAGGGGTCAGTACTGGAGGGGTCACTGTCACTAGTGGGGTACCACAGGGGTCAGTACTGGAGGGGTCACAGTCACTAGAGGGGTACCACAGGGGACAGTTCTGGAGGGGCCACTGTCACTAGTGGGATACCACAGGGGTCAGTACTGGATGGGTCACTGTCACTAGTGGAGTACCTGAGGGGTCAGTACTGGAAGCATTACTGTCACTAGTGGGGTACCACAGGGGTCAGTACTGGAGGGGTCACCATCACTAGTGGGGTACCTCAGGGGTCAGTATTGGGCACTATTCTCTTCAATATATTTATTAATGATCTTATAGAAGGCTTGCGCAGTAAAATATCAATTTTTGCAGATGACACTAAACTATACTACAGAGGACAGTATATTGTATATACACTACAGAGGACAGTATACTGTATATATATATATACACTACAGGGGACAGTATACTGTATATATACACTACAGGGGACAGTATACTGTATATATACACTACAGGGGACAGTATACTGTATATATATACATACACACACACACACACACTACAGAGGACAGTGGGTAACACTGACATGGAAAAGGATCTAGGAATTTTATTGAATAGCAAACTAAGCTGTAAACACCAGTGTCAGGCAGCTGCTGCCAAGGCCAATAAGAAAATGGGTTGCATCAGAAGGGGCATAGATGGCGGTGATGAGAACATAGTCCTATCACTTTACACATCACTGGTCAGACCACACATGGAGGACTGTGTACAGTTCTGGGCTCCTGTGAACAAGGCAGACATAGCAGAGCTGGAGAGGGTTCAGAGGAGGGCAACTAAAGTAATAACTGGAATGGGGCAACTACAGGACCCTGAAAGGTTATCAAAATTAGGGTTATTCACTTTAGAAAAAAGACGACTGAGGAGAGATCTAATAACTATGTATAAATATATCAGGAGACTCTTTACGGTAAGAGCAGTGAGACTATGGACTCTTTACTGTAAGAGCAGTGAGACTATGGATTGTTTATGGTAAGAGCAGTGAAACTATGGACTCTTTACTGTAAGAGCAGTGAGACTATGGACTCTTTAATGTAAGAGCAGTGAGACTATGGACTCTTTACGGTAAGAGCAGTGAGACTATGGACTCTTTAATGTAAGAGCAGTGAGACTATGGACTCTTTACTGGTAAGAGCAGTGAGACTATGGACTCTTTATGGTAAGAGCAGTGAGACTATGGACTCTTTATGGTAAGAGCAGTGAGACTATGGACTCTTTATGGTAAGAGCAGTGAGACTATGGACTCTTTATGGTAAGAGCAGTGAGACTATGGACTGTTTATGGTAAGAGCAGTGAAACTATGGACTCTTTACTGTAAGAGCAGTGAGACTATGGACTCTTTAATGTAAGAGCAGTGAGACTATGGACTCTTTACGGTAAGAGCAGTGAGACTATGGACTCTTTACGGTAAGAGCAGTGAGACTATGGACTCTTTACAGTAAGAGCAGTGAGACTATGGACTCTTTACGGTAAGAGCAGTGAGACTATGGACTCTTTACGGTAAGAGCAGTGAGACTATGGACTCTTTACGGTAAGAGCAGTGAGACTATAGACTCTTTACGGTAAGAGGAGTGAGACTATGGACTCTATACTATAAGAGCAGTGAGACTATGGACTCCTTACTGTAAGAGCAGTGAGACTAGGGACTCTTTACAGTAAGAGCAGTGAGACTATGGACTCTTTACTGTAAGAGCAGTGAGACTATGGACTCTGTACTGTAAGAGTAGTGAGACTATGGACTCTTTACTTTAAGAGCAGTGAGACTATGGACTCTTTGCTGTAAGAGCAGTGAGACTATGGACTCTTTACTGTAAGAGCAGTGAGACTATGGACTCTTTGCTGTAAGAGCAGTGAGACTATGGACTCTTTACTGTAAGAGCAGTGAGACTATGGACTCTTTACTGTAAGAGCAGTGAGACTATGGACTGTATACTGTAAGAGCAGTGAGACTATGGACTCTATATTGTAAGAGCAGTGAGACTATGGACTCTTTACTGTAAGACCAGTGAGACTATGGACTCTTTACGGTAAGCGTAGTGAGACTATGGACTCTTTACTGTAAGAGCAGTGAGACTATGACTCTTTACTGTAAGAGCAGTGAGACTATGGGCTCTTTACTGTAAGAGCAGTGAGACTATGGGCTCTTTACTGTAAGAGCAGTGAGACTATGGACTCTTTACTGTAAGAGCAGTGAGACTATGGACTCTACACGGTAAGAGCAGTGAGACTATGGACTCTATACTGTAAGAGCAGTGAGACTATGGACTCTTTACTGTAAGAGCAGTGAGACTATGGACTCTTTACTGTAAGAGCAGTGAGACTATGGACTCTTTACTGTAAGAGCAGTGAGACTATGGGCTCTTTACTGTAAGAGCAGTGAGACTATGGACTCTATACTGTAAGAGCAGTGAGACTATGGACTCTTTACTGTAAGAGCAGTGAGACTATGGAGCTCTTTACTGTAAGAGCAGTGAGACTATGGACTCTATACTGTAAGAGCAGTGAGACTATGGGCTCTATACTGTAAGAGCAGTGAGACTATGGACTCTTTACTGTAAGAACAGTGGGACTATGGACTCTTTACTGTAAGAACAGTGGGACTATAGACTCTTTACTGTAAGAGCAGTGAGACTATGGACTCTTTACTGTAAGAGCAGTGAGACTATGGAGCTCTTTACTGTAAGAGCAGTGAGACTATGGAGCTCTTTACTGTAAGAGCAGTGAGACTATGGGCTCTATACTGTAAGAGCAGTGAGACTATGGGCTCTATACTGTAAGAGCAGTGAGACTATGGACTCTTTACTGTAAGAGCAGTGAGACTATAGAGCTCTCTCCCTGAGGAGGTGGTGATGATGAGTTCACTATAAGAGTTCAGGAGGGGCCTGGATGTATTTCTGGAGTGTAATAATATTATTTATATATATATATATATATATATATATATATGATACAGCTACTAGAGAGGGGTCGTAGATCCAGGGAGTTATTCTGATGTCTGATTGGAGTCGGGAGTGATTTGTTTCCCCCTAAAGTGAGGAAAATTGGCTTCTACCTCACAGTTTTTTTTTTTTTGCCTTCCTCTGGATCAACTTGCAGGATAACAGGCCGAACTGGATGGACAAATGCATTTTTTCAGCCTAATAAACTTTGTTACTAAACTGGTACAGAAGGAGAGAGGGCCCTGCCCGCGAGGCCTACAATCTACGAGGTATTGAGGAAGGACACAGTAGGTGCGGGTAAGGCCGGTCATGGCGGTATAGAGGCAGCAGTGTCACTGGTTGTAGGCTTGTCTGAAGAGGTGGGCTTCAGGTTTCTTTGAAGGATTCCACTGTAGGTGAGAGTCTGATATGTTGGGGTAAAGAATTCCAAAGTATGGGGGCTGCACGGGAGAAATCCAGGAGGAGATTGTGGGAAGAGGAGAGAAGGTGGTCCTCTGAGGATCGGAGATTGTGTGTGGGGATGTATCGGGAGGTTACCGCTGTCTGGAGGGGACCGGCTGTGGACGGCCTTGTCTGTCAGTGTTTTGTACTGGATTCTCTGGGTAACGGGGGCAGTGAAGGAATTGGCAGAGGAGTAACAGCAGAGAGGTGGATTAGTCCGGCAGCAGAGTTGAGGATAGATTGGAGGGGTGCGAGAGTGCCAGGATGGGAGGCCATAGAGGAGGATGTTACAGTAGCCTAGGCGGGAGATGATGAGGGCATCTACAAGCATTTCTGCAGACTCTGGATTGAGAAATGTGCAGATCTGTGAGATATTTTTGGGTTGGAGGCGGCAGGAGGTTGAAAGGCACCTGGAACCGGGAAGAGCGTGCGGCCATTGACTGTGATAGAAATGTCTGATGATGGGGTTGAGTGAGATGAGAGAAAAATGATAATTTCCGTTTTATCCATGTTAAGTTCTAGTAAGTGAGAGTAGAAGAAGGAGGATATAGAAGATAGGCATTGTGGGATTCTGGATACTAAAGGTGGTGATGTCTGGACCAGAGAGATAGATTTGTGTGTCGTCAGCATAAAAGTGATACTGAAAGCCATGGGACTCTATGAAGTGTCCCAGGCCGAAGGTGTAGATTGAGAAGAACAGAGGTCCTAGGACAGAGACTTAAAGGACCAACAGAGTGGGGATGAGGCGAGGAGGTGGTGTGTGAGTGGGAGACGCTAAACGTCCGGTCTGTAAGTAGTCATCCAGGAGAGGGCCAAGTCTGTGATGCCAAGTGATTACAGAGTTTGTAGCAGAAGACAGTGGTCGACGGTGTCATAGAAGACAGAGGACAAGTTCAGGAAAAGGAGGACAGAGTAATGTAGAAGACAGAGGACAGGTCCAGGAAAAGGAGGACAGAGTAATGTAGAAGACAGAGGATAGGTCCAGGAGGAGGAGAACAGAGTAAAGCTCCATTCAGACATCCGTGTGTGTTGCGGATCCGCAACACACCCAGATGGCACCCCCCATAGAAATGCCTATTCTTATAGGACATGTTCTATCTTTTGCGGAGCCGCGGACCAGAAGTTCGGGGCCGCACTTGCAAATGCGGAAGCAGAGAGCACATAGTGTGCTCTCTGCTTCACGTCCGGCCCCATTGAGAATGAATGGGTCTGCACCCGTTCCGCAGAATTGTGGAACGGAGGCGGACCCATTTGCGGACGTGTGAATGGGGCCTAATGGCGTTTGGCAGTTAGCAGGTCATTGGTGACTTTGGTAAGGGCAGTTTCAGTGGAGTGCTGGGGTCGGAAGCCAGATTGTAGCCGGTCAATCAGGGAACAGGAAGAGAGGTGAGAGGACAGTTCAAGAGGATATGTTGTTTGAGTAATTTTGAGGCGTATGGGAGTAGTAATATGGGGCGATAGCTAGACAAAGAAGACAGGTCAAGGGAAGGCTTTTGAGGATGTTCCCCAACAATTGTTTTTTTCAGCTGTACACACAGCCAGGTCAATCAAGGTGTGGATGAAGGACCACCAGATCAAGACCCTCTCGTGGCCAGCCTAATCTCCAAACCCCACTGAAAACCTCTGGAATGTGACCAAGAGGAAGATGGATGGTCACATGCCATCAAACAAAGCCAAGCCGCTTGGATTTCTGCATCAACATGAAAGATTGGTGTAAAGCAGGCAAGACGTACGAAAGCTGTGACTGAAAATCAGGGTTATTCCATAATATATTGATTTCTGGATTCCACCTAAACTGAAATATTATCCCTGTGTTGTATAAAAATGAATATGATCTTGTTTTCTAAGCATTTATTCAGGTCTGATATTCTGATATTACTTAGTGTATTTTTTTTACCAGTTTAATTCTCAAAAAAAAAAAAAAAAAAGCTCTAAAATTTGATATTTTTATCTGGAGTTTGGAAGAAATGTTGTCAGTAGTTTATGGATAAAATAAAACTGCTCATTTTAATTAAACACAAATTATAAAACTAGAGAAACTGATAATTTTGCAGTAGTCTCTTAATTTTTTCCAGGGCTCTACATACAGTCGTTGCCAAAAGTTCTGAGACGGACACAAATTTTCAGAAAGTTTGCTGCTTCAGTGTTTTTCGATCTTTTTGTGGTATACTGAAGTTCAATTAAAAGCATTTCATAATAGAACTTTTACTGCCAAATCTATAAAGTATATGCAAAGCAGGACTGTCGGTAAGTTCTGACTCCGACTCCTGCATTTTATTACAGCACGACTCCGGCTCCTTCACAAATGGCCAATGATTTAGTAATAAAAAGTGTACCGTAGTAAAAAAGACATTGGGCTTTTGTCACCATTATGTAATCATGCGATAAACGTATTTATCGGAATACAACTTCTGAAATTGCTGAATTTTCTCAATTCCTATAAGTAAGTATGTAATAATACCCTGTGCACTTAATAACTCGAAAACACTTAATAATTGTAAGAAATCTAAGAATTTGTCCTAATGAAAGAAACCCCTTTAATCCTTTCAGGACCTGGTGATTTTCCATTCCACCAGTTTTATGGGGTTCGCTGTGCAGTAATACTGACCGGTTTTATTCTCCAGGTCAGTACAATTACAACAATAAAAATTAAAAACTTTGGGGAAAAAAACTCATTTTTTCTTAGCATTGCCATATTCTGACCTCCATAACTCATTTACCTTTAGTTGGGTTAGGGCTTATTTTTTGCAGGGCAATCTGTACTTTTCATTGATACCGTTCTGGGGCGTGTATGACTTTTTAATAATTTTTAATCAATTATTGTGGGATTTGAAGAGACTGAAAAACGGCGAATGGGTCATTTTTACTTTTTGTCCCCCTGTTGCCGACTGCTGTATTGGGATAAATATTTTTATATAAAAAACTTTTTTTTTTTTTAACTTTTTAATTATTAGATTAGATTTTCTTTTCTCATAGACTCCTATGCATTAGCATTGGAGTTTATGAGAATTACACTAAGCTACGATGGAGCCATATGCAGGCTCTCCATAGGAACTCATGTGCGGCAGCCGTGTACCACTCCTGAGTACAGAGGCTGCCACACGCTACATCCAGTGCACGCTCCCGGTCTCCAACTTCCAGGATGACACATTTGACCATGGCATCTGAGGGGTTAAATGTATGTGATTGACATTTTTGTTGTTCGCATACATTAGTCCCCCGATGTTTTAAACAGCAGGTACCCGGCGTCTATGGCACCTGCTCCGCTCACAAGTGACATTTTTAAATGCCCAACTGCTAAGACAAATGTGGAGTGGTCGAGAAGGGGTTAATGCTGTCTTCCTGTTCTGTCTAGAAATTCTAAGATGGATGACAGCAGACCTGTCCAGTGGTGAACTTTCTCCTCTGTTTTTTAGAGGAACAACTTACTACTGAGCATGTGCAGCACAGGATCAGGCATTGCAACTAAGGGCCTTAGAGCAGCATGAAGATACTGAGTATAAAGGACAGGAGAGAACACAGGAGAGGTGAGAACTGATTATCATCACTAGAACACCCTGCTTATCACTGTGTATAGTATAAGGACAGGAGAGAACACAGGAGAGGTGAGAACTGATTATCTATCATCACTAGAACACCCTGCTTATCACTGTGTATAGTATAAGGACAGGAGAGGTGAGAACTGATTATCTATCATCACTAGAACACCCTGCTTATCACTGTGTATAATATAAGGAGAGGAGAGAACACAGGAGAGGTGAGAACTGATTATCTATCATCACTAGAACACCCTGCTTATCACTGTGTACAGTATAAGGACAGGAGAGAACACAGGAGAGGTGAGAACTGATTATCTATCATCACTAGATCACCCTGCTTATCACTGTGTATAGTATAAGGACAGGAGAGAACACAGGAGAGGTGAGAACTGATTATCTATCATCACTAGAACACCCTGCTTATCACTGTGTATAGTATAAGGACAAGAGAGAACACAGGAGAGGTGAGAACTGATTATCTATCACCACTAGAACACCCTGCTTATCACTGTATATAGTATAAGGACAGGAGAGAATACAGGAGAGGTGAGGACTGATTATCTATCATCACTAGAACACCCTGCTTATCACTGTGTATAGTATAAGGATAGCAGAGAACACAGGAGAGGAGAGAACTGATTAACTATCATCACTAGAACACCCTGCTTATCACTGTGTATAGTATAAGGAGAGGGGAGAACACAGGAGAGGTGAGAACTGATTATCTATCATCACTAGAACACCCTGCTTATCACTGTGTATAGTATAAGGATAGCAGAGAACACAGGAGAGGAGAGAACTGATTATCTATCACCACTAGAACACCCTGCTTATCACTGTGTATTGTATAAGGACAGGAGAGAACACAGGAGAGGTGAGAACTGATTATCTATCATCACTAGAACACCCTGCTTATCACTGTGTATAGTATAAGGACAGAAGAGAACACAGGATAGGTGAGGACTGATTATCTATCATCACTAGAACACCCTGCTTATCACTGTGTATAGTATAAGGACAGGAGAGAACACAGGAGAGGAGAGAACTGATTATCTATCACCACTAGAACACCCTGCTTATCACTGTGTATAGTATAAGGACAGGAGAGAACACAGGAGAGGTGAGAACTGATTATCTATCACCACTAGAACACCCTGCTTATCACTGTGTATAGTATAAGGACAGGAGAGAACACAGGAGAGGTGAGAACTGATTATCTATCACCACTAGAACACCCTGCTTATCACTGTGTATAGTATAAGGACAGGAGAGAACACAGGAGAGGTGAGAACTGATTATCTATCATCACTAGAACACCCTGTTTATCACTGTGTATAGTATAAGGACAGGAGAGAACACAGGAGAGGTGAGAACTGATTATCTATCACCACTAGAACACCCTGCTTATCACTGTGTATAGTATAAGGACAGGAGAGGTGAGAACTGATTATCTATCATCACTAGAACACCCTGGTTATCACTGTGTATAGTATAAGGACAGAAGAGAACACAGGATAGGTGAGGACTGATTATCTATCATCACTAGAACACCCTGCTTATCACTGTGTACAGTATAAGGACAGGAGAGAACACAGGAGAGGTGAGAACTGATTATCTATCATCACTAGAACACCCTGCTTATCACTGTGTATAGTATAAGGACAGGAGAGGACACAGGAGAGGTGAGAACTGATTATCTATCATCACTAGAACACCCTGCTTATCACTGTGTATAGTATAAGGACAGGAGAGGTGAGAACTGATTATCTATCACCACTAGAACATCCAGCTGCTTATCACTGTGTATAGTATAAGGACAGGAGAGAAAACAGGAGAGGTGAGAACTGATTATCTATTACCACTAGAACACCCTGCTTATCACTGTGTATAGTATAAGGACAGGAGAGAACACAGGAGAGGTGAGAACTGATTATCTATCATCACTAGAACACCCTGCTTATCACTGTGTATAGTATAAGGACAGGAGAGAACACAGGAGAGGTGAGAACTGATTATCTATCATCACTAGAACACCCTGCTTATCACTGTGTAAAGTATAATGACAGGACAGAACACCGGAGAGGTGAGAACTTATTATCTATCATCACTAGAACACCCTGCTTATCACTGTTTATAGTATAAGGACAGGAGAGAACACAGGAGAGGTGAGAACTGATTATCTATCATCACTAGAACACCCTGCTTATCACTGTGTATAGTATAAGGACAGGAGAGAACACAGGAGAGGTGAGAACTGATTATCTATCAGCACTAGAACACCCTGCTTATCACTGTGTATAGTATAAGGACAGGAGAGGTGAGAACTGATTATCTATCATCACTAGAACACCCATTTATCACTGTGTATAGTATAAGGACAGGAGAGAACACAGGAGAGGTGAGAACTGATTATCTATCACCACTAGAACACCCTGCTTATCACTGTGTATAGTATAAGGACAGTAGAGAACACAGGAGAGGTGAGAACTGATTATCTATCACCACTAGAACACCCTGCTTATCACTGTGTATAGTATAAGGACAGGAGAGAACACAGGAGAGGTGAGAACTGATTATCTATCATCACTACAACACCCTGCTTATTACTGTGTATAGTATAAGGACAGGAGAGAACACAGGAGAGGTGAGAACTGATTATCTATCATCACTAGAACACCCTGCTTATCACTGTGTATAGTATAAGGACAGGAGAGAACAAATGAGAGGTGAGAACTGATTAACTATCATCACTAGAACACCCTGCTTATCACTGTGTATAGTATAAGGACAGGAGAGAACACAGGAGAGGTGAGAACTGATTATCTATCATCACTAGAACACCCTGCTTATCACTGTGTATAGTATAAGGACAGGAGAGAACACAGGAGAGGTGAGAACTGATTATCTATCATCACTAGAACACCCTGCTTATCACTGTGTATAGTATAAGGACAGGAGAGAACACAGGAGAGGTGAGAACTGATTATCTATCATCACTAGAACACCCTGCTTATCACTGTGTATAGTATAAGGACAGGAGAGAACACAGGAGAGGTGAGAACTGATTATCTATCACCACTAGAACACCCTGCTTATCACTGTGTATAGTATAAGGACAGTAGAGAACACAGGAGAGGTGAGAACTGATTATCTATCACCACTAGAACACCCTGCTTATCACTGTGTATAGTATAAGGACAGTAGAGAACACAGGAGAGGTGAGAACTGATTATCTATCACCACTAGAACACCCTGCTTATCACTGTGTATAGTATAAGGACAGGAGAGAACACAGGAGAGGTGAGAACTGATTATCTATCATCACTAGAACACCCTGCTTATCACTGTGTATAGTATAAGGACAGGAGAGAACACAGGAGAGGTGAGAACTGATTATCTATCATCACTACAACACCCTGCTTATTACTGTGTATAGTATAAGGACAGGAGAGAACACAGGAGAGGTGAGAACTGATTATCTATCATCACTAGAACACCCTGCTTATCACTGTGTATAGTATAAGGACAGGAGAGAACAAAGGAGAGGTGAGAACTGATTATCTATCATCACTAGAACACCCTGCTTATCACTGTGTATAGTATAAGGACAGGAGAGAACACAGGAGAGGTGAGAACTGATTATCTATCATCACTAGAACACCCTGCTTATCACTGTGTATAGTATAAGGACAGGAGAGAACACAGGAGAGGTGAGAACTGATTATCTATCATCACTAGAACACCCTGCTTATCACTGCGTATAGTATAAGGACAGCAGAGAACACAGGAGAGGTGAGTGTGGCAAACCTAGCCACTTCCAGAATGTCTTTGTATATATCCTGCTATTACTGTAATGTTTTTGACTGTTGTAGCACATTGCTATTCCACTTTGTTAGGCTGTCTGTACGGCTCAGTTTTTGTACTGTTTACTATGGTAAATGCAGGGCTGTTCTGTGCCTCTTCCCTCCCCCTTCTTTTTAACCCATTGTATGCAAATGAGGCTGTTGGGGGTTTAGAGGTTTGTGTGCTATGCCTAGAAAATAAAGTTCAGTTGACTCCCAGGCTATGTGTCGTCTAGTCCTTGGGGAAAAGGGATCCTTGTAAAGCTACCTGGATTATTGTATGCTGTTCCGGTCTACCAGCGGAGATATTGTGGACTATACCGCCTCTCCGCTACAGTGAGAACTGATTATCTATCATCATTAGAACACCCTGCTTATCACTGTGTATAGTATAAGGACAGGAGAGAACACAGGAGAGGTGAGAACTGATTATCTATCACCACTAGAACACCCTGGTTATCACTGTGTATAGTATAAGGACAGGAGAGAACACAGGAGAGGTGAGAACTGATTATCTATCATCACTACAACACCCTGCTTATTACTGTGTATAGTATAAGGACAGGAGAGAACACAGGAGAGGTGAGAACTGATTATCTATCATCACTAGAACACCCTGCTTATCACTGTGTATAGTATAAGGACAGGAGAGAACACAGGAGAGGTGAGAACTGATTATCTATCATCACTAGAACACCCTGCTTATCACTGTGTATAGTATAAGGACAGGAGAGGTGAGAACTGATTATCTATCATCAGCTAGAACACCCTGCTTATCACTGTGTATAGTATAATGACAGGAGAGAACACAGGAGAGGTGAGAACTGATTATCTATCATCACTAGAACACCCTGCTTATCACTGTGTATAGTATAAGGACAGGAGAGAACACAGGAGAGGTGAGAACTGATTATCTATCATCACTAGAACACCCTGCTTATCACTGTGTATAGTATAAGGACAGGAGAGAACACAGGAGAGGTGAGAACTGATTATCTATCATCACTAGAACACCCTGCTTATCACTGTGTATAGTATAAGGACAGGAGAGAACACAGGAGAGGTGAGAACTGATTATCTATCATCACTAGAACACCCTGCTTATCACTGTGTATAGTATAAGGACAGGAGAGAACACAGGAGAGGTGAGAACTGATTATCTATCATCACTAGAACACCCTGCTTATCACTGTGTATAGTATGAGGACAGGAGAGAACACAGGAGAGGTGAGAACTGATTATCTATCATCACTAGAACACCCTGCTTATCACTGTGTATAGTATAAGGACAGGAGAGAACACAGGAGAGGTGAGAACTGATTATCTATCATCACTAGAACACCCTGCTTATCACTGTGTATAGTATAAGGACAGCAGAGAACACAAGAAAGGTGAGAACTGATTATCTATCATCACTAGAACACCCTGCTTATCACTGTGTATAGTATAAGGACAGGAGAGAACACAGGAGAGGTGAGAACTGATTATCTATCACCACTAGAACACCCTGCTTATCACTGTGTATAGTATAAGGACAGGAGAGAACACAGGAGAGGTGAGAACTGATTATCTATCACCACTAGAACATCCAGCTGCTTATCACTGTATATAGTATAAAGGTTAAGAGAGAACACCGGAGAGGTGAGAACTGATTATCTGTCACCACTGGAACACCCTGCTTATCACTGTTTATTAGAGTTGTCATGATGCCAACATTTTTATTCGATTTCTATATCATAAAAAAGTATGGCGATACTCAATATATTTTAATTAACAGGGATTGCAGCACCCTGTCATAGAGGCTGGGTGCCGCCTACATCTGTATTTATGGGTAAATTATATTCATTGGTGGCCCAGCAGCCACAGCCCCTCCCCTCCCCTTCAGTGCTCTCTTTTCATTGGTGGCGCAGTGGCCACAGCCCCTCCCCTCCTCTTCAGTGCTCTCTTTACATTGGTAGCAGCGACATCCGCGTCACAGTGGGGTGGGAGGGACTCCCTCCTTCTCCACTGTGCTGCTGAGGAGAATATGGAGCCTTATGGCACAATTGTGGGGCAAATTATCAGGAAGAAACATTACTGTGAACGCTCTTTTCCAATAATGGGTGTGTGTATGGTTGATAAACAAAAAGCAAAAAAAAAAAAACCCCCAAAAAACAAACAAACCTATGTACATCAGGTGACTGCATCACGGTGATCGAGATGGCAACCAAAATGGTCGTCATTTGAGACTAAACCTTCCGCCGCCATGCTGCAAGTGAATACTCTGGGGGGCACAGGAGCTGACATAGGGGTGGGCGATATGGCCTAAAATTTATATTGCGAAATAATATGAAGCATGTGCGATATGCGATATATATTTTCTATATTAGAGGGAGGGTTGTTAAGCTTTTTTTTTTTTTTTTTTCCTTCAACTTTTTATTTAATAACTATTTAGCCTCCTTAGGGGCTAGAACCCTTGTCCTATTCACCCTGATAGATCTCCCTCAGGGTAAATAGGACTTGAAACTGTCCCTGCTGCCCTGTGCACACAGCAGCAGGGAGCTGACCAAAGCAGCCAGGACATCAGTAGTGTCCTGGCTGCCATGGTAACTGATCGGAGCCCCAGCATTACACTGCTGGGGCTCCGATCACAACTGCCTCTGCCACCAATGATCGGGGGGCACTGTGCCACCAATGAGTGAATAGAAACGTACCCTGCATGTGCCGGCCATATGCCATACTGGGCCTCTGTGACTGCACTCTGCAATCCACCGCAATTAACCCCTCAGGTTCTGAGGGGTTAATTGCGGCGGATCGCAGCAGTCACAGAAGCCGGGTATGGGATATGGCCGGCCCATACAGGCCTATAGGACCTTTCATTAGGTAGCAGCACATAGGGGGCACTTACTATTATGTATGTGCGGGATCTGTTCACCCGCTCTGGCCCCCGTCACATGGTGGGAACACCAGGGAGGAGACATCAGCTTCTCTCCCTGGGCGTTTTGCACTGCCCCGCTCTCATTGGTGGCAGCGGCCACAGTCCCTCCCCTCCTCCGCTCTCATTGGTGGCAGTGGCCACAGTCTCTCCCCTCCTCCGCTCTCATTGGTGGCAGTGGCTACAGTCCCTCCCCTCCTCCTCTCTCATTGGTGGCTCTCAGTGGGGGAGGGAGGGATTCATATCGTCTATATCGCCCCACCCCTAAGCTGACAGGTCCCAGCCCTGCCAATAACCCTCATGGGCCTCAGGCTTTAAACCTCGTAGGCCTGAGGCCTATGAGGTAGTAAGTCCCGATGCAGACGTGGGTGATGACGCGCCCGCCTTTGCTAAGATGCAGCGCAGTGACGCGTGTGTGTCTGGCCACCTGCGTCCCACCATCCCTGGCCGTAGACCAGAAAAGGTTGAAGCCTGCATCATGGCGAATGGGACACAGGTATTCGTTTTTCGATTTTTTTTTTCAGCGTCCACTTGGGGACATTACTCAAGGAAGGGAGGGGGGGGGTGAGCAATGTGGGGGATATTACTGGGGAGAGAAGAGGAGCACTGTTAGGTTCATTACTGGAGAGGCACTGTGGAGTACATTACTAGTACGTTACATAGGGGGGCACTATGGGGACATAACAGTCAGCATTATTAGGGGCACTCTAGGGGAATTTTTAATACTGAGGACAGTATAAGGGGCATTACTGGTGGCACTGGGGACTTTTAATACTGAATCACTATAGGTGCATTATCGGGGCATTTTTACTAATATAAAGGCACTATATGGGGCATTACTGCAGGCACAGGGGGCATTTTAATGCAGGGGCACTATAGTGGGATTTTTTGTACATTATTACTGGGGGCACTATAGGTGACATTATTATTACTGGGGGCACTATAGGTGACATTATTATTACTGGGGGCACTATAGGTGACATTATTATTACTGGGGGCACTATAGGGGACATTATTATTACTGGGGGCACTATAGGTGACATTATTATTACTGGGGGCACTATAGGGGACATTATTATTACTGGGGGCACTATAGGTGACATTATTATTACTAGGGGTGGACTATAGGTGACATTATTATTACTAGGGGACACTATAGGGGACATTATTATTACTGGAGGGCACTATAGGTGACATTACTAATGGGGGACTATAGGGACATTATTACTAGGGGATGGCACTATAGGTGACATTACTGGTACTGGGGCACTATAGGTGACATTATTATTACTGGAGGCACTATAGGTGACATTATTATTACTGGGAGCACTATAGGGACATTATTATTACTGGGAGCACTATAGGGGACATTATTATTACTGGGGGCACTATAGGGGACATTATTATTACTGGGGGCACTATAGGTGACATTATTATTACTAGGGGCACTATAGGTGACATTAATATTACTGGGGGCACTATAGGTGACATTATTATTACTGGGGGCACTATAGGTGACATTATTATTACTGGGGGCACTATAGGTGACATTATTATTACTGGGGGCACTATAGGTGACATTATTATTACTGGGGGCACTATAGGTGACATTATTATTACTGGGGGCACTATAGGGGACATTATTACTACTGGGGGCACTATAGGGGACATTATTATTACTGGGGGCACTATAGGGGACATTATTATTACTGGGGGCACTATAGGGGACATTATTATTACTGGGGGCACTATAGGGGACATTATTATTACTGGGGGCACTATAGGGGACATTATTACTACTGGGGGCACTATAGGGGACATTATTACTACTGGGGGCACTATAGGGGACATTATTATTACTGGGGGCACTATAGGGGACATTATTATTACTGGGGGCACTATAGGTGACATTATTATTACTGGGGGCACTATAGGGGACATTATTATAACTGGGGGCACTATAGGTGACATTATTACTACTGGGGGCACTATAGGTGACATTATTATTACTGGGGGCACTATAGGGGACATTATTATTACTGGGGGCACTATAGGGGACATTATTATTACTGGGGGCACTATAGAGGACATTATTATTACTAGGGGCACTATAATGGCATTTTTACTGGGGGTTAAATAGGAGAAACTAATGCTGAAGGCAGTGTAGTAGGGTATTATTATTAATACTGGGGGCATTTTAGTGGACAGTATTATTACTGAGGCCATTACAATTACTGGAGGCACCACAGGGACACTGGGGGAGATTTATGAAACTGGTGTAAAGTAGAACTGGCTCTGTTGCCCATAGCAACCAGATTCCACCTTTCATTTTCCAAAGGATTTTAAATTTGGCGACTGAATTTTTCAGTTTAGGAGTCAATGGCTTTTTTTTGTAGCCAGGAGCACTGCAATATTCATGCCGTATATTAAAACAATGTTTCTGGGCAGCAGATTGTGCTGTGTGAACAGTGATCTGCTCCCCGCACAGTGGAGGAGATTGGAAATGCAGCTCTTCATCTCCATAGACAAGCAGGAAATTATTGGGAACAGACAGTCCCGATAACTGCCCGCTCAGTCTGTGCATGTAAATGCGTCTTTAAATAGAATATAAAATATATTTATGATTAACATTTCTAAACTTTTCTAAATTCCTATGAAAGTTAATAAATTAGTTTCTCAATTTTAGTAACAGGATGTTTTTGTTTAAGTTGGAGTAGGTACTTTTCTACAGAATCCACCCAAAATCAGCTTTGACTCTCACTCCACAGCCCCGATGTAAAAGCTCAATATTTCCAATGTTGACTCTTCTTTTTCAAGACTTCTGTAGTTCACCCTGGATGCTGAATGTCAGCTTCTGGGCCAAATCCTAACTGATGCAACACAATTCTTGCTTAATCAGTGCTGCAAGTTCATCACCATTTGCATTTTACTTTGTCCACCCGCTTTTTGAGGATTGATCACAGGTTCTCAATGGTATTGAAATTTGCAGAGTTTCCTTGCTACGAACCCAAAATTTAAATGTTTTGTTGACCAAGCCAGTTAGTTCTCAGTCTTGTGACATGGTGTCCATCATGCTGGAAAAAGCATTGCTCACCATTAAATTGCTCTTGGATGGTCGGGAGAAGTTGCTCTTGGAGGAGGTTTAACCCATTCTTTATTCATGGCAGCGCTATTTGGCAAAACTGTGTGTGAGCCCACTCCCTTGGATGAGAAGCCACACGAGTGGTCTCCGCATACTTTACTGTTGGCATGACACAGGACTTATGGTAGCGCTCGCCTTTTCTTCTCCAGATGTCTGAAGGGGGCTTCATCAGAGAAAATAACTTTCCCTCAGTCCAAACCCTGTACTTCCTGCAGAATGTCCGTCTGTCCTTGAGTTTGAAGTCTTTGCTGCCCGTCTTGACACCAGGCCGTCCTGCAAAAGCCTTCGCCACACTGTGCGTGCAGGTGCACTTACATCCGCCTGCTGCCATATCCTGAGCAAGCGCTGGTGGTGACCCGATATTATCATAGCTGAATTCTCTTTAGGAGAGAGTCCTCGCACTTTCTGGACTTTATTGGGCGCCCTGAAGCCTTCTTCACAGCAAATGAGCCTCTCTTCTTGAAGTTTCTGATCCAATTTAGGTGCAATCTTACAAGCAACAATGTCCCTGCCCCTTTGGTGCAAACCAATGATGACTGCACGTGATTCCTTAGAGGTAACCATGGTTAACAGAAGAAGACAATGATTTCACGCTCCTAAAAGGGGTTTCCAGGATTTATATACTGATGACTAGAGTTGAGCGAACTTCTATTTTTAGTTCGGCGTCCAAAGTTCGGGTTCGGGTTATCGCAGCATCCCGTTGTGGATTCCGCTACCGCGGACCATAACGGCATTTGGAATCCATAAGGGGCTGCTTCATTGAACCCGAACCTTGGACAACCAGAAGCACCTGGGGTGATGTCACCGTCATGTGATCAGTGCAGGGGGCGTGGCTAAGCACTGGATTGGATAAGAGGTGATCCAGTACTGAGCCCCGCCCCCTGCACTGATCACATGACGGTGACGTCACCCCAGGTCCTTAGGGTTGTCCAAGGTTCGGGTTCAATGAAGCATCCCCTTATGGATTCCAAATGCAGTTATGGTCCGCGGTAGCGGAATACATAACGGGATGCTACGATAACCCGAACTTTGGACGCCGAACTAAAAATAGAAGTTCGCTCATCTCTACTGATGACCTATCCTCTGGACAGGTCATCAGTATCTGATCAGTGGGGGTCCGACACACGCACCCCGCTGATCAGCCGTTTTGAGAAGACAGCAGTGCCCCTGTGAGCACCCCTGCCTTCTTGCAGCTTACCAAGCACAGTGCCGTATATCGTATAAAGGGTGTGATTGGTATTGCAGCTCAGCCCCATTCACTGACCGAAGAAAAGCAGAGAGAAGGCTGCGGCGCCCACAGGAGTGCTGTTGCCTTCTCAAATAGCTGATTGGCGGGGGTATCCAAGGGATAGGTTATCAGTAAAAAAAAAAAAAAAAAATATATCTCGAAAAACCCCTTGTGCAACCAGTCTGCCCTTTAAAATGATTTTTTTGAATGAAGTTAAAGGGGTTGTCCTGCCACATATTGATGGCCCATTGTCAGGATATGTCATAAATATCTGATCGGCAGGGGGCCTGACACCCGGCACCCCCGCCGATCAGCTGGCGCTCCATGCAGGCGCTGCCTCCTCTTCACTACGTGTCTCTCCTCTGGAGACAAAGTGCAGTGTAATAAACAGGAAGCAGCGCTCGCATGGAGCACTGCCTCCTCGTCAAACTGCTGATGGGTGGGGTGCAAGGTGTCGGACCCCCGCTATTAAGATAATGACAGGTCATCAATATATCTGGCCGGACCACCCTTAATTTTCATGAAAAGGAATGACTTTGCAATTCATCTGATCACTCCTCATAAGAATTTAGAGTTAATGCAAATTGGCCCCATAACAACTGAACTGAAAGCCCAAATCTGTGTCAGGCTAAGAAGCTTTGGCCACAACTGTACATTTTCACATCATAGAGGTGGAGAGAGCTTGGAAACAATGACAACTGTAAAAACCACATAAATGGTAACATTTAATCTGACACCTCACGGTCCACACCTTTATTAGTGGAAAAAAACTCACTGTAAGAAATACATGATGATACAGTTAGGTCCATATATATTTGGACAGATACATTTTTCTAGTCTTTCTTCTGTTCATTACCACAAGGGGTTCAGATGCAGGTGAAGTTCAGACTTTCAGCTTTAGATCAGTTGAACAAAATGATTGCATAAAAATGTGAGGAACTAAAGCATTTTTCAAACTCAATCCCTTCAATTCAGGGGCTCAAAAGAAATTGGACAAAATAAATAATTGTAAATAAAATGGTAATTTCTAATACTTGGTTGAAAGCCCTTTGTTGGCAGTGATTGCCTGAAGTCTTGGCCTCATGGACATCACTAGACGCTGTGTTTCCTCCTTTAATGCTCGGCCTTTACTGCCGCGGTTTAATGCTCGGCCTTTACTGCCGCGGTTTAATGCTCGGCCTTTACTGCCGCGGTTTAAAGCTCGGCCTTTACTGCCGCGGTTTAATGCTTGGCCTTTACTGCCGCGGTTTTCAGTCGCTGTTTGTTTGTGGCCTTTCTGTCTGAAGTTTAGTCAGTAACCAGTGAAATGCTCTATTGGGTTCAGATCCGATGCCTCGGCCATTCTAGAATATTCCACTTCTTTCCTTTAATAAACTCCGGGGTCGCTTTGGCTTTATGTTTCGGGTCATTGTCCATCTGTATTATGAAACGCCGACCAATCAGTTTGGCTGGATTTGAGTGCACAGTATGTCTCTGATAACCCCAAAACTCATCCGGCTGCTTTTGTCCTGTGTCACATCATCAATAAACACTAGGAACCCGGTGCCACCAGCAGCCATGCATGCCCGAGCATCACCCTGCCGTGTTCTACAGATGATGTGGTATGTTTTGTATCATGAGCTGTACCGCGCCTTCACCATACGTTATTCTTTCCATCATTCTGGTAGAGGTTGATCTTGATTTCATCTGTCCAAAGAATGTTCTTCTAGAATGGCGCTGGTTCTTTAAACAAAGTCCAATCTCGCCTTCTTATTATTGAGGCTGATGAGTGGTTTGCACCGTGCAGTGAACCCTCCGTAATTACTTTCATGCAGTCTTCTCTTTAGGGTCCATTCACACGTCCGTAGTGTATTGCATCAATTTCTTGGATGGGTTTTTTCTGTTTCCGCAGATGAAGGACGGCTCGTTTCACCTGCATGGAGAGCTCCTCTGACCGCAGGTTCACTTCTCAGCAAAATCTTCAAAATGCAAGCACCGCACCTCAAATCAGCTCCAGGCCTTTTATGTGCTTAATTGAGAATGAAATAATGAAGGAATTGCCCACACCTGCCCATGACACAGCCTTTGAGGCAATTGTCCGATTACTTTTGGTCCCTTTAAAAACTGGGTCCCCCATGTAAAGGAGCTGAAACTACTAAACCCTTCATCCAATTATTTTTATTTTTTTGTGGATACCCTCAAATGAAAGCGAAAAGTCTGGACTTGATGTGCATTATATAACTATAACTTAAATATGTTTAGTAAACCGGTAACAAAAAAAAAAATTGTGTCAGTGTCCAAATATATATGGACCTAACTGTGTGGGATTTCAACATGGGGATGAAAATGACATAAATGAGGCTTGAACCTCCCTGGAGGATCTCGGTGTCTTAAGGTTATTTCTATTTACTGTAGATTCTCTGTATAAAACAAACTTTATTGTCTATAGCAGGGATGCCCAACCTGCGGCCCTCCAGATGCTGCAAAACTACAACTCCCAGCATGCCTGGACAGCTATCAGTCTACAGCAGGGCATTGTGGGAGTCGTAGTTTTACAACAGCTGGAGGGCCGCAGGTTGAGCACCCCTGGTCCATAGAAACAGCTTGTCTGCATCATAGACCTTTTCTTCTGTCCCTAGCTCCCTCTAGGGGATGTTCCTGTACACGGCCACAGACAAGAATACATTGCAGAACCGATACATCTTACCTGCAGTCTATGGACATTTAGAGAGATCTGTACCTAAAGCAGGGCATCAGTGCAGCCTGAACAGAGACCCCATAGCCCGGACCCTCCTGTCAGCCAGAGCAGAGAGCTCCAGCAAACAGCAGATCTGAACGGGAGACCCCCACACAATTAGCTGGTCATCAAAAGCAAAGCTGTTGACCAAGATGGAGAACTCCTGGACCACAAGTGACACGTGACCCCATTCCCACCTGTCTCTGGATCCTTATCTTTTCCATCGTCTTTCAGTGGCGGGAATGAATAACCCTTCTCAATTATTATTTTATTCATGTGCTCCCCTGTGAAAACAAAAAGCATAAGAAAGGGTAAAAACCCAGCACAACGGCAGGATCCGCAGGGTAGCATGTGCTGTGTACCTCCAGAACAGTCGCTGAAGACATTCAGAACGCAGTCACACATCAGGTTTGCAATAGGTGATGAAGGGGCTGTGCGGTCAGTGAATATGAAGAGTGACTGAGGAGAGCAGGGCAGAGGTACACAGCGCGTCCGCTCCGCAGGACTCGGCAGGTGGTCTGAAAAAATGACCAGCTCACTGCATTTAAGGGGACGGGGCAGCAGTGAGGGGACATGACATGGCTGGCAGATGGGACGTCATGCTGGAACGCTAAAAGTCGGAATTTTGCGGATGTGTGACAGAAGGGCAGAACAGGAAGTTGCAGCCCAAACTGAAAGCTCTCTAATTTAGTAAATTAATCGGCTACATACTACATGGAAGACGCAAGTTACTTTTCTTCACTACTTTGCAACACGTATGGGAGCTCACAGCATAGAAATTTACACAGCTCGTACGGATATCCGCACTAGCTGTATAAAACTGTATACTACAAGCGCCCCCTTGTGGTGGCTGAGGGCCCAATAGTCCCTGCCAATGCACCGTTATCAGTATGAGAAATAATAGTTCCATCCCAAGTACCTGAATCAAGCAAAGACACATCAACTGAGTAACGCGGAAGATCCCCTTGAGCAACATCAATGATGCGGATTAAAAGCTTGTGCCCTATGAGGAGACGCTTGACTTCTAAAAGGCATTCTGGGGACCAGCCAAAAGGAGGTGCAGCGACATGTGCCAAAGAGCAATGCAAAGCCTAAAGAACAACAAGAGATGGAAAATCACTTTATATTAGCCTATTCCACAAAAAGAACCCAAATACTTCTACCGGCGGAGCGCACTGGACTCACACAAGCCGGGAGCAGTTCTACGTCACTATGCATGGGCTGCACATTGTCCAGGGTGACGGTCTCTTTGTTTCCAAAGTCCAGATACAGAACCTGTGCCGTTCTCATGCTCCTCTCCACATTATACACCAGCACTCTGTACCATTGCTGAAGGAAAACAAAACAATTAAAAAAGTTTACTTCCAAAAACCATAAAGGGATAATGTGTGTATAACACATGTGTGTATGCAGATCATGCAGTTTTTTGGATGGAGAAAATACCGCAGCATGCTGCAGTATTCTTTACGTCCTGGGATGCGGAGCAAAACGGATCTGTCATGACCCCCAATGCAAGTCAATGGGGACGGATCAGTTTTCTCTGGAACAATCTGCCACAATATAAAACGGATCCGTCCTTCATTGACTTTCAATGGAGTTCAAAACAGTTTTGGCAATGTTAAAAAATAGTTAAAATTATTACAAGTGGATCCGTTCAAACGGATGCATGCGGTTGTATTATCTGTAACTTAAGCGCGTCTTTCCGGCATAGAGCCCGGACGACGGAACTCTATGCCGGATCTTCCAAACAATAGTGTGAAAGGGCCCTAAGCCTGTATTAGACAGGCTGATAGTCAGATCACCGCTAGTAACGCTTGTTAGTGATGATCTGGCAGTGTAATACTCCCGCCAAGCAAACGCGGATTACGGACAACTGGAATCTTTCAGCAGGCTTTAAAGTCATTGGTTGCCAGCAGCAGATCGTGCCGTCTAATCCCGATCTATTGCCGGCAAACAGTGATCAGTATGGGGACGAGTGACGGCATAAGCTATCCCTTCACATTATACTGAGGAGGAGATCATAATAGCAGCGGTCTCCTCCACTAACGAGCAGGTGATTGCGGGAAGGAACAGATTTATCACAGTGACTGATGCTGGATAACTCTGTATAGTCTGTGCACCTATAAACTGGCCCGTCTTACACTACAATTCTGGCTCGGTTTCTCCCACTGTAAGGGTCCATTCACACGTCCCCCCGCAACGTTTTCAATGGGGCCGGAAAAGATGAGGACAACACACAGTGTGCTCTCCGCATCCGCACTTCCGTTCTGCAAAAAAATAGAAGGTCCTATTCTTGTCCACAGACACGGACAAGAAAAGGCATTTCTATTTAAAGTGCCGGCCAAACGCGGAACGCACACGGCTAGTGTCCATGTTTTGTGGATCTGCAATTTGCGGACCGCAAAACACTTGCGGACATGTGAATGGACCCTAAACCAAACCCTCCTGCCATGAGCATCAGATTAATGCCTCTCATGTCAGCGACTTACCTGATCCTGCTGGTACTTTGCTACGCAGACTTCCCCTGTGTCAGGAGTGTAGCCTTTCCTAATGTTACTTGGGTCTGAATAAAAATTCTGCAAAGAGTTTGTCACTTTCATGAGATTATCCACTGACTCAGCATCAAAGGCTTTCACAAAGAAATCACTGGGGCTTGTATACTCCATGACATAACCCTGAGGGGAAAACAAGAAGACGCACTGGGCATTTCAAAAGAATTAAAAAACGCATTCAAAGCACCGAGAGGCAGATTTACCACTACTGTCTAATATTTAGACTAGGCTGGAAAGTCTAAAAATGCAGCAGTGGTCAAAGGTGGATGATAAATCTGGAGCATCTTAGGCTACCTTCACACTGGCGTTTTGGATTCCGTTTGTGGGATCCGTTTCAGGGCTCTCCGGTCCAAAAGGGATCAGTTAATCCCTAATGCATTCTGAATAGATAAGGATCCTTCTATTCTGTTCTGGAGGCGGACACCAAAACGCAGCATGCAGCATTTTGGTGTCCGTCTGAAGAGGCGGAGCCTAACGGATCCGTTTTGAATTACAATGTAAGTCAATGGGGACGGATCCGTTTTCAATGACACAATATGGTGCATTTGAAAACGGATCCGTTCCCCATTGACTTTCAATGTAGTTCAAAACTGATCCGTTTTGACTTTGTCATTTTTCTTTAAAACTAATGCAAACGGATCCGTTCTGAACGGATACAAACGTTTGCATTATAGGTGCGGATCCGTCTGTGCAAATAAACAGACGGATCCGCACCAACGCAAGTGTGAAAGTAGCCTTAAGACCCCTTTCACATGAGTGAGTTTTCCGTCCAGTTGCGATGTGTGAAGTGAACGCACAGCGCCCGCACTGAATCCGGACCCATTCATTTCTAAGGATCTTTGCACGTGAGCGTTGTTTTTCACGCATCATTTCTGCAGCGCGATCTGTTGGCCAGAGCATGCGCAGTAGCTACATCAATGCCATAACCACAGTGGGCATTGTAGTGCGCATGCCCCAGCCAAGCAGAACGCAGGCTTTCACAGGGAGAGGAGGAGGACGCAAGGGAAAGGAGAGGGCGGGGATCTCAAGCAGAGCAGCCTGGGCTCCGATGATGTAAACTCCGCCCTGGGCACTTGCGAGCTGCATTTGCATATATATAAAAGTTCGTTTTTGCTGCAGGAGAGCGATACTAGTGACTAACAAAGGTACCATTTAAATCATCTTAAGTTAAGCCAGAACCCTGTGTACTCGGTCTATAATGACCAAATGTGGTGACAGACTCCCTTTAAGGAGGCAGGCCGCTGTGGAGGTCAATGTTAAAGGGCGGGAACTGTGGATGTTACTGTTAAGGAGCAGGCCACTGTGGGGTCACTGTTAAAGGGCAGACACTGTGGAGGTCACTGTTAAGGCAGCAGGGTACTGTGAGGTCACTGTTAAGGCAGCGGGATACTGTGGACGTCAATGTTAAGGGGCCTGACCCCTGAGGAGGTCACTGTCAGGGGAGTGGGTTGCTGTGAAACTCACTGTTAAAAGGGCGGGCTGCTGTGAAGGTCAAAGTTAAGGGGATAGGCTGCTGTGGAGGTCCCATTTTAAAGTGGCGGAGCACTGTTAAGGGGGGGGGGTTCAGTGTTAAGGGGACTGTGGAGATTACTGTTAAAGGGGCATGGTGCCGTGGAGGTCACTGTTATAGTGGATACTGTCGATATCTTTTAACAACATACAAACATTAAATGAAATAGATGAAATATACCAATACGAAGCCGGGTCCTTCTGCTAGTGTTTACTAAAATTCATGAAAATGTAAAATTAGAGGAATCCACACTACAGTAGGGAAAATAATCTAGTGAGACAAGTAAAGGCTAAGTATATAATGCAGCATCATTCCCCTGACAAAGCTACTTGCGAAACGCGTTAGTTAAGTGACGGCCTTTCGTGCAGACCGTTTTTTATTTTCTGAAATTTCTGTTATTTGGCTACTGGTTTGTGGCATTTGGTGCTGGGAGTTGAGTATATCTAAGGTATTTAATTGTGGACACTCTTGTGCCACATTTACTGCCAGGCAGGGCCGGCTCCAGGTTCATGTGGGCCCTTGGCAATAAAGTCTCAGTGGGCCCCTTGTGGCATTTTGCACATGTATTATAGATGAAATACCGTACACAGAGCGGATATCTGTGAATCAGTCCGCATGTGCCTACTTTTATTTTCTAGGCAGTGATTCAGTCCCTCAGGTCTACTCACAGATATGTGCCCCCTCACAGTAGATATGCCAAGATATGTGCCCCCTCACAGTAGATATGCCAAGATATGTGCCCCCTGTGGTAAGGTGCAAGGTACTGTGGTCGACGGGAGGTACGTGTCACCGAGGTTCCTGGCCTCGGTGAGGTAAGAGCCGGATTTTTGGTGTGTCAGCAGCAGCTAGTGCTGCTTGACACCTTGCTATTTAGTTTGGCTGCAAAGCCAATCCGGGCCGGCTCTTACTGGGAGTAGGCAAAGAGTTGGGTGGGTGCCTACTCCCCACGGTCCAGGCCGGGTTTTCCAGGGCCTTTATAACACAGCCAGCAGCTGGGTGTGGGGGGTGTGATTATCCTGGAGCCTGCAAACAGGGCTGAGGAATTCTCTGTCCTGGAGGAAGGAGCTCAGCAAGGTGGTGTTTCCCTGCGACCTGAAGGTGGAATCGCCTGCGGCTGAGCCGACTGCTAGGTGTGAACCCGCACCTAAACCACCCAAGGTGACTGGACCCTGTGTTGGCCTGTTTTTGTTTTGCCACAGTATTTCCGTTGTGTGTGAACTGTCACCAAGAGACTGCTTTTCATTTGTGGCGTGCAAGTGTGAATAAAACACTGTTTGATGCACCATCTGGACTCCTTGTTTTGCCTCTAAACTGCACCCGCACCGCTGTCTACCAGAGCGACTCCCCACATTTGGTGTCGGATGCGGGCATGCGCAGTGAGGCTGGCGTGACCGCCGAAGTTTGTTTTGTTTTGCTGGGCACAAGTGCATGGCATATATTAAGCCAGCAAAGCTACAAGTAGGAGTTGCTGGCAACATGGAGGCGGCTGTGAAAGCTCTCATAGAGGCTAACGTGCAGCAGCGGGAGACCAACCAGCTACTGTTACAGCACGTGATGGCGTTACAAGCTGCAGGAGCGTCCCACCACGACCATGATGCCCGGAAAGCGGTCCGTGCGGCGATCCCAAAGATGACCCCTTCGGACGACGTTGAGACATATCTGGCGGTCTTTGAGAAGGTAGCCGTGAGGGAAAAGTTACCCCGTGACCAGTGGGCCGAGGTGGTCGCTCCGTTCCTGGCATCCGGGCCCCAGCAAGTTTTTTTGACTTGGCAGATGCCCAGGCTGCTGATTACCCCACGGTGAAGGGGAGATCCTGGCCAGATTGGGGGTAAACGTGTTGGTCCGGGCTCAGCGGGTCCACCAGTGGGACTTTAAAACAGCTGAACCCGCCAGGCCGCAGTACTATGAGTTGCTGCATCGGTTGCAAAAGTGGCTGCAGCCTGATGTTCTAAGTCCGACTGCTATGCTGGACCGTCTACTGGCCGACATGTTCTGGAGGGCCCTGCCTTATCCCCTCCAACACTGGGTCGGCCAGGCGTCTCCGGTAAGTGCCCTGGAGATGGTCGACCTGGTGGAGCGTTACGAGGCCACCAGAAACCTGCAGGGGAATCTTGCTGGGAAGGGGTCAGTCAAACCCCGGAGGCCTCCGCCCCAGTTCCGACGTCCGGCGACAGAGAGGCCTGCACGGAATATACCCCTGCGGATCCGCCTCCCGTGGTATGCTGGAGGTGTCAGGAGCCAGGCCACATCAGGGCCGACTGTCCGCATCGGGATGAGCCGATGGATGTGAACTATGGCTATCGCCACTCCCTGTATGCACGGAAGCTGTGCGCAACTGGCACCCGTGAGGGCAGGACAATAACCACCTGTGTCAGGTAGAGGTGGGAGATTCTCTGGCGGTGGCCCTGCTGGACTCCGGGAGTCTAGTCTCCTGGTAAGGGCTGCCCTGGTACGGCCTGTGGAGTATACCGGCCGTAAAATCGGGTCCTGTGCATCCACGGAGACCTAAAAGACTACCCCACTGCACTAGTGACTTTGTCCACAGCGGCTGGTAAGTGGACCCACGAGGTGGCTGTTGCTACCAAACTCCCGCATGAATTGATACTTGGGAGGGACTTCCCAGGTTTCCCGGCACTGTGGCCGGCGATAAAACTGTCTGATGGACCCGAGACAGGGGTAACCCTAGGAGAGTGGCCTGATACCACTGGAAGGCCAGAACCCTGGGAGCCCGAGTCTGAAGGGCCAGCGGTAGGGGTGACCACCACTGCTGCGGTAGAGGGGAGACAACCCCACTGAGTGTAATGGTGGGAGACACGGAGGACTTGCCACCGGGACCTGAGTTGGCAGACCTCAATGTCTCCGGGGAAAATTTTGGGACCGCACAACACCGGGACCAAACCCTAACCAGGGCCTGGGAAAGTGTCATATTAATTGATGGTAAACCCCAGAAACCTGGGGCTGAATTAATGTTTCCGCGATTCATTGTTCTTCAGGATATGTTGTATCGAGTGAACCAAATCCGAGGTGAGCCTGTTGAACAGTTGGTGGTGCCCACAGCGTATCGCAAGCTGGTCATGGAGCTTGCCCACCAACATGTTCTTGGGGACACCTGGGGTGGCAGAAAACGCAGGACCGCATACTACAGCGATTTTACTGGCCCGGTTTGTTTAAGGAAGTAGAAGAGTATTGTAAGTCCTGTCCCACCTGTCAGATAAATAGCCCCCAGCCACATTTCCGTAGTCCTCTGGTACCTCTTCCAATTATTGAGGTCCCGTTTGAGCGAATCGCTATGGATCTAATTGGGCCTGTACCAAAGTCTGCCAGGGGCCACCAACACATTCTGGTAGTTCTCGACTATGCCACTCGGTATCCGGAGGCGGTGCCTCTGCGACATACCTCAGCTAAGCTCATTGCCAAAGAGTTAATGGAAATGTTTTCCCGTGTGGGCCTGCCAAAAGAGGTTCTGACAGACCAAGGGACCCCTTTTATGTCCAAAGTAATGAAGGAACTGTGTAAATTGTTGCGTATAAAGCAGTTACGGACGTCCGTTTACCATCCACAAACAGACGGTCTTGTCGAGAGGTTTAATCAAACTTTAAAAAACATGTTAAAAAGGGTGGTGTCTAGAGATGGGAAGGACTGGGATCTGCTTCTGCCCTATCTCATGTTCGCAGTGCGAGAGGTGCCCCAGGCCTCTACTGGGTTCTCGCCCTTCGAACTGCTTTATGGCAGACACCCTCGGGGCCTGTTGGATATCGCCAAGGAAGCGTGGGAACAACAGCCTGTCCCCCACAAAAGTGTCATTGAGTATGTCACCCAGATGCAGGAACGGATGGAAAGGGTGTTGCCGCTGGTCCGGGAGCATATGGAGGCAGTGCAACAAGCCCAGAGTAGGGTGTACAATCGTCAGGCTCGGGTACGGAGCTTCAACCCGGGAGATCGGGTTTTGGTTCTGGTGCCCACCCTTGACAGCAAGTTCCTAGCCAGGTGGCAGGGCCCCTATGAGGTTATTGAGAAGGTAGGGGAAGTAAATTACAAAGTACACCAGCCGGGCGGCGCAAGCCGGAGCAGGTGTACCACGTGAATTTACTGAAGCCGTGGAAAGACAGGGACACGGCCGACGACAACAGCCCCCGGCCAGGGCTTCTAGGTGACAAGGGTCCAGCCCCACAGTTCGAGGCCTGCGAGCGGTAACCACGGTAAAAATCGCAGACAGCCTGTCTTCCAAACAAGTTCAGGATGTCAGGGAGTTCGTCAGTCGGAACACGGATGTGTTCTCGGACCTCCCTGGCCGCACGTCTTCATCCAACATGACATCGTCACTGAGCCTCAGGCCAAGATCCGGTTAAAACCCTACCGGGTACCCGAGGCTCGGCGACGGGCCATCGCGGAGGAAGTGCAGTTAATGTTGAAGCTCGATGTCATTGAGGAGTCGAAAGTGAGTGGGCCAGTCCCATAGTTCTAATACCCAAGCCGGATGGGACGTTGCGGTTCTGCAATGATTTTCGCAAATTAAATGAAGTGTCCAAGTTCGATGCGTATCCCATGCCCCGGGTAGACGAGCTTGTTGAGAATTTAGGGCAAGCCCGTTATTTTTCTGTGCTAGACCTCACTAAAGGATACTGGCAGGTACCCTTAACGGAGGCGGCCAAGGAAAAACCGCATTTGTTACCCCGCAGGGCCTGTATCATTACAAGGTGTTACCCTTTGGCCTGCATGGCGCCCCGCCACCTTCCAAAGGTTAATGGATATTGTACTGCGACCTCATCGTCGGTACGCTCGGCCTACTTAGATGATGTAATCATCCACAGCACCGACTGGGAAAGCCATTTGCCCAAAGTGCAGGCGGTTGTGGATGCCCTGAGGAAAGCTGGACTAACCGCCAATCCAAAGAAGTGTGCGATTGGGTTGGAAGAGACCAAATACCTGGGATATGTTATTAGGCGGGGAGTCATCAAGCCGCAGGTAACCAAAGTAGAAGCCATACGTAACTGGCCCCGACCGGTCACTACCAGGCAGATAAAATCGTTCCTGGGGATTGTAGGGTACTACATGAGGTTTGTGCCCCACTTTGCCACGATAGCAGCACCATTGACAGACCTATTGAAGGGACGAAAGTCCGGAAAGGTTCACTGGAGTGAGAAGGCAGAAGAGGCTTTCTCTGCATTGAAGTCGGCCCTGTGTGGGTTCCCGGTTTTGGTGACACCCGACTTCAACAGGGAATTCATAGTACAGACGGATGCCTCAGAGGTAGGCCTTGGTGCTGTACTGTCTCAGGAGGTCAACGGGGAAGAACATCCCGTTGTCTTCCTGAGCCGTAAGCTCAGTCCCGCCGAGACCAGGTATAGCATAGTGGAGAGGGAGTGCCTGGCTATCAAGTGGGCACTCGAATCTCTCCGCTACTACCTGTTAGGGAGGAGGTTCCGTCTGGTGACCGACCATTCCCCTCTCAAGTGGATGAGCCAGGCAAAGGAGAGGAATGCTCGGGTCACCAGGTGGTTCCTATCCCTGCAGAACTTCAAGTTCTCCGTGGAACACAGGGCAGGCCGCTTGCAGGGTAACGCAGATGCCCTGTCCCGCGTCCACTGCCTCACATGTGTTCACCCCCTCAGGGTTGAACAAAGGGGGGGGGTATGTGGTAAGGTGCAAGGTACTGTGGTCGACGGGAGGTACGTGTCACCGAGGTTCCTGGCCTCGGTGAGGTAAGAGCCGGATTTTTGGTGTGTCAGCAGCAGCTAGTGCTGCTTGACACCTTGCTATTTAGTTTGGCTGCAAAGCCAATCCGGGCCGGCTCTTACTGGGAGTAGGCAAAGAGTTGGGTGGGTGCCTACTCCCCACGGTCCAGGCCGGGTTTTCCAGGGCCTTTATAACACAGCCAGCAGCTGGGTGTGGAGGGGTGTGATTATCCTGGAGCCTGCAAACAGGGCTGAGGAATTCTCTGTCCTGGAGGAAGGAGCTCAGCAAGGTGGTGTTTCCCTGCGACCTGAAGGTGGAATCGCCTGCGGCTGAGCCGACTGCTAGGTGTGAACCCGCACCTAAACCACCCAAGGTGACTGGACCCTGTGTTGGCCTGTTTTTGTTTTGCCACAGTATTTCCGTTGTGTGTGAACTGTCACCAAGAGACTGCTTTTCATTTGTGGCGTGCAAGTGTGAATAAAACACTGTTTGATGCACCATCTGGACTCCTTGTTTTGCCTCTAAACTGCACCCGCACCGCTGTCTACCAGAGCGACTCCCCACACCCCTCACAGTAGATATGCCAAGATATGTGCCCCCTCACAGTAGATATGCCAAGATATGTGCCCCCTCACAGTAGATATGCCAAGATATGTGCCCCCTCACAGTAGATATGCCAAGATATGTGCCCCCTCACAGTAGATATGCCAAGATATGTGCCCCCTCACAGTAGATATGCCAAGATATGTGCCCCTCACAGTAGATATGCCAAGATATGTGCCCCTCACAGTAGATATGCCAAGATATGTGCCCCCTCACAGTAGACATGCCAAGATATGTGCCCCTCACAGTAGATATGCCAAGATATGTGCCCCCTCACAGTAGATATGCCAAGATATGTGCCCCCTCACAGTAGATATGCCAAGATATGTGCCCCCTCACAGTAGATATCCCAAGATATGTGCCCCCTTACAGTAGATATCCCAAGATATGTGCTCCCTCACAGTAGATATGCCAAGATATGTGCCCCCTCACAGTAGACATGCCAAGATATGTGCCCCCTCACAGTAGATATGCCAAGATATGTGCCCCTCACAGTAGACATGCCAAGATATGTGCCCCTCACAGTAGATATGCCAAGATATGTGCCCCCTCACAGTAGATATGCCAAGATATGTGCCCCCTCACAGTAGATATGCCAAGATATGTGCCCCCTCACAGTAGATATGCCAAGATATGTGCCCCCTCACAGTAGATATGCCAAGATATGTGCCCCTCACAGTAGATATGCCAAGATATGTGCCCCCTCACAGTAGATATGCCAAGATATGTGCCCCCTCACAGTAGATATCTCAAGATATGTGCCCCCTCACAGTAGATATGCCAAGATATGTGCCCCTCACAGTAGATATGCCAAGATATGTGCCCCCTTACAGTAGATATCCCAAGATATGTGCCCCCTCACAGTAGATATGCCAAGATATGTGCCCCCTCACAGTAGATATGCCAAGATATGTGCCCCCTCACAGTAGATATCTCACGATATGTGCCCCCTCACAGTAGATATGCCAAGATATGTGCCCCCTCACAGTAGATATGCCAAGATATGTGCTCCCTCACAGTAGATATGCCAAGATATGTGCCACTCACAGTAGTAATGCCCAGATATGTGCCGCTCACAGTAGTAATGCCCAGATATGTGCTCCCTCACAGTAGATATGCCAATATATGTGTTCTCCTCAGAGTAGATATGCCAAGATATGTGCCCCCTGACAGTAGATATGCCAAGATATGTGCCCCCTCACAGTTGATATGCCAAGATATGTGCCCTCTCACAGTAGATATGCCAAGATATGTGCCCCCTCACAGTAGATATCCCAAGATATGTGCCCCCTCACAGTAGATATGCCAAGATATGTGCCCCCTCACAGTAGATATGCCAAGATATGTGCCCTCTCACAGTAGATATGCCAATATATGTGCCCCCTCACAGTAGATATCCCAAGATATGTGCCCCCTCACAGTAGATATGCCAAGATATGTGCCCCCTCACAGTAGATATCCCAAGATATGTGCCCCCTCACAGTAGATATCTCAAGATATGTGCCCCCTCACAGTAGATATGCCAAGATATGTGCCCCTCACAGTAGATATGCCAAGATATGTGCCCCCTCACAGTAGATATGCTCAAGATATGTGCCCCCTCACAGTAGATATGCCAAGATATGTGCCCCCTCACAGTAGATATGCCAAGATATGTGCCCCCTCACAGTAGATATGCTCAAGATATGTGCCCCCTCACAGTAGATATGCCAAGATATGTGCCCCCTCACAGTAGATATGCCAAGATATGTGCCCCTCACAGTAGATATCCCAAAATATGTGCCCCCTCAAAGTAGATATGCCAATATATGTGCCCCCTCACAGTAGATATGCCAATATATGTGCCCCCTCACAGTAGATATGCCAAGATATGTGCCCCCTTACAGTAGATATGCCAAGATATGTGCCCCCTCACAGTAGTTATTCCCACATATGTGCCCCCCTCACAGTAGATATGCCAAGATATGTGCCCCCTCACAGTAGTTATTCCCACATATGTGCCCCCCTCACAGTAGATATGCCAAGATATGTACCCTCTCACAGTAGATATGCCTAGATATGTGCCCCGACACAGTAGATATGCCAATATATGTTCCCTCTTACGGTGATATGCCAAGATATGTGTCCCCTCACAGTAGATATGCCAAGATATGTGCCCCCTCACAGTAGATATGCCAAGATATGTACCCCCTCACAGTAGATATGCCAAGATATGTGCCCCCTCACAGTAGATATGCCAAGATATGTGCCCCCTCACAGTAGATATGCCAAAATATGTACCCAATTACGGTGGGTATGCCAAGATATTTGCCCAGTGCCCCCTTCAGAGTGGATATACCCAGATGTGCCCCTTCACAGGAAGTGAAAAAAAACTAACAATAAATCCTCCTCGCCCCAATCACCCGGCTCCTCCCATGATCTGCGCTCCCCATCAGCAGGATACTGGGACACATGGCGCTGCTGTGTAGTTGATTCCCGGCCTGCTCCGCTCCTCCTCCTACACAGATCAGCAGGACCATGTGAGAGGACATCTCGCTGCTGCGGAGCGCTGGCGGCTCAATGGTGGAGCGGGGAGAAAATAGTTCCCTGCTTCAGTGGCATGCATATGGTGTTTGGCACCCGAGGCGGGTCATTTCTCTGCCCCCCCCCCTAGTAATAAAGACCCCTGTGCCCCCTCCATAATAATAAAACCCTCTGTGCCCCCTCCATAGTAATAAACTCCTCTGTGCCCCCTCCATAGTAATAAAGACCTCTGTGCCCCCTCCATAGTAATAAACTCCTCTGTGCCCCCTCCATAATAATAAAGTCCTCTGTGCCCCCTCCATAGTAAAAAGACCTCTGTGCCCCTCCAAGTAATAAAGTCCTCTGTGCCCCTCCATAGTAATAAAGTCCTCTGTGCCCCTCCATAGTAATAAAGTCCTCTGTGCCCCCTCCATAGTAATAAAGTCCTCTGTTCCCCCTCCATAGTAATAAAGTCCTCTGTGCCCCCTCCATAGTAATAAAGACCTCTGTGCCCCTCCATAGTAATAAAACCCTCTGCGCCCCTTCCAAAGTAATAAAGTCCTCTGTGCCCCCTCCATAGTAATAAAGACCTCTGTGCCCCTCCATAGTAATAAAGACCTCTGTGCCCCCTCCATAGTAATATAGTCCTCTGTGCCCCTCCATAGTAATAAAGCCCTCTGCGCCCCCTCCATAGTAATAAAGCCCTCTGTGCCCCCTCTATAGTAATAAAGTCCTCTGTGCCCCCTCCATAGTAATAAAGTCCTCTGTGCCCCCTCCATAGTGATAAAGACCTCTGTTCCCCTCCATAGTAATAAAGTCCTCTGTGCCCCTCCATAGTAATAAAGTCCTCTGTGCCCCCTCCATAGTAATAAAGTCCTCTGTGCCCCCTCCATAGTAATACAGCCCCTGTGCCCCCTCCATAGTAATAAAGACCTCTGTGCCCCTCCCATAGTAATAAAGACCTCTGTGCCCCCTCCATAGTAATAAAGTCCTCTGTGCCCCCTTCATAGTGATAAAGTCCTCTGTGCCCCCTCCATAGTGATAAAGTCCTCTGTGCCCCCTCCATAGTAATAAAGACCTCTGTGCCCCCTCCATAGTAATAAAGTCCTCTGTGCCCCCTCCATAGTAATAAAGACCTCTGTGCCCCCTCCATAGTAATAAAGTCCTCTAGTGCCCCTCCATAGTAATAAAGTCCTCTGTGCCCCCTCCATAGTAATAAAGTCCTCTGTGCCCCCTCCATAGTAATAAAAGCCCTCTGTGCCCCTCCATAGTAATAAAGTCCTCTGTGCCCCTTCCATAGTAATAAAGTCCTCTGTGCCCCCTCCATAGTAATAAAGACCTCTGTGCCCCCTCCATAGTAATAAAGACCTTTGTGCCCCCTCCATAGTAATAAAGTCCTCTGTGCCCCTCCATAGTAATAAAGACCTCTGTGCCCCTCCATAGTAATAAAGTCCTCTGTGCCCCCTCCATAGTAATAAAGTCCTCTGTGCCCCCTCCATAGTAATAAAGACCTCTGTGCCCCTTCCATAGTAATAAAGTCCTCTGTGCCCCCTCCATAGTAATAAAACCTCTGTGCCCCCTCCATAGTAATAAAGTCCTCTGTGCTCCCTCCATAGTGATAAAGCCCTCTGTGCCCCCTCCATAGTAATAAAGTCCTCTGTGCCCCTTCCATAGTAATAAAGTCCTCTGTGCCCCCTCCATAGTAATAAAACCCTCTGTGCCCCCTCCATAGTAATAAAGACCTTTGTGCCCCCTCCATAGTAATAAAGTCCTCTGTGCCCCCTTCCATAGTAATAAAGTCCTCTGTGCCCCCTCTATAGTAATAAAGTCCCCTGTGCCCCCTCCATAGTAATAATAGCAATCATTGCTTCTGGCAGCTGTGCTGTGGGCCCCTGCAGGAGCTGCCTCCACCATGCTTCACTGTAGGGATGGTATTGGGCAGGTGATGAGCGGCGCCTGGTCTCCTCCAGACATGATGCTGCCTCCACCATGCTTCACTGTAGGGATGGTATTGGGCAGGTGATGAGCGGCGCCTGGTCTCCCCCAGACATGATGCTGCCACCACCATGCTTCACTGTAGGGATGGTATTGGGCAGGAGATGAGCGGCGCCTGGTCTCCTCCAGACATGATGCTGCCTCCACCATGCTTCACTGTAGGGATGGTATTGGGCAGGTGATGAGCGGCGCCTGGTCTCCTCCAGACATGATGCTGCCCCCACCATGCTTCACTGTAGGGATGGTATTGGGCAGGTGATGAGCGGCGCCTGGTCTACTCCAGACATGATGCTGCCCCCACCATGCTTCACTGTAGGGATGGTATTGGGCAGGTGATGAGCGGCGCCTGGTCTCCTCCAGACATGATGCTGCCTCCACCATGCTTCACTGTAGGGATGGTATTGGGCAGGTGATGAGCGGCGCCTGGTCTCCTCCAGACATGATGCTGCCTCCACCATGCTTCACTGTAGGGATGGTATTGGGCAGGTGATGAGCGGCGCCTGGTCTCCTCCAGACATGATGCTGCCTCCACCATGCTTCACTGTAGGGATGGTATTGGGCAGGAGATGAGCGGTGCCTGGTCTCCTCCAGACATGATGCTGCCCCCACCATGCTTCACTGTAGGGATGGTATTGGGCAGGTGATGAGCGGCGCCTGGTCTCCTCCAGACATGATGCTGCCACCACCATGCTTCACTGTAGGGATGGTATTGGGCAGGTGATGAGCGGCGCCTGGTCTCCTCCAGACATGATGCTGCCCCCACCATGCTTCACTGTAGGGATGGTATTGGGCAGGTGATGAGCGGCGCCTGGTCTCCTCCAGACATGATGCTGCCACCACCATGCTTCACTGTAGGGATGGTATTGGGCAGGAGATGAGCGGCGCCTGGTCTCCCCAGACATGATGCTGCCACCACCATGCTTCACTGTAGGGATGGTATTGGGCAGGTGATGAGCGGCGCCTGGTCTCCCCAGACATGATGCTGCCACCACCATGCTTCACTGTAGGGATGGTATTGGGCAGGTGATGAGCGGCGCCTGGTCTCCCCAGACATGATGCTGCCCCCACCATGCTTCACTGTAGGGATGGTATTGGGCAGGTGATGAGCGGCGCCTGGTCTCCCCAGACATGATGCTGCCCCCACCATGCTTCACTGTAGGGATGGTATTGGGCAGGTGATGAGCGGCGCCTGGTCTCCTCCAGACATGATGCTGCCCCCACCATGCTTCACTGTAGGAATGGTATTGGGCAGGTGATGAGCGGCGCCTGGTCTCCTCCAGACATGATGCTGCCACCACCATGCTTCACTGTAGGGATGGTATTGGGCAGGTGATGAGCGGCACCTGGTCTCCCCGAGACATGATGCTGCCACCACCATGCTTCACTGTAGGGATGGTATTGGGCAGGTGATGAGCGGCACCTGGTCTCCTCCAGACATGATGCTGCCACCACCATGCTTCACTGTAGGGATGGTATTGGGCAGGTGATGAGCGGCGCCTGGTTTCTTCCAGACATTTCTGAGGAGAGGCTTCTTTCTCGGCCATAAAGCCCAGATCGGTGGAGGCTGCAGTGATGGTCAACCTTCTGGAAGTTTCTCCCATCTGCAGACAGGATCTTTGGAGCTTGGTCAGAGGGACCATTGGGTTCTTGGTCTCCTCTCTTACCAAGGTCCTTCTCCCCAGATTACTTAGTTTGGGGAGCGGCAGCTCTAGGAAGAGTCCTGGGTGTTCTGTGCTCCTGGGAAGTTTCAGTGCAGCAGAAAGGTTTTGTCCCCTTCTCCAGATCTGAGCCTCCGCACAATCCTGTCTCTGAGCTCTACAGGCAGTTCTTCCCTCCTCACGGCTTGGTTTTTGCTCTGATGCATTTTCAGCTGTGAGATCTTATTGCGAATCCACTGAATTTACCACTGGTGAATCCAAGTGGAGAAACATCTCAGAGATGATGCAGAGAAATAGGAGGTCCCAGAGCGAAACAGCAGGGTCACAGCGAAGGGGCTGAATACTTATGTCCAGGCAAAATGTAAGTTTTTCCTTTTTAATAAATTTGCTAAGTTTTCCAACATTGTGCTCTCACTTTCTCATTATGAGATTGAGTGCAGAATGATGGTAGAAACCATGAATGATTTTTTTAAATTTCAGCACAAGGAGCAACATAAAATATGAAAACAAATGAAATGCATTATATCTACAATAGCTCACAAAAGTGAGAACACCCCTCACATTTTTGGAAATATTTTATTATATCTTTTCATGGGACATCACTGACGATATGACAGCTTTGATAATATGTAAAGTAGTCAGTGTAAAGCTAACAGCTTAGTGTACAGTGTAAATTTGGGGTGCCCTCACAATAACTCATTAATGGCTAAACCGCTGGCAACAAAAGTGAGTACACCCCTAAGTGAAAATGGCCAAATTGTTTCCAATTAGCCATTTTCCCTCCCGATGTCATGTGACTCGTTAGTGTTACAAGGTCTCAGGTGTAAATGGGGAGCAGGCGTGTTATATTTGCTGTTCTCGCTCTCACACTCTCTTATACTGGTCACCGGACCTTCAGCATGGCTCCTCATGGCAAAGAACTCTCTGAGGATCTGAAACAAGAATTGTTACTCTACATAAAGATGGCCAAGGTTATAAGGAGATTTTTTGTGAAACTCACCTGTAAAATCTTTTCCTCGTCTTTTCCATTGGGGGACACAGACCATGGGACGTCCTAGAGCAGTCCATGGGGTGGGAAAAAACATCAGCACCGCCAGGAGGAGCGTCCGATGGTCAAACAGGAACCACAGCCCACAACACCCTGCGCCCAAGGACAGCATCAGCCGACGCCAACGAGTGCAGCTGAAGAACCTAGAAAGGGCATGTAAGGACGACCATGTGGACGCCCCACACAACTGAGACGCGGAGGCGCGATGGCGCCTTGCCCAGGAAGCCCCCACCACCCTGGTGAGAGAGCGGGGGAACCAAGCCACGAGCGCGAAAGCCGCAGCGACAGCCGACCGGACTTGGGGTAGCCGGAAGGGAGGGCAGGGCAAGATCCTCGACAAGGAGGAGACCACCCTGGGCAAAAAGGAGGGGACCGGCCGGAGCACAACCCGATCCCGGTGAAAGACCAGAAAAAGCTCCTGGCAGGAAAGTGCTGCAAACTTCAACACCCACCCGACAGAGGCTATGGTGAAGGAAGACCACCTTCCAGGTGAGAAAAGTCCTCCCAGAGAGACTCGAAGGGAGCCGCCGGAAGGCAAGCAGGACCAGGTTCAGATCTCAAGGAAGCAAGGGGGGGGGGGGACGACAACGGAGGGACCGAATACGCCACCCCCTGCTAGAAGGCCCGCACAGGCCCAAGGAGAGCAAGGGACCTTTGAAAAAAGATGTCCAGAGCCGAAACATGACCCTACAAGGAACCCAGCGATAGCCCCATCTTGAGGCCTAACCAAAGAAACGAGAGCACCACCGGCATGGAAAAAACAAAGGGGAGAGAGATCCGAGTTCTCACAAAAGGTGAGAAAGGCCTACCAGGAACGATAATAAATCAGGGAAGAAGCCGGCTCCCGAGCTTTGAGCATGGTTCTCACGACAGAGTCCGAGAATCCCCTCCTCCTCAGGATGGCGGATTCAACAGCCACGCCGTAAAACGAAGCGACCGTGGATGGTGGAGGAGCGGTCCTTGAGACAGTAGATCTATTCTGATGGGAAGAGGCCACAGGACGTCCGCCAGAATCCGCGCGATGTCCGTAATCCAGGTGCGGCGAGGCCAATCCAGAGCGATAAGAACGGTTGGGATCCCATCCGCCGCGAACTTGCGTAGGACCCGAGGCAGCAGAGGAAGTGGAGGGAAGACGTAGAGGAGGCCAAGGTCCCACCACGGAGACATCAGCGCGTCCATCCCGAACACATTCGGATCCCGAGCTCGAGCCAGAAAGGTGGGAACCTTGTCGTTGAGCCTGGACGCCATCAAGGCTCACTCTGGCAGGTGCGGCCCGCCTTTGCCTCTGCTGGGTTGCCATAGCCCTCTCGGTGTGGTTACAGCGCCACCACCAGGTCTTGGCAGAGCTAGATGCGTCTCCAGACTCCCTGTATTTGGTTCTCCAGATGTATCAGGCATCCAGGTTCCTTGCGAAGCCTCCATGGACGTTGGTTCTCTCTTGCTGGACGAGTCCATATCTGTTGCGACAGGGAGCAAGGGCACTTTTCCCCAGTCTGGGTCTAAACGCCCCTTCCGGACCCGGTCTCCCGATACCGGTCTTTTTGCCGCTCCTCCTCTTGCAGGACGACAACAGCTTCCCCCGCTGGTAGGTCTCAGGTCTCCCGCAAGAAGCCCTCCTTCAAGCCCCAGTCTGCCCGCCCTGCTGCTCCAAAGCAGTCCTCCGCCTGAAGGGCGCCCCCAACTCCTTGTGGTGGGGAGGGGCAGCCTGCTCTCCTCTCAGCAGGCTCGGAGGGCTCAGATTCGGGGCGCCTGGGCTCCAGAAATTGTAACGTTCCGTACAGGATGGCATTTGCGTCCAGACCGCCGGAACGTGTCTTCACTTCTTGCGTTTTGGGGGATCCGGCCCGGGCCTCGGCCCTCTTTGGGCGGTTTCTTCCCTTCTGGACGGGTTGCGTTTACCCCAGCTCTCCCAGTGGAACAGGGCACAGGTTCTTCTCGAACCTGTTCGTGGTCCCAAGAAAGGAGGGTCGGTATTTCCGACCCTTGACCTGTCTCTGCTGAACCAGTCCCTGCGGGTTCGGCGGTTCCGGAGGAGTCCCTCCGCTCCGTTATTGTTTCTCTTTTTCCAGGGGAGTTCCTCGCGTCCGTGGACATCCAGGACGCCTAACTGTTTGTCCCTGTCGCAGACTCTCACCCCAGGTTTCTACGCTTCGCCATCGGTGGCCGTCACTACCAGTTCGCCCCCCTTCCTTCGGGCTGATTTTCGCCCCTTGGGGGTTCTCCAAGGTCCTAGCGCTGCTCGTAGCGCTTCTTTGGACCAGGGGCATTTCTCTGCGGCCTCTCCTGGACGACATCCTGATAAAGGCTCCCTCTCTCCCACAGGCCGTGGTCAGCGTCCGGTTCACTGTTCTGACTGGAACTGTTGGGCTGGCTGGTCAACTTCCCCCTGTCCTCTCTCCTTCCTGGAGAAAGTCATGGGCTCCTCGGCCGCCCGGGTGTTTCTTCCAGACTCCAGGTCCTCTCTGGTCCAGGGGGCGGTGTCGCGCCTCCTGCGCTCCCCGTCTCTCTCTCTCTCGCCCCTTCGAAGCCGTGCCCTTTGCCCGGTTCGCACTTGGCCTCTGCATCAGGCGCTCCTCTCCTTCTGGACCTAGACCTCATGCGGTCTGGGCGCTCACGTCCGCCTGTCTCCCCGGGTTCAGGCAGCTCTCCCTTGGTAGCTGTCCCCTCTGCACCTGGCATCGGCTCGGCCCTTCCTCTCGTTCTCCTGGACTGTCGTCACCACCGACGCCAGGCTCTTGGTTTGGGGTGGCGTTCTCCGGACCTGCGCGGTTCAGGGGGTTGGTCGGCGGAGTCCTGCCTTCCGGTCGACATCCCGGAGCCGAGTGCCGTCTTCCTTTCCCATTGGACTCCTCACCTAGCGAGTCGCCCCGTACGGATTCGATCGGACGGTGTCTGCCACAGCTTTCATCAACCATCAAGGCGGGTCCCGTGGCCGGGTGGTGATGCTAGAAATGGAAAAGATCCTCCAGTGGGCGGAGTCTCGCGTCCGGCGTTGTCAGCAGTGTACGTCCCGAGGGTCGAAAATTAGACGGCGGATTTCTCAGTCGCGGCAAGGTGGATCCAGGCACGTGGTCTCTGCATCTGGAGGTGTTCGTAGACGTCTGCCGCCGGTGGGGCCGTCCGGACGTGGACTTGATGGCGTCCAGGCTCAACGACAAGGTTCCCACCTTTCTGGCTCGAGCTCAGGATCCGAAGGTGTTCGGGATGGACGCGCTGATGTCTCTGTGGTGGGACCTTGGCCTCCTCTACGTCTTCCCTCCACTTCCTCTGCTGCCTCGGGTCCTACGCAAGTTCGCGGCGGAAGGGATCCCAACCGTTCTTATCGCCCTGGATTGGCCTCGCCGCGCCTGGATTGCGGACGTCGCGCGGATTCTGGCGGACGTCCTGTGGCCTCTTCCCATCAGAATAGATCTACTGTCTCAAGGACCGCTCTTCCACCGGATTTTACGGTCGCTTCGTTTTACGGCGTGGCTGTTGAACCCGCCATCCTGAGGAGGAGGGGATTCTCGGACTCTGTCGTGAGAACCATGCTCAAGGCTCACTCTGAGTAAACCACTGCGGGATGGAGTGGTGGGGGCCACAGGAGTGGGGAAAATCAGCGGCCGCTTGGATATGGCGCAGGCCCAGGCGGGTTCCGCAGGGCAGAATACAGGGCTGATTAAGGAGGGGGGGGGGGGGTATGAGATCCCATCCAGGGGCAAGGCAAGAAGTAGACTTGCAGCCCAAGAGGGGCCCCTGGCTTGACAACCTGGCCTGATGTAGTCATGGAGGAGTGGAAGAGCAGCAACCTGTGAAGCTCTGGTGAACTTCATGTTCAAGAGAGTTAAGGCAGTGCTGGAAACTAATGGTGGCCGCACAAAATATTGACACTTTGGGCACAATTTGGCCATTTTCACCTATGGGTTTACTCACTTTTGTTGCCAGCGGTTTAGACATTAATGGCTGTGTGTTGAGTTATTTTGAGGGCACACCAAATTTGCAGTTATACAAGCCGTACACGGACTACTGTACATTGTATCAAAGTGTCAGATCTTCAGTGTTGTCCCATGAAAAGATACAATAAAATATTTTACAAAACGTGAAGAGTGGACTCACTTTGTAAGATACTGTATCTACCGCTCTACAAAAACTCCGCAGCAGTCATCCTGGAGGATGGGAGTCTCTCAGGTAACAGGGGTTGCACAGTGGCAGAAAACCGAAGCTGAATAATCCAAGTGGCACGGCATTTACCACTTATATGAAGTCCCATTTATTGACATTTCCTTACATGCAGCGCAAAGGAACATTCGAGCAGGATACACCAGCCTGAGGAAACCGTCAAAGGATGCGAAACCGCCACTGGCCGTGTACTGGTGTATCCTGCGTGTAAAGAAAGGACAATAAAGGAGGCTCCATGTAAGTGGCGAGTGCCGTGGAATGTTCTTCTCTTACATTTGGACTATCACTCTCATATCTATCATTTATTGTTCAGACAGGTAGAAGTGATGGCAAGTAAGACAAATACATGACCTTAAAGAAAAGAGTTCTGACTAACGGCCAATGCTGCCGCCCTGGATCTTGGGGAATGATATGTATAATGTGTGCAGAGGACACTTACCTGAAACTGCGTCCCTTCACTCAGCACTTCCTGCTGTAGGTCACAAAGCATCATCTTCCTTCCATTTAACACTTTATTCTTGGGTTCAGGAACAGGGGACGTCTTGGCCTAGTAGAAGTAAAAATCAGCACGGACCACGAGAAGATGTCATATAAAACACAGCGGTAACAATAATGGGATTCTAGAAACCTACTAAAAACAGGTAAAGCGACAGAACTCATGAAATGATGGAGGTCTGTAAAATACCCAGCAGGGGCCCTGATCTCTGACGAGGGCCCAAGAACCTCTACTGGTCCCAATCATGTCACCGTTTACATGTGGCTCTATCTCCCACAGCGGGGCCCCCAACATAAGACCTCAAGAACGATGCATTATCAATGCATTTACGGCAAAGAATGAACTATATAAAAGACATTTCACGCTGCCCACCACAGGTGCTCGGAGGTTCTCAAATCTGCGATAAAAGGTGATTTAGATCCCACGCACACGGCTAGGAATGAGCGAAACGATTTCGGATGCTTTATCCGAAGTCGATTCGCATAAATCTTCATTTTAATACTGCATAGTGCGGACCCGCTGTTTGAGGCCTTACATAAATAATGTTCAAGTATCATGAATGTTCTGCAAGTTTCTAATAGACTTTACAATTGAATTCTTGATTTTCTAAATCTCTGCATGCTGTCAGTGAATACAACCATTCATTCTTTACATTCAGAGGGAGCCCAACTGACAGGGGCGCTTGGTTCCTTATAAGAGAAAGCTGGGATTCACTGTAAGGATTCAGCTGTCAGCAGGACAGACTTTCCTGAATATTTCCATTCACTGACAGACAATCACAATCCTTGGAAACATTAATGAACTGAAATCTTCAAAGTAAGGTTTGGGGCTCATGCACACGACCATATATTTGGTCCTCATACAATCTGTATTTTTGTGGATTGGATGCGGACCCATTAATTTCCATCGGGACCACAAAAGTTACAGACAGCACACCCGTCTGTATCCGTCCATTCAGTGGCCCTGCAAAAAAATACAACACGTCCTATTCTTGTCCATTTTGCAGAAGAGGATAGAACATGCACTCGCCGGGATCCCAGTCCTAAGGATCTGTGATTTGCAGACCACAAAACACTTACAGCCGTGTGCACGAGCCCTTATTGAAGAAGGCCCAAAAGTTTTGCCCGATCTGTGCTCAGGCTTTGAGAAAAGCACGTAACGGTTCAGCCCGAGCAGAGCTCCGGCAGCAGGGTGAGAGGTTATTTTTTTTTTAAGCATTTACTTCAGACATATATTAAGGTAGCACTCCCACAAAAAAGGTTATTCTCTGACCTGTTAGAAAGGTGCACGATGTAAACTGTAGCGAAGGAAATCTTCTCACCAGTATTTGTGAGTTATCCTTTCCGTTCTGATCCTCAGCTGTGTCATGTGACCCTCCAAACAACACAGCATCGTATGTGTGGACAGGAAGACAGTTTCTCCATGTATTCCCATGGGAGCCTCAATGTCAGTCTCATAGGAATGAATAGAGAAGTAACCGACTTCCTGTCCTGTGTCAGTTGGAGATCAGAGTGTTGGTCACATGACACAGCTGAGGATCAGAAAGGAGGTTATAACTCACAAATACAGTCACTACAGTCTACATCATGTACCTTTCTAACAGGTCAGAGAATAAAAAATGTTTAGCCAAAGAGGTGGGGGCGCAGCTGGCATACAAAACTGAGCGGAGCCCCCGGGTGTAACTCCAACACCCTCGTTACACCAAGAAGCTAATTTACATAACATAGAAACACTTATTTTTCTGAATTGGAGGCACAAGAAGCAACAAACAGCATTACAAATTGGTGACAAGCGCGGATCTAGCGCAGGTAGGTGGCTTTAAATCAACAACAAGAGCCAGGACTGATAAGCGCCCGCACTACAGATTACCAAGGATCCAAACATATTATTCAAAGGGTAATCCTAAAACATAACATTTATTAATCCAATTAAAATCTGTTGTGTCCACTAATAATGTGCAAAGTCAATTAAACAGTAGGGATTTAGGGTATGTGAACCCCCGCTCTACAGCGATAGGCAGCATTAAAAATCCCAAACAAAGTTTTTTTTGGGTGCACAGCGGCACCTGAAACCAGCACGTCCTACCAGTATGGAGGGCCGATCAGCAAATCCTTGTCTGGTCACATAAGCGGTATCCTGCCGTTCCCACGATGATGTCAAATCAGATGTGCGGGGTGGCAGTAATAACACACGGTGTAGGGCCCCTATTTATGCCCTGTGGCTAACTGAACGCTGTACCCTGATGCTAAAAAAAAGGTAGCAGCCTCACCACAGGGCACTCGTGCTAATAAGGGCGACCCCGTCCGGAACCATGGGGCGTCCCATGTGCAGGGATTTCATCTGTGCTCTGCATTACCCTCCACCTCCCATCTGTGAGGTTTCTCCCCAGGGGGTCCCACTATCTTGGTGTCCGGAACCATGGGGCGTCCCATGTGCAGGGATTTCATCTGTGCTCTGCATTACCCTCCACCTCCCATCTGTGAGGTTTCTCCCCAGGGGGTCCCACTATCTTGGTGTCTGGAACCATGGGGCGTCCCATGTGCAGGGATTTCATCTGTGCTCTGCACTACCCTCCACCTCCCATCTGTGAGGTTTCTCCCCAAGGGGTCCCACTATCTTGGTGTCCGGAACCATGGGGCGTCCCATGTGCAGGGATTTCATCTGTGCTCTGCACTACCCTCCACCTCCCATCTGTGAGGTTTCTCCCCAGGGGTTCCCACTATCTTGGTGTCCGGAACCATGGGGCGTCCCATGTGCAGGGATTTCATCTGTGCTCTGCACTACCCTCCACCTCCCATCTGTGAGGTTTCTCCCCAGGGGGTGCCACTATCTTGGTACCCCCCTATACCAGCAGATGTAGACTCCATTTATCTGGTAGTTTCATCTTTCACCTGCAGTAGGGAGTTTTGTTTGATAGGGACACATAGTATTACCTGCTGAGGGACAGGTTCCGGACGGGGTCGCCCTTATTAGCACGAGTGCCCTGTGGTGAGGCTGCTACCTTTTTTTAGCATCAGGGTACAGCGTTCAGTTAGCCACAGGGCATAAATAGGGGCCCTACACCGTGTGTTATTACTGCCACCCCGCACATCTGATTTGACATCATCGTGGGAACGGCAGGATACCGCTTATGTGACCAGACAAGGATTTGCTGATCGTCCCTCCGTACTGGTAGGACGTGCTGGTTTCAGGTGCCGCTGTGCACCCAAAAAAAAAATGTTGTTTGGGATTTTTAATGCTGCCTTTCGCTGTAGAGCGGGGGTTCACATACCCTAAATCCCTACTGTTTAATTGACTTTGCACATTATTAGTGGACACAACTGATTTTTATCGGATTAATAAATGTTATGTTTTAGGATTACCCTTTGAATAGTAGGTGGCTTTAGTCACACATTCTGTCTCATGAACAGGGCCCTGCCGTAAACACAGATGTGTCCCCTCCATTCACTGCTATGGAACTTCCAAAAGAAGCCGAGAAAGATATAGTCAAAAACAACAAAGAGAAACGAATGCAGGACTTTTTTTTCTTACAAAAAAAGGCATTTTCCTGGGCAGAAACCAAATTAAATTGGATCTTTTTGGCTCTGTTCCTGCCGGTATGTGCAGAATCCAGAACTTATGGTATTTTCATTGTTCTGCTTCTATAACAAAGAGTTTCTCGGACTATAAGACACAGTTGTAAGCAAGAAAAACAATCTTCCTAGAAAGGACCAAAGTCTTATAGTCCGCAGTCACTGTGTTTATCTACTGGCCCCATGTCTCATTCATCAGTAGGGCCCCTCAGAACTATTTCAGCAACCACGACGCTTTCAGCAGAGAGCACTCACTGTCTGCGAGCTCAGGCAGCAGGGTGAGGGTTGCTTTAACCAATAATATCTCCGGACTGGCATGATTCTAGTCTTGTTTGAAAGCCGATAGTCTAAGTTTTAAAACAAGATCATAATCGCAGCATTACACCACATAGCCGTTGGAAATCAGGCCTGGAATGATGGCAGGTGAAAGTGAAAGCAGGTTTCCCCTGCGTTCATTCCCAACCCAATCTCTAACAGCTATATCTCCCAATGTGGTGGAGATAATGCTGTGATTCCGATCTTATTTTAAAGCTTAGATGGTCAGGTCTGCCACGTCTATAGCTGCTCCCAATCTGAGATTTGAGTGCCCTTCAGCCAACTGTGACCTGAGTCAGCTGGAAAGGGGTTAATGTGATCATCCCCCGAGAGTTTTTCCTCATATTCTAGGCACTGATGGGGTATACATTGGATGGCTCTTTATTCTTTTTTTTTTTAATTATACTATCCACCTTAAACTGCTTATTTAGGGCTCATTCAGACGGCCGTATAAATGAGTTCGCATCCGTTCTGCAATTTAGCAAAAAGGGTGCAGACCCATTTATTTCAATGGGGCCGTAAAAGATGCAGACAGCACACTATGTGCTGTCCGCATCCGTGGTTCCGTTCCGCAGAGAAGATAGAACATGTCCTATTCTTGTCCGTAATCGCAAACAAGAATAGGCATTTTGTATTATGGTTGTGGCCATGTGCGGTCCGCAAATTGTGGAACGCGCACAGACGGTATCAGTGTCTTAAGGATCTTCAATGAACGACGGCCATCAGAAAGGGCCCTTACACCGTGTTTTTTTTTTATAGAGCTCAATCACCCCTGACCTCTGACCCAGGGAGCCAAGGGGGTGGGCGGGTCCATGGTGTTTGTACGTGTGCCTAATCAGTGCATGTTTTTATAACAGTAATTGTGTAACGTCTGATGAACGGACCGTGCGCTTCATTAAACCACCAGGGAATGTTGAAAGTACAGAATATATTTTTCAAATATTCTTTTGTTAAACCTGTGTCCGAAAAATATGGTAAATACTGCTGATCTGAAAGAGCTGTAATAAGTCACCGAAAGCAAATGAAACGTGTTAGCACGGCTGCTCGGTTCGTTTTATGGCAGGTCACAGATTCCTCACAGATAATCCTTACATGTGATTTAGTAAAACTTATGACTGATGACGCATATTGGAGGGCACTGTAAAAAAAAATTCTTCAATATCACGGAAAATACTGACGCATTGGAACATTGTAAAAAAAAAAAATTTGCAGGTTCCGTGAAACTTTTCCCCATAGGAAATATTCTGGGGAATATAAACTGCTATCCCAGCGTTACCTTTGTCTCCCTGTTCACACTGTCTGCTCCACTTAGGGGTTTATTATCATTCGGTTCTTTACTGAAATTAAAAAAAAAAATTATTAATTAATTAATTAATACTGACAACAAAAAAGTTAACCCCTTCAGGACCCTGCCATTGTTCACCTTCCTGCCCAGGCCATTTTTAGCAAATCTGACCAGTGTCACTTTATGTGGTGATAACTTTAAAACGCTTTTACTGATCGGGGCTGTTCTGAGATTGTTTTCTCGTCACATATTGTACTTCATGACAGGGGTAAATTTGAGTCAAGATATTTCATTTTTATTTATAAAAAAAATACCAAATTTACAAAACAAATTTCAAAATTTTTCAAAATTTCAATTTCTCTTCTTTTGAAACAGATAGTGATACCTTCTAACATAGTTATTACTTTACATTCCCCGTATGTCTACTTCATGTTTAGATCGTTTTATAAATGACATTTTCTTTTTTTGGGACGTTAGAAGGCGTAGAAGTTTTGAAGCAAATCTTCAAATTTTTCTGAAAATTTTCAAAACCCACTTTTTAACCACTTCAGCCCCCCTAGCTTAAACACCCTTAATGACCAGGCCACTTTTTACAATTCCGCACTACACTACTTTCACCGTTTATTGCTCCGTCATGCAACTTACCACCCAAATGAATTTTACCTCCTTTTCTTCTCACTAATAGAGCTTTCATTTGGTGGTATTTCATTGTTGCTGACATTTTTACTTTTTTTGCCATTAATACAAATTTAACGAAATTTTTGCAAAAAAAATGACATTTTTCACTTTCTGTTGTAAAATTTTTCAAAAAAACTACATTTCTATATAAATTTTTCTCTAAATTTATTGTTCTACATGTCTTTGATAAAAAAAAGTCCAATAAGTGTATATTTATTGGTTTGGGTAAAAGATTATAGCGTTTACAAACTATGGTGCAAAAAAGTGAATTTCTGCATTTTGAAGCAGCTCTGACTTTCTGAGCGCCTGTCATGTTTCTTCAGGTGCTAGAATGTCAGGATAGTATAAATACCCCCAAATCACACCATTTTAGAAAGAAGACACCCCAAAGTATTCGCGGAGGGGCATGGTGAGTTCATGTATCATTTCATTTTTTCACAAGTTAGCGGAAAATGACACTTTCTGAGAAAAAAAAAAAAAAAAAAGTTTCAATTTCTGCTAACTTCTGGCAAAAAAAAAGAAATCTCAGACGGACTCACTATGCCCCTCAGTGAATACCTTGGAGTGTCTACTTTCAAAATGGGGTCATTTGTGGGTGTTTGTACTGTTCTGGCATTTTAGGCGGGGCTAAATTGTGAGCCGCCATGTAAAACCTAAAGGTACTCGTTGGAATTTGGGCCCCTTTGCGCACCCAGGCTGCAAAAAGTGTCACTTATGTGGTATCGCCGTACTCAGGAGAAGTAGGGCAATGTGTTTTGGGGTGTATTTTTACATATACCCATGTTGGAGTGAGAGAAATATCTCTGTAAACTGACAACTTTGTATAAAATTTTTAAAAGTTGTCGTTTACAGAGATATTTTCACACAAAGTATGGGTATATATAAAATACACCCCAAACCATTGCCTACTTCTCCTGGCAATGCAGGATACCACATGTGTGCACTTTTGCAGGCTGGAGTGCAAAGGCCCTAAACCAATGAGTACCTTTAAGATTTCACAGGGCATTTTTACGCATTTGGATTCCAGACTTCTTCTCACGCTTTAGGGGCCCCTAAAATGCCAGGACAGTATAAATACCCCACATGTGACCCCATTTTGGAAAGAAGACACCCCAAGGTATTCCGTGAGGGGCATGGCGAGTTCATGTAAAATTTTATTTTTGTCACAAGTTAGTGGAATATGAGACTTTGTAAAAAACAAAATAAAAAAATATATATATCAATTTCCGCTAACTTGTGCCAAAAAATAAAAATTCTGTGAACTCGCCATGCTCCTCACGGAATACCTTGGGGTGTCTTCTTTCCAAAATGGGGTCACATGTGGGGTATTTATACTGCCCTGGCATTTTAGGGGCCCCTAAAGCGTGAGAATCCAAATGCGTAAAAATGGCCTGTGAAATCCTAAAGGTACTCATTGGTTTTAGGGCCCCTTTGTGCACCTTGGCTGCAAAAAGTGCCACTCATGTGGTATCGCCGAACTCAGGAGAAGTAGGGGCAATGTGTATTTGGGGTGTATTTTTACATATACCCATGCTGCGTGTGAGAAATATTGCTGTAAACGACAACTTTTACATTTTTTTATTCAAAGTTGTCAATTTACAGAGATATTTCTCACACAAAGTATGGGTATATGCAAAAATACACCCCAAACACATTGCCCTACTTCTCCTGAGTACGGCGATACCACATGTGTCACTTTTTGCAGCCAAGATGCAAAGGGGCCCTAAAACCAATGAGTACCTTTTAGGAGGGCATTTTACGCATTTTTCTTCTCACGCTTTAGGGCCCCTAAAATGCCAGGGCAGTATAAATACCCCACATGTGACCCCATTTTGGAAGAAGACACCCCAAGGTATTCTGTGAGGGGCATGGCGAGTTCATAGAAGATTTTTTTGGCACAAGTTAGCGGAAATTGATTTTTATTGTTTTTTCTCATAAAGTCTACCTTTCTGCTAACTTTTGACAAAAAGTTAAATTTTCATGAACTCATTATGCCCCTCAGCATACCTTGGGGTGTCTTCTTTCAAAATGGGTCACATGTGGGTATTTATACTGCCCTGGCATTTAGGGCCCTAAAGCGTGAGAAGAAAATGCGTGAAAATGCCCTCCTAAAGGTACTCATTGGTTTTAGGGCTCTACGCATCTTGGCTGCAAAAAGTGGCATACATGTAGTATCGCCGTACTCAGGAGAAGTAGGGCAATGTGTTTTGGGGTGTATTTTTACATATACCCATACTTTGTGTGAGAAATATCTCTGTAAACTGACAACTTTGAATAAAAAAATGTAAAAGTTGTCGTTTACAGAGATATTTCTCACACCCAGCATGGGTATATATAAAAATACACCCCAAAACACATTGCCTACTTCTCCTGAGTACGGCGACACCACATGTGTGACACTTTTTGCAGCCAAGATGCGCAAAGGGCCCTAAAACCAATGAGTACCTTTAGGATTTCACAGGCCATTTTTACGCATTTGGATTCTCATGCTTTAGGACCCCTAAAATGCCAGGGCAGTAGAAATACCCACATGTGACCCCATTGTGGAAAGAAGACACCCCAAGGTAATCCGTGAGGGGCATGGCGAGTTCACAGAAAAAAAAAATTTGGCACAAGTTAGCGGAAATTGATTTTTTTTTTTTTTTACAGTCTCATATTTCACTAACTTGTGACAAAAAATAAAATTTTGCATGAACTCGCCATACCCCTCACGGAATACCTTGGGGTGTCTTCTTTCTAAAATGGGGTCACATGTGAGGTGTTTGTACTGCCCTGGCATTTGAGGGTCTCCGCAATCATTACACGTATGGCCAGCATTAGGAGTTTCTGCGATTCTCCTTATATTGAGCAGACGAGTAATGAGATTTTTCCCGTTCAGCCTCTGCACTGAAAAGAAAAAAAAATGAACGGCACAGATTTCTTCATTCGCATCAATCAATGTGGATGAAAAAATCTCTGCTCAAAAATGTGCAAAAAAAAAACAAAACGGCACAGATTTCCTCATTCACATCGATCAATGTGGATAAATAAATCTCTGCCAAAAATGTGCAAAAAAAAAAAGTAGTAAGGCCCCATTCACACGTCCGCAAAAATGTCCGCATCTATTCCGCAATTCTGCGGAATAGATGCGGACTCTCAGTGTGAATGGGGCTGGCGGTGATGCGGAGAGCACACTATGCGCTCGCCGCATCAGCATTTGCTGGAGCTGCGGCCGCAAACTTCGGGTTTCGGCCCCCAAGCATCCGGCCGCAGCTCCGCAAAAGATAGAGCATGTCCTATTCTTGTCCGCAGTGCGGACAAGAAAAGGCATTTTCTATATAGTTCTGGCAATGTGCGGATCCGCAAAATGCGGAAAGCACATTGCTGGTGTCCGTGTTTTGCGGATCCGTGGATCCATGGATCCGCAAAACACATACTGGACGTCTGAATGAACCTTACAGTGGGGTAATTAGTGTCAGTGGGGGTGACATGGGGTGATCGGGGGTTAATCAGGGGTTAATCAGTGGGGGGTGGGGTGGATGGGTGGGGGGTCTGTGTGGTGTTTTGGTGCACTTATAAAAGTTTCTTTGGTGGTCCCAAGCAAATGGGACCACCAAAGGACGATCAGCAAGCATATCAGGCGCTGTTAACAAAACAGCGTCTGATATGCCATTCTAACTTCTACAGCCTGCCAGCGCACGATCAGCGCTGGCAGGCTGTAGCTACCTTCTCCCGGCGTGATCCTGTGAGCGCGCGCGCGTGCGTGCGCGCGTTCACAGGAAATCTCGCCTCTCGCGAGATGACGCGCGGGCGCGTCAAGGAGGAACAGACCGACCGCCCGCAGGACGCAATCCTGCGTGAGGCGGTCGGTAAGCGGTTAAGGACCAGTTCAGGTCTGAAGTCACTTCGTGAGGCTTAGGCTACTTTCACACTAGCGTTTTGGATTCCGTTTGTGAGATCCGTTTCAGGGCTCTCCGGTCCAAAATGGATCAGTTCAGCCCCAATGCATTCTGAATGGATAAGGATCCGCTCAGAATGCATCAGTTCGGCTCCGTTCCGCTTCTATTCCGTTTTGGAGGCAGACACCAAAACGCAGCATGCAGCATTTTAATGTCCGTCTGAAGAGGCGGAGCCTAACGGATCCGTTTTGACTTACAATGTAATCAATGGGGACGGATTTGTTTTCAATGACACAATATGGTGTATTTGAAAACGGATCCGTTACCAATGGACTTTCAACTTAATTCTAAACGGATCCGTTTTGACTGACATTTTTCTTTAAAACTAATGCAAACGGATCCGTTCTGAACGGATACAAACGTTTGCATTATAGGTGCGGATCCGCACCTAACGCAAGTGTGAAAGTACCCTTACATAATAGAAACCACCCAAAAATGACCCCATTTTATAAAGTACACCCCTCAAGGTATTTAAAACTGATTTTACAAACGTTAACCCTTTAGGTGTTCCACAAGAGTTATTGGAAAATGGAGATGAAATTTCTGGATTTCACATTTTTGGCAGATTTTCTATTTTAATTCATTTTTTTCTGGTAACAAAGCAAGGGTTAACAGCCAAACAAAACTCAATATTTATTGCCCTGATTCTGTAGTTTACAGAAACACCCCACATGTGGTCGTAAACTGCTGTACGGGCACACGGCAGGGCGCAGAAGGAAAGGAGCGCCGTATGGTTTTTGGAAGGCAGATTTCATTGGGATAATTTTAAGCTGCCCTGTCACATTTGAAGCCCCTCTGATGCTCCCCTAGAGCAGAAACTCAAAAAAGTGACCCCATTTTGGAAACTTTAGGATAAGATGGCAGTTTTGTTGGTACAGTTTAAGGGTACATATGATTTTTGGTTGCTCTATATTACACTTTTTGTGAGGCAAGGTAACAAGAAATAGTTGTTTTGGCACCGTTTTTATTTTTTGTTATCTACAATGTTCATCTGACAGGTTAGATCATGTGCTATTTTTTTAGAGCAGGTTGTTACGGAAAAATTTTTGTGTCTATTATTTTTTCGGCGACTGTCTTATATAGGGGCTCATTTTTTTTCGCTATGAGACAACAGTTTGATTGGCACTATTTTAGGGTGCATATGAGTTTTTGATCGCTTTGTATTACACGTTTTGTGATGTAAGGTGACATAAAATGGCTTTTTGACAGCTTTTTTTTTTTTTACGGTGTTCATCTGGGGGGTTAGGTCATGTGGTATTTTTATAGGGCAGGTTGTTACGGACGCGACGATACCTAATATGTCAACTTTTTTTTTTTTTTACATTTAACACAATAAAAGCATTTTTGAAACAAAAACAAAAAATAATCATGTTTTAGTGTCTCCATATTCTGAGAGCCATATTTTTTTTATTTTTTTGGCGATTGTCTTAGGTAGGGGCTCATTTTTTTGCGGGATGAGGCGATGGTTAGATTGGTACTATTTTAGGGGGCATAGGGCTTTTTGATCGCTTGGTGTTGCACTTCTAGTGATGTAAGGTGACAAAAATGTTTTTTTTTTAGCATAGTTTTTATTTTATTTTTTTGACGGTGTTCACTTAAGGGGTTGGGTTATGTGATATTTTTATAGAGCCGATCGATATGGACACGGAGATACCTAATATGTCCAATTTTATTTTTTTTCAATTTTTTTTACTTTAATTTTGGGAGGACGTTTTTTTTTTTTTTACTTTATTTTTTTAACTCCTTTTTTCACTTCATTTTTTGTCCCACTCAAATTTTGGGGGTCTGATCCCGTTTACAACGCATCACAATATTTCTGTATAGTAATTAATTGGCTATAAGTGTATTACACAGTGTAATACAGGGGGCTGGATCTCACAGGCTCTCACGGAAGGCAGCCACGATGCAGAATACGGCACGTGCCGTGGTAAGCGCTGACCGCGGTAGTGCCGGCGCATGCAGCAGGGGTCCAGCTGTCAGTGACTGCCGGGTCCGTGCCGCTGATCGGGCGGGCGCAGCTCCTGCACCCGCCCGATCAGCATGACATACATGTACGTCACTGATCCTTATGTCACGGCCAGATATGACGTACATGTACATCATGGGTCCTTAAGGGGTTAAAAAAGAATTACCAGAAAGCCCAAACACAAGCTTTACTCTATGTATACAAAGCACAGCACGGACGGACATGAAAGGGGTATCGCCATCTATGAGAGAGCGGTAGGGCACTTCTACCCCCATCAGCTCATCTTATAGCACAAAGCGCACGCACGTCCAGCCAAGCGGCACCGTGACGTCAAAGCGCCACGGCTGAACTGTCCATCAGGCTTAAAGGTAACTCCCACCGTTTGAGCAGAAAAAAAACTAAAGCAGAACTACGTAAAAACCCAGAACCGAACCAGGACACAATGAAGGGCAACCAAAACTAGAGAACGGGTGGGAACTGTGTCTCCCAATGAACAGAGGAGAAAAAGATTTTACAGTATGCTGCCACATTAGCCAAACAAATCCATTGAAAAATGGATCCTCGCCTCGGGCCCTCTGGAATCACGAAAAGGGAATTCACCTTCCGGAAAGATGACATCTGTGACAGATAAATGTGAATAGACCGAACCAGATACAGAGTGGAGAGAGAGGGATGGAGACGGGCAACACAATCTCTTAATTGAGATGAAACAAAGACACCACCTTCAGAAGAAGAGAATGGACAGGATGGAGGACCACCTTGCCCCAAGAAAAGAGCGAGCAGGAGAGTGCTGCAAGTTCCCACAGCCGCTGAAAGGAGGTGACGGCCACCACAAAGGCCTCCTTATAGCAGAGAAAGTGGAGAGAAATTTGCTGCAAAGGCTCAAACGGCAATGACTGGAGGGCATCAAGGACAAGATAAGGTTCACACGGGCTCAGTCACCGGCGGTATGGAGGTGGCAAATGAGCAACCCCCTGCAAGAAGGTCCGAATTACCGAAACAGAGTCCAGGTTACATTGAAATAAAAAAAGGAGACACAAAACCTGGCCCTTGTATGAACTGAGTGACAGCCGCTTCTGCAGGCCATACTGCAGAAAGGATAAGAGCTTTGGAAGCAGAATACCACATGTGAGACTCCAACGAAAGAAGGATTTCCAGGTCCTGTTATAAATCTTAGAGGAGGGCAGATTCCTAGCATGGACCATTGTTTGGAGGACAGCTTCCGAAAAACCACAAGCCCACAGAACAGCGGCCTCAAGAGCCATGCAGTTAAATGCGTGGCTGTAAAATCAGGTGAATGAGAGGACTGAGATAACAGATCCTCTCGAAGTGGGAGACACCAGGGATCATCAGCGAGAAGGGCCACAAGTGATGCGTGCCACACACGATGCTGCCAACCCAGAGCCACGAGAATGACTGGGAGACAATCAGACATGATTTTTTCTGAGAAGCCTCGGAACGAGAGGAAGAGGTGGAAAGACGTACGGAAAATCATTCTGGATCCACGGAGTCACAAACGCATCGGCTGCCAGAGCCAGAGGATCCTTGGCATGCTCCATGAAGGTCTCGACTTTCTGATTGAAGCAGGAGGCCATGAGATAAATGTCCGGCCGAGCCCACCTGTTGAAGATTGCTTGAAGGATCGAAGCGTTCCCAACTGAGAAAGTCTGCGATCCAAATGTCCACGCCGGGAATGTGGACTGCCGACAGTGATGGAACTCTGTCCATCAGAGCACGACTGTCGTCTCCATCATGGCTGCTGGACTTCGGGTGCCACCCTGGTGGATGAGGTAGGTGACCGCCATGGAGTTGTTGGACTGAATGTGAACCAGATGTCCCAGCAGACAGTCTGTCCAATGAAGCTGGAGATCTGTTCCAATTGGCGAGAATGGCCCTCTGAAGCGCCCTCGTGTGGAACTGTACAGAGGTGTAGAGTTGTTTCGGTACCAAAATTTTGATTCTGTATCGATACCATAAAAAAGTATTGCGATACTCGATACCATTCGATACCACGTGAAAAAAAAAAAAAGCCAAAAAAATCTGCGTGCATTCCACATTTTATGGAACCGCCGGCTCATAATACAACAGTCCTATCCTACTTTTTTACGGCGTATCGTGCATTTTTTTTTTTACGGCGTTCACCGCATAAAAGTGGATTTTTTAATAGTTTGGACTTTTGAGACGCGGCGATATGTAATATTTTATTTATTGTTTATATTGTATATGTAAAATTGGGAAACTTTTTTTTTCTTTTACAGTTTATTTATTAACTATTTCCCCCTTAGGGGCTAGAACCTGGGATCTTTTCATCCTATTCACCCTAATACAGCTCTATCAGGGTGAATAGGACCTCACCCTCTCCCTGCTGCCCTGTGCACAGTGCACACAGCAGCAGGAAGCAGACCAAGGCAGCCAGGACTTCAGGAGCGTCCTGGTTACCATGGTAACCGATCGGAGCCCCAGCATTACACTGCTGGTGCTCCGATCACTGCCACTGCCACCAATGAGGAGGAGGTGAGGGGACCCTGTGGCCACTGCCACCAATGCTTTTATTACTTGGGGGAGGGAGGGAGGAAGGGGGGGACAGGGGAGCCACACTGGCCACCAATTTTTTAATACTGGGGGGAGCACTGGCCAGCAATGCCTAGTACCGTTTCATATATAAATGCAGGCAGAAGACACAGGCTGCCGGCACCTGCCTGTGACCCAGCAGTGCGGCACCTGAGGGGTTAATAGCCTCTGATCGCAGCGCTCGGTCACAGGCAGCTGCTGGCAGCCTGTGTCTTCTGCCTGCATTTATATAAGAAACGGTACTCTGCATTGCTGGCCAGTGCTCCCGTCCCCCAGCTCCGCCCCTCCTCCCGCCCCCTCTCCCTCTATTGGTTGCAGCGGCAGCACAGGGGGAGGGAGAGACTGCCTCCTTCTCCCTGTGCTGCTGAGGAGAACATGGCCGCGCTGAGAGCTGCGCAGCCACGTTCTCTGATACTGGGCTGTGCAGTAGCGCAGCCCAGTATCGATAAAATACTAATCCTGGTATCGAGCTCGATACCAGAGAAAAGTATCGATTGGGTATCGAAAGTTCGATACCCGAAACAACCCTACAGAGGTGGCTGACACAGATGGGCACATCAAGGTAAGCACCCTTGATATCTATCGAGGACAGATATTCTCCCTGCTCCGTGGACACTATGACCGACTTCAAGGACTCCATCCTGAAGTGCCTCACCCGATGGACGTGGTTGAGTGCATGAAGGTCCAGAATGGGCTGGACCTTCCCCTCCCTTTTGGGGACAACAAAGAGATTGGGGTAAAAACTGGAATGAGTTCCTCCTGCCGCTGGAGAGTGTGGTTGGCTTGGAAAAAGGCACGGGTAGTGGAGGGAGAGTTTAAAGGAGAACGAAAAAAAAAAAACGGAAGGGGGTGAGAAGTGAATTCCAGCTTCTACCCTTCCGAGATGACTTCTTGCACCGAGACGTCTGAAATGTCAGCCAACCAAACCTGCTGGAACAGGTGTAGACTGCCTTCCACTCAACTGGAATAAGATTGGGTCCGCAAGTCATGCTGAGGGGGCTTCGCAGTGCAGGACTTGGAACCCTGGGGCCAAGGACGCCAAGAGGGACACTGTTTTAAGGAGGGTTTGCGCTTTCGATTCTGGATAGACCTGTCGTCTGGTTGCTTGGGGCTGGAGAAATGACAAAAGGGTAAACAAAAAAGATTTGTTCTGCAGAAAATGAGTGCTTTTACCACCCATAGCGTCACAGATGATCTCATGCAGACACTTATCAAAGAGTCTACCGCCAGAAAAGGGAAAGGGCTGTTAAGGCAAGTTTTGAAGCATTATTCACTGGCCAGTAGGAAAGCCAGAAAGTACAGAAGATAGCCACGAGAAGGGCCGAAGAGCGGACCATCAGCCTGGACGTGTCCAAAGAGGCCTCACATATGTAAGAGCTGGTGTGTGACATTTGTACTGCAATTATACTGCCGATTTTCAGCGGCAAACGACAGCAAGAGGAGGCCCGAAAAAGTAGGTCACAACGAAGCTGGCCGCTGGCTGGAAGGGTGGCAGGACCGGTAAGATGCAAATGGAGCCAGGGGTTAGAGTTATGCAGTGCCCACCAGCTAGAAGAATGTCCAAGCTGGAAGGACGCAATCGGAGCTGGGGCCCAGACATCAGCAGCGGCTGCCGGTTGGAGAGAAGAAGGGGGGACGCCAAACAGCGCAGGAGGGAACTAGGAGAAGAGGGGCAAGTAGGGGACAAACTACGAGGGAGATAAAACAGGCCAATAGCATGAATAAACAGGGCAGGAAAAGGGTTAATACTTATCTGTCCGACATTTTCAATCCACCCTAATTCCAGCCGTGTAACCTTACTCGGTGTGCGGCCCCTTGGGGAGGGCCGCTACGCCGGCAACAGGGGGAGCTTTCTGAAGGAGTGGCAAAGGTGACCCTGACGCTATTCCTTCTTGGGGGCCCACTGGTCTCCCCCCTTTATGGGTGGGAAAAACAGGTGCCTTAAGGCCGCTGGTAGCCCAATCAGCCAGAAAAGGGGACAACAAAAGAGAAAGGGATGTCTGCCTCCTATGGACACTAAGCAAAGACTGTTTTATCTTAGTCCCTGTAGGTATAGATGGTGAGAGAAGCTCACACTTCTGTGCTTAGTGTCCCCCTCCTAGTATGGTCATCCCTGTGTCCTCTAATGATACGGATGAGAAATAGTGAGTGCCGGAACTAAAGAGGAAGGGGACATCATAGGCAAAAGGAGCAGTCAATCTCAGACCAATCTATCATTTTGTGGACTATAAGGAAGCAAGGATCGGAAGCCCGTGGACGCACTACCAAGCGCTTCCATGGGCTTTTGGATCCGTGCCTCCAAACCGCATAAGATAGGACATGTCCTATCTTTTGCTGTATATTGCGGATCGCGGACCCATTCAAGTCAATGGGTCTGCGCCACAATACGCGATTCTCCCGGCCGGTGCCCGTGCATTGTGGACTGTAATTTAAAGTCCGCAGATGTGCATTGAAGGCCTACGGTGGTGTAAATGAGCCCAAAGTCTTCAGTTTTTCTTGTGTGTGTTAGCATTAGGGATAGGTTTAGAGTACGTGGTGTTTTGGTTCTAGTTCTGACAATGGGGCAACAAGCATGGCGGGACACGGAGCGATGACTCGGTTAGCTGCATTTAATCAGGTGACCGCTACACGCGTTATTGCTGTTTGGTCAGCAGATGACACCCTAAGGTTAACAGGAGATGACCAAAACTTAACCCCTTCTACACTAGACCCCAAGGTTTAACAAGTGAAAACATTTTTTTTTTTTACATTTTCTCATCTTATTGACAGAAAAATATGATGTGAAGCCCTAAGGCAAGGATATGCCGTTACTTATTGATCAGTGGGGGTCTGACTCCTAGATCCCCACTGATATTTAGCACATAGGGGCCACAGTAGGGAAAGGACCCAACAACCATGTCTATATCATAATTATGGATATCGTAAATTGGGGGACCACCTGTTCGGGGACCCTCCTCAAAGAGCCAAAACAGAGAGGCGATTCTAACAGATCCGACCCGTCCTTGTATTACATGGCTGATCATTAATCTAAACCAGGCATCCTCAACCTGCGGCCCTCCTGCTATTGTAAAACTACAACTCCAACAATGCTCTGCTGTAGGCGGATACCTGTAGGCTGTTCGGGCATGCTGGGAGTTGTAGTTTTGCAACAGCTGGGGGGCCGCAGGTTGAGGATGCCTGCTCTAAATGGTCATCATGTAATACTACATTTCCATGGAGCAGGGGAAATGCTTAATTCAGCTGGGGGGTATCGGGAGCCAATCGCCCCATCGGGAACATTTTCTAATGAAACAACCCTTTTAACCCCTTATGGACCGGGCTCATTTTCACCTTAAGGACCCTGCCATTTATTGCAAATCTGACCAGTGTCACTTTATGTGATGATAACTTTTAAATGCTTTTTCTTATCCAGGCCATTCTGAGATTGTTTTTTCGTCACATATTGTACTTCATGACACTGGTAAAATGGAGTCAAAAAAGTTCTTTTTTTTTTCATAAAAAAATACAAAATTTACCAAAAATAATAGAAACCACCCACAAATGACCCCATTCTAGAAACTACACCCCTCAAGGTATTCAAAACTGATTTTACAAACTTTGTTAACCCTTTAGGTGTTCCACAAGAATTAATGGAAAGCGGAGATAAAATTTACAAATTTAGATTTTTGGGCACATTTTCCATTTTAATCCATTTTTTCAAGTAACAAAGGAAGGGGTAACAGCCAAACAAAACTCAATATTTATTGCCCCGATTCTGTAGTTTACAGAAATACCCCATATGTGGTTGTAAACTGCTGTACGGGCACACGGCAGGGCGCAGAAGGAAAGGAACGCCATATGGTTTTTGGAAGGCAGATTTTGCTGGAAAAAATTTATTAAAATCGAAAATTTGCCAAAAAATAGCTGTTTTGGCACTGTTTTTATATATTTTTTTTTACTGTGTTCATTTGAGGGGTTAGGTCATGGGGTATTTTTATAGAGCAGATTCTTACGGACGCGGCAATACCTAATGTATTTAGGTTTTACACTAAACAAAAAAAAAAGTATTTTAGTATCTCCATAGTCTGAGTCAGTTTGTTTTTTCGTTTTTAGTCGATTGTCTTAGGTAGGGGCTAATTGTTTGCGGGATGAGATGACAGTTTTATTGGCACTATTTTGAGGGGCATATGACTTTTTGATCGCTTGCTATTACACTTTTTGTGATGTAAGGTGATAAAAAAAATAGCTTTCTTTACACCGTTTTTATTTTATCTTTTTGACCGTGTTCATCTGGGGGGTTAGGTCATGGGGTATTTTTATAGAGCAGATTCTTACGGACGCGGCAATACCTAATATGTCTACTATTTTTAATTCATTTTATTTTTACAAAATAATATAATTTTTTTTTGTTTGTTTGTTTTAGTGTCTCAAGTCTGAGAACCATAGTTTTTTTTCGATTGTCAGTGGCTAAACAGAATTAAAATTGGGGAAGGGCATTATAGATTTAGTACTCCATGGAAGTGTGATACTCCCTGAAGCAACCGTCAATGCAGAGGCCCGGATGATCAGGGCAGGTGTCACACTGAGTGGTGGTGTCCTTCCGTATCCCCCTCTTGTGACACACTCTGCACTTTTTTTGGGATCGTCCCTTCTTTCCAGTATGGGGGATCACACCTGGAAAGTGTTGGCCAGGGACGACCCGGGCGCCTCCAGTTCCCGAGGTACTCCTCCGACCTGCTCTTTCCCGGTCAGAAAAGATCAGGGCCTTGTGGACTGCCTCATAGAACTGGGAGAATTTCCCTATGTTGCCAGCGTACCAGGACAGTACAAAAGAGTTGTACAAGGCAACCTGTACCAAGTAGACCGCAACTTTTTTGTACCATGCTCGGGTTTTGCGCATGGCGTTATATGGTGTGAGGACTTGATCAGAGAGATCAACTCCCCCCATATACCGATTGTAGTTGACGATACAATCGGGCTTGAGGACCGTTGCCGTCGTACCCCGCACAGGGACAGGGGTGACGCCGTTACCGTGAATTGTGGACAGTACAAGGACATCCCTCTTGTCCTTATACCTGACCAGCAGCAGGTTACCACTGGTAAGGGCACAGGTCTCACCCCTGGGGATAGGTACCTGGAGGGGGACGGTAGGGAGGCAGCGCTGGTTTTTCCTCACGGTCCTGCAAGCGGAAGCAGATCTGGCGGTGAGGGACTGGAACAAGGTGATACTAGTTTAAAAGTTATCCACGTACAGGTGG